>OY755175.1:7009379-7595492 GCA_963576735.1 Bedellia somnulentella | reverse complement strand
GGGCATCATGGGTGCTTTTGCGCATGAGTCTGTTAGTAGATAACTTATTTATTAAAGTTTATTGTTTTAGATATTTAGTTACCATTTAACGGTTAATAGTAGTTAGTTATTTTTAAATATAATAATGTTTTTTTTTATTATTATGTGAATGTTATTTTTTTATAAGTTTCCGTTAATATTATTTACACTGTGATAAGTTAGAAATAATGCTAGTATGTTATGTTATTGTATAAAAGTGTATTTGAAGAAAAATAAATAATTTGTATTTTTAAAGGAACAAATAAACTTATGTATATCAAAAAAAAAAAAATATTATATAAGTATAATATATAAAAAATATATTATATAAGTCATAAAATATAAACAGAAACAATAGCATAGTTTGTGAAATATATTTGAATATCTCGCGTTTTTAACAGATGGCAACCCTAATTTGCGGCCGCTTTTTCACAGGCAGCTTTGTATTATCATAATAGGAAAAAAATTTGCTTTAATTTCATATAAGAAATATGCGTGTAACTTATGAACGTATAAAACACACCAAAATATAACCTACTTACACCTGGCTGCGAGGTAGTTGCGGCCGAATTTGCAACGGCACCTATGGATGTTTATATTCTTTATATACATTGCTATGATGGGGATGAAATTATACTTCGAAAACAAGTGAACGAAATTTAAAACTTTTTTTTGTTCATGAAAACCTCCTCATTACTAATAAATAAAGAATAAATAAAGGAAAGAAAAATTGTCCCGCCTGTGTCGAAACTTTTCTTTCCTTTATTTATTCTTTATTTATAAGTGAACGAAATTTTTCTTCGAGTAATAAATAACATTAATTAAATTAAAATTACTTGCGGCCACTTTTGCCTGGCTGCGTCTTGTCAGTGTATTCTCCTTTTCATAAACTTATGTTAAAATGTGTATTTGACTCAATACGTAATGAACGTAGAGATTTAGCAGCGGGATCTTATACTAGGAGAAAGGCGTGCCATAATTGTACAAAGTGGTGGTCGTCAGTTTCTAGATAATATGTATTTATGGTGTGTACTAAAAAAATAATTTAAAAAATAGTTATAAATCGGCACTAAAGCCGGGCTACAGACACAAATAAGGTAATTGATTAAAATGCAAAACCAAAGTAAATGTAAACAAATAGAGATCATGTATGATAAGACTAGAATTTTTTACAATCTTTTATTAGAAGACAGGGTTGTTCAATTTATTTTGTTGAAGTATAACATAGAATAAATTGGGTAGACCAGCCTTAACTATTAAGAGTACAAAAAACGTCAAAAACCTTAAATCCACTGATTTCATTGCATAACATACTTAACATTTTTAAGAATGTGTCAAACCGATCCGGCAGAATTTTGTTAGAAAAACCGTGACTCGAGTGTTTTATATCTAAGAAGATATTCTTTCACAATCGATTGATGAAGTCACTTTAAATTCCTTGTTAAATATTAAATAAGGATACCATAATTTTAGCGCAAGGACCGAGATCACCGCAGGTATGCCCTATTTATGTGACAATGTACTCGGATCGCATAATAAATGTATGAAAGGAAATGAGGAAAAGTTAGCAGCATCCCCGGTGGCAGTTTGTCTCTGTCGTAATGGTTTTTGCAGTTTACCGACATGCTATGAAGTTTGTTAATTTACACCTGGGAATGTGTCGGTAATACATAGGTTAATGGAACAGAGAAAACAGATCAAACTATTCTGAAAGAGACTTTGATGTTAAAGAAGTAAAAAGTTTTAGCTTGTGAAAGTAAGAGAAACTTGTTCATCACCCGGATAACGTAATGACATGTGCATTGTAAACCTTTACTGTTTACACAAAAAAAACAATTTGGGTAAATTACATAATACAGTAAGTGTTGAGGAAAGAAGAGTAAGACCTGGTTCTTGATGAATTATCAATTAAGATACATCCATCGTCCAGTCACAAAGACAACTTATAAGCTAGCCAAGAAAAGAAAAGAGAAATTAATATTCATAGCAGAGCCTACGTTGTTTTACTTGTATTCTAATTAAAACAGAATTGAAAAATGGCTAAAAGCTACTTGGCTTCGCACACGTGAGATTTTGTTACATTATATAAAAAGAAGATATTATTGATTGGGGTTCCGGAAAATATCTTATTTTTATTAACGTATTAATTTTATGAAGTGTTTGATGTATTATCTACATCTTTATATCGTATATGTATCGTTATCTTAATCGATTGAAATTTGCTACAGTTTCAACAAATATCATAGAAACATAAATTACACGTTTCACCATGGCTGTCGTTTTACTGATCGTACCATCTTTAGTTTGTCTGGAAAGATCGCTTGTATTGATAAGACCTCCCATTATACTTCTGTGTTTAGCATTCGTATTGAGATGTGTGATAACAAAAAAAAACCCTAAAATTCTACATACTAACGTTGAAACTTAAATAAAAATACATGCATACATAATATACACAACGTATACTAGTGCTTAACAGTTAGATATTCCTCAGCCACTTTTGGAAGTAGAGCAGGGGAGAGAGGAAAAAATGGGATATTTCTATTCTGAGCCATCACACACAACGACCTTAAATAAAGACTTTTAAAATTACTTAAGCAAACAGTAATGAAATGTAATAAAAGACCGAAACGGTGAACGGTTCATGAATGTTTCGGCGATCTATCACCCGCCTTGTTCTCATGATGGGCGGGCGGCTCAACTCAAGGGCCCGATCCATCAGCCGCCCTCACACGAAATTCGCCTCAAACGATCCTCGTTGGATAGAAGCCTGTATTTTGATGGACAGTACGCTATTAAATTTTAATATACTTTTAATGGGCACAAGCGAAATGTTGTAGGAAAACGTCTCATATGAATATTGCTTGAGATTTCATTTGGTTCATGAAATAAGATTTGTGAGAGAAGTTTACATGATTATAATTAATTTTGTACGATTCCTATGTGTTGGACCTAACATAAAAGTCTAAGTTGTATATGGATTGTTGTAAGTATATGAATAGATAAAATTAAAAGTCTTCTCGTTTTTTTCTAAAGTTTCTTTACTAAGCTACTTTACTTCTAAAGCTATTAAGCTTACGGCACCTTAAGTGTCTACCTTCTTTTCCCTTTTGTCCCTCTAAAAGTGAGTAATTATTTATTGAAACATTCTGGCTAGTCGAGTGCAGTATTAAAAATAACTCATATTTCACACAAATTGACCAAATTAAGGAGCAATGATAAGTCATTCATTTAATATGAAAGAAATATAAAGGGTGATCTAAAGGAATGTGTGTAGATGAAAGCCGCAATGTATGTAAGAATTAAGGTAGTTAGGGAGGAGTGAGACTATCTGAGCGTACCTGTATATGGATTACGGTATCAGTAAGGATATACATACATACATACATATACTCACGGCTATAAATCCCTAGAAGGAGTAGCCAGAGCTAAGGAATTAGAAATTCCTCAGCCACTTTTGGAAGTTGCATGGGGAAAAGATGGTGAAATAAAGGTGGTTGGTGATGGGTCTCCAACCGCATCACCCAAAAATCCCTTAAAAGCCCCAATACCGTTAGTCGTCTCTTACGTACACCCACCGGAAGAAATGGGGTAGTGCTATTCTAAGCCGACACTACACAGCAAGTAAGGATATGATTCGTGATTTAACTTATTAAGTACTTTGAATTGATATTGCCGTGTAGGGCTTAGGAATGTCACTATCCCTTTCCACCCACGGGTGTCGTAAGAGGCGACTAAGAGTGTAGGGATTTTTAAGTGGTTTTCGGGCGATGTGGTTGGAAACCCATTACTAACGATACTTTATTTTTATCATCTTGCCCCCTTCTTCCCCTATCAACCTTGCCCCTATCAACTTCCAAATATGTGGCTAAGGAGTATCAAGCTCGGTCTACCTCTTTTGGGATTCATGGCCGTTAGTATATGTATGTATGTAATTGATTTTAATTAAAAAATTATACTCTTTATCTTCTACCCATCGGCATTTGTCACTGTTACTTAAGAGTGCTACTGAAGGCCTTTATTTTTCCTTGGTCTGGTAAAAGTTCCGTGGTAGTCAAACGTGATTCCATTACTTAGTTGTTTTACGTTAGAGAAAGAAAGACTAGGACACACTATCATCATAAACAACATTAGAGCAAGACCTAAAAAACACAAGAATATTTTCATAACTTTGATGTCATATAAAATAAATTGAGTTAAATGCTAAAGTTTCATATATCTTCCATTATCCGTAATCTAAAACGCTCGCTTGATACGGGTTGTCTAACTATGTGTATGGCTAACATTCTCTATACTAAGCAAATAGTAAACTGAAAAACATATTGACTTTGATACACATCATCACGGCTTTAAGTTCCAAAAAGGGTAGCTAGAGCTTCAGCATCATTGAATTAGCTAATCATTTCTGCTGACCATATCGCTCAACTGAAAATAACATTGATAATAATCTAAAGTCGCCTCTTACGACACCCGCGGGAAGAAATGCGTTAGTGTTATTCTAATGCGACACTACATGGTACAAAGGATTTTGCTTTTACAGGTGTATTTTAACTCAAATAAATTACCATTTCGAGTGTTTTCGAATAACCTGACACAAAGTGGGAAGACTGTCGTTACGAGCGCACTTCTCTTAATATGCGCTCTCAAATATAATTGGACGCATAAAGGAGTATGGAAATGTTTAACAAATCTTGAAATTCTTATTTACAAACATGTTTCTTAACAACCTTTATGTCACAATATTTTTCCCACTCAACTTCCAGAAGTGGTTGAAGAATATATTATTCTAAAGCCCTGATTAACCCTTTTTCTGGTTTACGTGAGTTAGGTATCACGTGACATTAATGTCAACTGGTCGACTCGGGAGTCGAACCCAAGCTCCTGTGCATGAGAGATGGGAGATCTCCCCACTGAAAATAATAATATAATAATAAATTCTTTATTTCAGATCACTTTACAATCCATAAAATGTTAGTAACTGTACACTTAGAGTCTACTGTTAGTACCTACCCTAGATATAAAAACTATTATTTACAACATTTGCCGCCCTTAACACAATACCCTAATCCACTGCAGGACGTAGGGACAATCATACCTGCCAGCGATCGTGGCCAGGACGGTGTTGGGGCTGACGCGAATGCTGGCGAGCGCGCCGGCGCAGCGCCGCCTGATGATGGCGGACGTGGATGGAACGCGCGCTTCGGCCAACATTCCTGAGGCACTGCAACGCCACGGCAGACCCATCACCGCCCTGAACGCGTTGTTATATTGGACCCGCAGAGCGCTGTAGGACTTAAGCGTATAATTGGCCCAGAGACTGCAGGTATAAAAAGATGTACAGTACGCTCTAAATAAGGTAATTCGTACTGGTTTAGAACATGCTGCGAATCTCCTGGCCAACATGTTAGCTCTTACCGACAGCGCTCTGCGTTCCCTCTCCATGTCCATATCGTCCTTCAGGTCCTCCGTCACGTAATGACCGAGATATTTAAAAAATGTTACACGTTTTATTGGTTTCCCGTATGTACAACGTCAAAGGAACCTCGGATGTCTGCTTGTTTCCAGATTTGAAAACAAGTAAGAAAAATTGCTGTTGTTTAATTATTATTTTTTTATTATTTAAACAAAGCCTTCCAAACATCGGCTTTTTGTCTTTTGTCGCAGCACAAAAAAGCGCGCGAGTTTATTTTTGGTCAATATTATAGTGTATGGGCTGACTCTGATTAGCGTGTGAATCGCATCAGTATCCCAACAAAGGTGAATTTATGACGCAAAGGTGAGCAAAGGATCTAAATTGGTAGGTATTGCCGTATGGAGTTGTTAAAAAATATTTTTTAACAAAAAGAAAACCGACTTCAATGTTAAAAAAACAAAAACTAAAAAACCGAAAAATGGTCAACTTAGCACAAAGTAATTCGAATTATGATTTACATGGAAAATAAACAATCAAGTACTAAAAAGAAAGAAATAAGATTTTAAATTAAATATGAGTACTGTGATTAACACCTTAGGAATTTCTTTATTTCATACGCGTCTGTTCAACCTACCTAAATCTTAAAATTCTTTAAATTAATTTTTGAGTCGGTGCCAGTCAAACAAAATTAAATTTACCCTACTATATATATATATATATATATATATATATATATATATATATATATATCTGATTATTACAATCTAAAAACTAAATATCTATCGCCTAACGTTTTAAATCAATAATAATGCTAAATTTGAAATATAAATAATAAATATGCTTATCTAAAATATAGCCTCAACTGAAATTAAAAAAAAAACTTGTGATTTGACCAGATTTGATTGATCTAGGCAGCGACACTTTTTATATATTAATTATTTTGAAAATTACAGTACGTTAAATAAGCACTACATGGGTAAAGTTGTTTAGTTTGATGTCTTTTAAATATAAAAAGGGTATGTTTTAAAAACGAGGTCTAGGCCAATTGCCCTCCAGTGTACTCACGTGATACAGGGCAGGCCTATCGCCGTTTTGAACAGATACACTGTCACATGCTTTAATTAAAATTTTAATCAAAGGTCACATGACTAAGTACAACTAATCCATGTGGGTTTCCTCACGATTATTTCCCTCATCGTTTACAACCATGATAAATTAAAAAAACAAATGCCTTTAGAAAAGACATGTTATCATCATGAAACTTTCTTTAAGACGTTTTCATAACACAGAGGGCAAAGTTCTCTCTTAGATAAAAATGTATAATGTCTAACTACGAGGAAGATACTGTAAAACGTTGAGAGGTTTCATTGACGGTCCTTCTTCCTCATAATCATACTCTTAGTGACAGTCACAACCCACTAAAGTGTAATATGCACATCAATATAAATTAATTAAGCTCAAACATCAACTAGTCACCGTTGTGAGTTTCGACAGTTCCTCTCGATTTCCTAGGATGACATCATCAGATCCGGTCAGTAACAATAACATAACAAAAGAAATGTTTAGTGAACCTGTACTTCTCTTCATAAAAGCTACGAAGAGGAGTATTAATCCATATATTAATGTTGAAAGAACTATTTCCTAACTCCTAGTAATTGAAGACCTACATCTTCAGAAAATTCCGCGGGACGTACGCGATTTTGAAATATCACTACCTCTTTTAACCTACTGATTATTAGCATGGAGCAGTCTTGCTCAGCCATCTCAGTAGGTTGGCCGTAGCTAACCGGAGGAGGCTTCGTCACAGCGGTAAGTCCACTCATTACCAAGATACCGATGTGTTGTACGTCTTCAAGACTTATCTTTTGTGCAACTTTTATGAAATGTATAAACCTTGTATTTTTGTTTTTAAAAATATTTTGACGTTTATTTAAACTTCTTTCAAGGTATTTAACAACTTTGATCGTGGAAGAAATAGAACAGTTTTTGTACCGAAATGACGGGGATTCCACTATGGCCAATATATAAAAAAACTACTGAAAATGAAAGCAAAAAAAGGCCTGTTGTAAAATAGGAAAGATATTCTGCATATTGACCGTCGAAATTAAAAAGAATGACTTAATGGAATGTAAAATATGTTAAATATCTGTTTGAGAAAATCATTAAAAAGATGTGTGTTAAAAATGTATC
The DNA here is from genome assembly GCA_963576735.1 of Bedellia somnulentella. Taxonomy (NCBI): domain Eukaryota; kingdom Metazoa; phylum Arthropoda; class Insecta; order Lepidoptera; family Bedelliidae; genus Bedellia; species Bedellia somnulentella. Next base: position 7,587,871 of record OY755175.1, on the reverse strand, counting down.
TAGTATAATTATAAGTTAGCATTAGTTATTATTATTAAAAAATTCATTAGTATTTACACTGAATAAACAAAACCAAAATTGTAGTTAAAAATTGTTACTTTGAAAAAAATACAAATGTGTGAAAGACGTTTTGTTAATTTCTTCAATAAGTTTGTTTTTATTTTCTAGTTTCAAAATACAATAATATATTAGTAAAATTCGTTTTTCATTTCATAAAATTATAACTAACTTAATTATTAATAGGGTATTAAACCGAAAAAAATATGCATTTTTATTTATATAGCGGTTTATTTACTATACGTCTCTGGAACGTATTATCTTTCTAGGGTTAAATATAACTTTTCCTGTATAAACATAATGCTACTGAATTTCATATCCGTACCTAACTCTGTGCTTGTATATCGGTATTTTATTTATTTATTTATTTATTTAAACACTTTATTGCATACACAAAAACACACAAACAGTATATTACACAATAGTTACAACAGTACATGTACACAAAGGCGGACTTATCGCCTTAACGCGATTTCTTCCAGTCAACCTTTATGGTGAGGAACAAATTAGACAACTCTTTAAAACATTATGGTCAAGTATATATGCAACTTAAATAGAACTTAACTAAACATAACTTATTTACAACCTGTATATTAATTATATATATAATAATTATTATATCAAATATACTATACAATATCTTAATAAATATACATGTATATACATACTTATATAATATAATATAATAAATTCAAATAAATACATATACCTAACTTTATAAAATCTACCAACCTAAGGTTTTAAAAAAATGGGATTTCAGTTTATTTTTAAATATATTTAGTGATGATGACAGCCGTATGTCAACTGGTAGTGAGTTCCATAAATTAACTGCTCTGGCTGCAAAGGAATCACCATATGTAGCACTGTTATGAGAAGGTACACTCAACATCTTATTCTCCTGTGATCGCAAGGCACGGCCGTGGGAGCACAAGTATGTGAACTTGGAACGAAGATAATGGGGGGCAGCAGGATTATTAAGGGCATTATATAAAATACAGAGAATATGAGTATTCCTCCGAAGTCGAATTGGGAGCCACTTTAGTTGAGCGCGGTACTCAGAAATATGATCATATTTACGTAATCCAAAAATAAATCGGATACATAAATTCTGGAGACGTTCGAGTTTGTTAAGTAGCTCCTCTGTGAGGTCAAGATAGCTTACATCTGCGTAATCGAGAATCGGAAGCAGTAGAGACTGCGCCAGCGTAATCTTAGTGTGGTGAGGCAGGAAAAATTGCAAGCGCTTAAGTGAGTGACAGGATGCAAAGACTTTTTTACTTACGGCTTCCACTTGGGGCAACCACGAAAATGTACTGTCCATAATAACTCCCAAATTCTTGACAGAATTGACGAAGCGAATATCAGTGCCATCATAGGTCAACTTCTTATCTAGAGCAATATTTGCTTTGTTCAACAACCTCGAACTGCCAAAAATAATTGCCTGTGACTTATCAGGATTCAGCAGAAGTCCAAACTTCTTCACCCATTTCGATATTATCTCCAGGTTATTATTTATGACATCAACTGCCGAGTTTATATCTTCCGGAAGAGCACTTGTGTAGATTTGAAGGTCGTCTGCATATAGGTGATAGAGAGAAGTAAGTTCTTTAGCTAGGATATTAATAAATAGTGAAAAAAGCAAAGGAGAAAGTACGCCGCCTTGCGGGACGCCAGCCAGTACCGGGCACCAAGCAGAGCTCTCTGCGTCTGTGCGCACGCACTGCTGACGACCTTTAAGGTAAGATTCGAACCAATTGGTGACTGTCGGAGATACGTTAAGAGATCTTAAAATGCCAAGAAGTATATCAAGATCCACAGTGTTAAATGCGTTACTGAAATCTAAAAGTGTAAGCACTGTAACTTGGTGATTTTCCATATTTAAGCGAATATCATCCGTGACCTTGATAAGAGCAGTAACAGTGCTATGACCTGTTCGGAACCCAGACTGGAAATCGTTCAGCAAGTGGTGAGTGGAAAGGAAGTTGGAAAATTGTTCGAATACGAGGCGTTCAAGAACTTTTGATAGGAATGGTAGGATGGAAATTGGGCGAAATTGGGATAAGGTGGTTGGGTTAGGAACTTTAGGAATAGGGACAATGAAGGCATTCTTCCACATTCTAGGGAATGAACAAGAGAGTAGGGATAAGTTCATTAAATTTGTAATGTGTGGCAAAATTATTTCCAGAATGGGATTAATCATTAAAGTACTAACGTTGTCAGTACCTGTTGCCTTACTGGTTATATTAGAAATACATCTTTTAACGTCACGACCAGAGACCAATTTGAAAGTGAATTGTGGGCAATCAGGGGTAGGTGTAGAAACAAGATTGTTCAGAGCCTCAGCTTTACATTGATCACTAATGGTCAAGGGAGGAGTGGAGAAATGCGTATTAAGTGCATTGAGGTCTGTATCTATAGGAGAATTGGCCTGAGATTTTCCTATGCCCAGTGTTTTAAGGAATGACCATAACTGTGAGGTGTCACAATCGTCAATCGAAGTATGGATATATCGGCGTTTTGCATCTCTGCACACTCTATTACAGCGATTCCTCAGCTCCTTATATTGTTGCAAGTGCTCATCCGTCGGTTGTTTTTTATAGCAATATCGAGCATGATCCCGCTTACTCATGAGATTTTTGATTTTGTCAGTAAGCCATGGAGCAGGTAACTGTTTCACGCGGACTGAACGAAGGGGAGCGTGTTTGTCATAAAGGTCGGTCAGGAGAGTATTGAACCGTTCAACCCTTTCATCAATCTGGTCAATGCTGTCTAGTTGTGCCCAATCAACAGCTTTTGCATCTTCACATAGCTGCTGCAAGTCCATTCTCTTAAAATTACGCTGGAGAATTGTACGCTTTTTCGGTTTGGGAGTACGGATTTTATAAGAGAGATAAAGAAGATCATGGTAGGAGAAACAGTCAGCAGTTAGTTGCCCATGATTGAGGACGAGGTCAGGAGAAGAAACAGTTATTAGATCTAGAAGTGTAGGATCGGAGTGAGGTGGATGGTGAGTAGCATCAAGAGGCAAGATGTGGAGATTTTTTGCTGTTGTGATGGAGCATAACGCTTTTGAGCGGTGATCGTTTTTTAAAAGACATGTATTAAAGTCACCCATGACTATAGTGTTATCAAAATTAGGAGTATATTCATCGAGAAGTTTTTCATACGTATCAAAGTAATTGACCGTCATACAAGGGCTATAGTAGACTCCAAGGAGAACCCTGCTGAAGTTGAGACGCACTTCTAAGAAGAGATGCTCAGCCTTCCCATTATATTCACTCGGAGATCTACTGACAATGGTGTAAGCAATGTGGCCCCGAAGGTATATGGCCACTCCACCGCCACCTTTATTCGTGCGATCGTTACGTACTAATTTAAATCCGGGTATTGGGTATATAGAGGAGTTAAGAGAGGGTTTTAACCAGGATTCAGAAACTAGAATGGCATGTATATTGCTATTATCAAACGACGTAAGCATATCGGAATGGTGTGAAGGAATACTCTGAGCATTAATATGGACCACGTTGAATGCTTTGCGATACTTAGAAAATTCGGTATTGAGAGTAGTTGACAACGGGACATACGATATATCAAGAGAGGTGGAACCCATTGAAGAACATGATAGAAAGTATCTTTGAAGTGCATTTCATTTTGGTTTGTTTAGTTTAGTACAGCAGACACGAATAAACGTTATCCCGGATATAAACTATTACTTATGTTCTATATGTTGTTATTTTATATTCTTTTTGCTATTTCTGTTTTTTCTCCTTAATAAATAAATAAATAAATAAAAATGATATCCTGGATATATGATGACCAAATAATCATTACAATAAAGGTTTTTATCACGTCGCTAGGCAAAAACTGGTATTAATTCTTCTTTTATACCTATCAGTAATAAGTGGAATAGTGCATTTTTAAGTTGATACTGCACAATTAAATAATCTTGACAAATAACAAACAATTTTTGTCGCATTCCGTTCCGTGATTCGTGAGCTATGTAATTTGCTCGCAGAGGACGGACGGTCGCCATTTTCTGGAATGGCAGTATTAAGTGAACACTTCCCTAATCGAATGACAAGATGCAATCTCTCGCTCGGAAAATTTCTGTTAATTTAACTTCATAATGTTTTTACGCTACTAAGAACTAATTAAAACTTCCCCAGCACTTTAAGTAACAGCGGATTAGAACTTTATGACATTGTGTTTAATTTAATTTGATTTAAAGTGACAGTTATTAAGATTTATAACAGTTTAAGTCTTGAAAGTTTTGTTGAGATTTTTATTACGCACCCGTCTATAGTCCTGTTATAATGTAAGCCCTTTCATAAGAAGTACATATAAATCCTGAGTTTTCACACCTTTTTTGCTACGGTGATGGTATTGTAAAAGTTTATAATTTATTTGATTAGTCTTTTAACAACCTAAAGCCTAAGTGCCAGTAAATGCGACGAGAAACTTAACCTACACTCAGATATAAATACTCATACATAATAATACATAAATTTAAGGTAATATATATAAATAAATTAATGATTCAACCGATTATAAATACTGTAAAAAATATTGTTAGATGTATATAATTAATTTTACCTTTTCAATCCCAAATGAAGAGTACTTTATCCTGATTAATTACAGACCTTCTCCAGTACTTTTAATCACAGTAAGACAGCGCCACCTAGTCTCTAAGCGTCGAACTAACTGAAGCAAAATGATCGATTCACGAGATTAAATTGAATGTAATAGCAATTAGTTCACAAACTCGACGCTAGAGAGAGCTGTTTGCTACGGAAAATAGAAGGGTTGTTATATTTCGGATCTTAAATACCGTGAATGGATTACTATCTGCGTATTAATATTAAATAATAAGTTTCTACCAAAGATCTTAGAAATTATTTATTTAAATTAATGGCGGTATTGGATGGAACGAGTACAGTGCTACCCAACTGGAATATATATATTATGTGTGTTATCATATCAACTACAAAAAATAATGGTCTAAATGTACAACATTTTCGCCAGTGATGTCACCCAACACCGTAGCGAAATTGGCGCAGTTGCTGCAGGCTAAATGTATATCTTAACACCACGGGTTCCAACTCCGAGTGCTTTAAGTCTCAAGTCATCGTCATGAATCATCAAGACTAAGACCACTGACAGTGTCGTAGAGGGCGGCAAACGCACAGAGGGAGTGAACTTCGCGCGACGTGCTTCGGATTTGTGCTTCGTGTTTTCTTACTAGAGTTTACCTCAGCGTAGCGGCTAGATCATTGGATTTGAGGATTTTTCATTTGGACATAATTATATTGACTCTCATTATTTTTATTTTGTAATAATTGCTATATATATTATTTTTTTTTATATATTATATTATATTGTTAATTATTTTCAGGTGTATTTGCTCATAATGTTTATTATCAACTGTTTAATTCCTATTGCTTTATGTGATAAACTATAATATATATAAACAAATAATTCTTGTTTGTTGTAATAGTGACAGTTAAGATTTTAGTTCTATTGTTAATGCAAATTTATTGAACAGTGTATTTCTTTTTTACTGCCTATTTTATGTTGACGGTGAGTGTGCTCATCTCACTAACTTCACTTTAGACTATAATGTTTAATACATTTATTTTTTATTTTATATAACTTTTGTACCTATTTTTTCTTTAATTTAAGATGTTTTTTAAATTGCCATTTCATGAAGTCTGTGTATGTTCGCTCCTATTATTAATTTTGTTTGTGACTATAACTTTTGATACAATTGTTATTTTATAATTTATTAATTGCTGAATTTAATTTGTTACCTAAAATGAGTTTAACGACTAGATCAGCTTGCCCTTATTGTGAGGATTCAACTCGTAGTTTTGTTGTTCCACACGGTCTTAGGGTGCATGTGGGGCGTATGCACAGGGGTGAATCGCAGTCCCAGCCGATAGGAGTAGCGAGTTCGGCGCCGCCGCCGCCGCCGCCGCCGCCGCCCTTACCGTTGGTAGGTGCGTGTTCGAGTGCAGGTCCGTCTTCTGCCGTTGATTTCAACGTTCTGGCCAATTACAGGAAGACAATTAGTGTCCTAAAGCATATCCCGAAGGGTGCTAGGCATGCCGCTGCGGGAAAATTAATTGCTATCATAGAGCAATGTATTAAAACTAATAGTGCTCACGATTGGTTTTCACTTTTTTCTTTCTCCTACGTAGCGTTAAGGTGTCCAGAAAGGCAAGATCCACGTTCACTTACAGCAAAGGTGAAAGAAAATATCGAAAAGGGTTCCATTTTTGATGATGTTTCATACCGGGCCTGGAGACGTCCGGCTATTAATAAATTGATTGAAAGGAAAGTTCAGGATGGTGACCTTAGGGGAGCTGTGCGTTTGCTGCTCGCCGACAATTCATTGGCACAAAACAACGAGCGGACTCTGGATGCTTTGCGCGGTAAGCACCCTGCCCCATCGCGTCCTTTATTGTTTCCGGCGGAACCCACTTTGACGGATCCTGTGCCGAATGTTTCAGTTGACCGTGTTACATGCGCGTTGAGCTCTTTTTATAATGGGTCTGCTGCGGGTTTGGATGGCCTACGCCCGGAGCATTTGAAGGAACTAACTTCACTTTCAGCAGGAGACAATGGCAAGCGTTTGGCTGAATCTTTGACTAGACTTTGCAATTTTATGCTGAAGGGTACAGTCAACCGTGAAGTCTGTCCTTTTCTTTATGGTGCATCGTTGTGCGCTTTGGAGAAAAAGGATGGAGGGATTCGGCCAATTGCCGTGGGTAGCGTACTAAGGCGGCTAGTAGCTAAGGTGGGGTGTGATTTAGTTAAAGGAGTGTCCAGTTACTTGCAGCCTGTTCAGCTAGGTTTTGGTACTCCTCTGGGCTGTGAGGCAGCTATTCACGCTACTCGGGCCTTTGCAATAGCTGGTGAAAAGAGCAGTGATGTGATTGTAAAGATAGATGTTAAGAATGCTTTTAATTGTGTGAATAGAGATATTTTATTGAGGGAGGTGCAGGAGCATGTGCCAATATTATTTCCGTTCCTACATCAGTGTTACTATGCTCCTAGTAAATTATTTTACGATCAATCAGCTGTTCTGTCCCAGAGCGGTGCACAGCAGGGCGATCCTTTGGGCCCATTGGTATTTAGTTTGGCCATTCAAAATATTGTTTCACGTGTTGATACCAAACTAAACGTGTGGTATTTGGATGATGGGACGATTGGTGGGCCACCAGATATGGTTTTTGATAACTTGCGACTCCTAATTGATGGTTTAAAGGAGATAGGCTTGACTGTTAATACTCAAAAATGTGAAATATTTCCATGTTCGGGGCGCTTACACAATTTTCAACGTTTCCAGGAGTTGCTGCCTGGTATAATGTTGCTTGATAAGTCAAGTTTTAATTTGCTGGGTGCGCCAATTTTCCCAGAAGCAGTGCCGGCAGCTGTGCAACAAAAAACTGATTCCCTGATATTTGCACGCGAGCGGTTACATGATTTATCTGCGCACACGGCGTTGACTCTGATCCGTCATTGTTTGGCGCTGCCTAAGGCCGTATATTTTTTACGTACAGCTCCGGTGTGGAAGTTTAGATCAGAAGTAGAGACATATGATGAAACTTTAAAAAATCTTTTAGAAGATGTTCTAAATGTGCATCTTAGTGCTGAACAATGGTGTCAGGCAGCTTTGCCCGTACAGTACGGTGGCCTTGGTGTTCGTAGGATGTCAGATGTTGGGTTGCCCTCTTTTTTGGCTTCTTCGCATGGGGTGGTGGATTTAGTTGCTCGGATTCTCTCGTTGAATGGTGACGCGATCCGCTTGTCTTTTGTGGAGGAGGCATTAACCGAATGGGTAGCAGTAAGCCAGTCTTTAGACATACCTGAGCAGCCAAACGTGCAGCGGAGTTGGGATGACGTTTTGTGTAAGAATAGGCAGGAGCGGCTTATTCGCTCTAACATGGGGGCAGATTTAGCTCGAATTAGAGCTGTTTCGAGGCCAGAGTCTGGAGTGTGGTTGCATGCCCTCCCATCTCCCCAGTTAGGTACGTTTCTAGACAACGATTCGTTGCGAATTGCTGTGGCTCTTAGGTTAGGGTGTGATGTTTGCGAGCGCCATCAATGTTTTTGTGGCGTGGAAGTGGACACAAGGGGATACCACGGGCTATGTTGCTCAAGGTGTGTTGGTCGATTTCCTCGTCATCATGCTTTGAATGACATAGTGCGGAGGGCCCTGGTTTCCGCTAACATTCCCTGTATCTTGGAGCCGCCTGGTTTAAGTCGAACTGACGGCAAACGTCCTGACGGCCTTACGCTGGTGCCTTGGGAACGCGGTCGGTGCCTACTATGGGACGCAACTTGTGTTTGCACTTTTGCTGCGTCGCATCTGCCGTCGACAGTTTTGCGTTCAGGGGCTGCTGCTGAATCCGCTGCGGGGCTCAAGCATCGGAAGTATGAACAGCTCAAAGGAAACTATCTGTTTATTCCACTGGCCTTTGAAACTTCTGGTGCTTGGGGATCGGAAGCTATAGCGTTTGTGTCGGCGTTGGGTAGGAGACTGAGGGAGCGGGGGCACGACAAGCGAGCGGGTTTCTATTTGGCACAGCGACTTTCCATTGCCATCCAGCGTGGGAATGCTGCGAGCATTATGGGTGCTTTCGAGTCGCGCACCGTTGGGTTTTAGTTTTTAATTTTAAGTGACGAGGCAATTAGCTTATTATATTATATTAGTTAAGTTTAGATTTAAGTGACTTTTTTATTATATAATTTATATTTCTATAAGTAGGTTAAGATGACATGATATTGTATTATTTTGGGTTTTGTTATAGCTTTTAAGTCTTTTAAGTATGTTTTTAAAACGGCTACAATATAATGATCTGCTAGTACGCTGGGCCTTTTAACAAGATATCGCGTGGTATAAAACAGCAATCTCTTTCGCACTTACTTAGTAACGTATACTGTCATCTCATTCCAACCGATATTGTGACGATGATATAGCGCTAGTACGTTAAAAGCTCTACCTTTAAGAGATGTTAATGTGAAGTTTTTAGACTAAGTTTTGTAGAATCTATTGTTACAAAGTTTGAGATTAATATTTAAATTATATTATCAATATCTATAGTTCATATAATTTAACCTATCGCCTGCTATCGACTTATTGTTTAATTTTAAAATGGAATACCAATTTCGTGATACCTAAGAAAATATGTCAGATTTTCTTTTCATGATCTTCAATATTGGTGTGATGCGATGAAAGGGCTATTCATTGGAGACACCGTCGTCAACGCGACACTTGGCAGGAATCACATATTTATGCACATGAGGAAATTTTATGTTGTTTCTCATGGTTCCGCTGAATTGTCTTTCATCTTTATCGCATTTTGTTTACGACTTTGTTATGTCACGGGACAACGTACATTACATGGCCTGATAATATTTATTTTATGAAGAGCTTATTTTTGTTCACGTGGTATTTTGCTAACCGACTTCAAAAAAAGGAGTGTTCTCAATTCGAACGTATTTTTTTTTATCTTTGTACTCCGATTATGTCGTTTGAATTTCCTATTTTGCCTTGTAGTGGCGGCTTAGAATGTCAATACCCCTTTCTACCCACGAGTGTCGTAAGAGGCATCTTAGGTTATGGGGCTTTTTAATAGGTTTTCGGAGGAAGCGCTAGGAGACATGGGTCCAACGATACTTTATTTTCACCATATTGTCCCGTATCGATTCCAAATGTGGCTGAGGAATTTTAACTCCAAAGCTCTGGCTAACCCTTTTTGGTATTTATGACCGTGAGTATATGTATGTATGTTGAATTTTTTAGTAGATATCGGTAACAAAGACGTTTTTCTTGCTTTGTCACTATACAATGCTGAACAAGTATTTGAAAAACATATTGCTGTGCATGCGTGCATGACTTATAACTCTATTAAAGAATGATACTCCAAATAGCATCACGATGCAACATAGTGTCGTATTGAATAGAAAGAATGGATTCTACATTCGGATGAATAAAGATGTTCAATTTCAGAGTACGAATATGATTCCTAACTTGCGTTTAAATTAAAATGTTATGGTGTGGATAGAAAGCTTATACCACAACTCTTGCCGTGGCAGCCGAATTAATAATCATCATTTATTTCAGACTTAAATGCATATGTATTAGTTTCTTATTATAACTAATATCGGTAGTTATTTTATTTATATAAACAGTACTAGTTAAGTGGTTGGTTTGTGATATAATTTTTAAATCAACGGCTACTTTCTCCAAAAATATTTTTCTTATTATCAACTTTAATTCTGAATAGTGATCTATTCTAATTAAAAAGGTGGTTTTTTCTAAGCGTAATGTTGTTAGAATGTCTAGTTAGAGATCCGCGAATTATATTATTTTAAAAGTAGCTTCTACTTGCAACTTTGTCAAAAATGTCAAGTGATAGTTTATTCCACAGTTTAAATTAATATGGAACCACGTGCCTCGCGTCCATGTGAATGTGGTCTGTGATGTAAATACTACACGTAATGTTGAGAAGTATAAGCACCTTTCTATATAAAATATCAAAGACAAAAAGGCAGGCTTCCGAAGTATGAAGAATTGAAGAGCATGTATGAGAAGATTGATCCTATAAATCCAGTAAATTGATTACATCCAGTAAACGAACCTAGAGAGGTTTGTCAGGATCGTATAAAGTGGCGATCGATAGTCTCTTCCTACTCCAGTGGGAACTAATGGCGTGAGTATCTGTATGTATGTCTATAAAAAATAAACGATATCTCTATAATAATATGTAGTTTTCAAAGAATATAAAATATGTAAATATTAAAACACTCCCAAGCTAAGTACCTTTTAAAAAATGAAGGCCTAATATAGGCATTCCATTTTGTTAAATTTATTTGTATGTTTATTTAGAACCCGTGATAGCCCAGTGGGTAGAACACTCGGTTATCGTGCAAACGACTAGTGTTCAAATCCTGGGTCGGGCCTACACCAATTTGTCTTTTCTAAAGACATATGTGTGGTTAATTTATCATGGTTGTTAACGGTGAGGGAAAACATCGTAAGGAAACCCACATGGCTGAGTTGTACTTAGTCATGTGACAGTGTATTCGTACAAAACGGCGATAGGCCTGCCCCCTATCACGTGAGTACACTGTCCATGCAAAACGTGGGTACTCTGTGAACACCAGGTGACAAAGTCACGTGATGTTCAGAAGTATTAGTACCTCTGCCAACCCCTTCGGGGATATTCGGCGTGAACGTTTATGTTTATTTTATGTTATGTTTATGTTCATTTAGAAATGAATACATAATGTAGTTTTTATATGGGGTTGGTCCAAAGGGCAGCGGACCACGCCTGTCTCAATACTAAAGGTCGGATTTCATTGTATTTGCGCAGTTTCTAGATCGACACGGCGAAACGTGACATGTTATAATCTGACTATAGAGTTGTTTTCAACACACTTGCTCAATGAACGTCTTTTATATCATTGAGTTTTGATTTCACTCACTCTCTCACTGTGAACTGTTTGATCATATTATTATTTTTGTAAATTTGTGTTTGATGTGCAATAAAGAGTTATTCTATTCTATTCTATTCTAATTATCAAACAATTACGATTGGTTCTTCATTGAAGACAGAAATTATTCAGTGCACAGAGATACACACAAAAGTAAAAAATAATAATAAAAAACATAATGCTAAACAAATAAAGGATAAATAAAGGAAAGAAAAATTTCGACACCGGCTGGGATCGAACCAACGATCATCAACGATGTCCTTTATTTATTAGAAATAATCTCCACATGATGTTTTCATGAACAAAAACATTCTAATTACTAGCCTGCGTGATGATTGATAATAATAAGTGTGTATTTCGCACTTCATATACATGTACAATGTAGGATACCTTGTAGTTGAAGGGTAAATTAATTTTTGTACGTATTACCATTTAAAACGTAAGGCGATAGATTGTAATAATCAGAGATAGATAGTAGGGTAAATTTAGTTTTGTTTGACTGGCACCGACTCAAAAAATAATTTAAGAGAATTTTAATATTTAGGTAGGTTGAACTGACGCGTGTGGAATAAAGAAACTGCTAAGGTATTAATCACAGTACTCATATTCAACTAAAATACTTATTTCGTACTTTTTAGGACTAGATTGTTTATTTTCGGTTGTTTTTCCCACTATGAAGTCGGTTTTCTTTTTGATAAAAATTATTTTATTTTACGAGTTTTAGAGATGGGTAGACCTGGCAAAGATGCCTTTTGGATGAGGAAACGACGGTTACTGTATTATTCTTCGCATTTCCGGTATTTCTATTACTGTACGATATTAAATAGGCTCAACCATATGTAACTTTACATTGTTCTTGAAATCCCTCAAAAGGCGATGGTCTACAATTCTACATTTGAAGAAAGACTCAATCGTTCACGCTGAATATCCCCGAAGGGGTTAGCAGAGGTAGTAATACTCCTGAATATCACGTGACATTGTCACCTGTTGTTCAGAGTACCCACGATTTGCTTGGACAGTGTTCTCACGTTATACAGGTCAGGCCTATCGGCGTTTTGAACAAATACACTGTCACATGATTGTGAGTTTCGACCCTCGATTTCCTGGGATGCCATCATCAGATCCTGGTCTCATGGTACTTCCTCCGTAACAAAAACTTAACAAAAGAAATGTTGAGTGAACCTGTACTTCTCTTCATAAAAGCTACGAAGAGGAGTATAAATCTATATAGAATGTTGAAAGAACTGTTTCCTAACTCCTAGTGATTGAGGACCCACACCTTCCATCATCAGCTCAGCAGCATAACAATATGATTTTCAGAAGCAAATGCCAATATAAGTTCAGAAAATATGTAAAACGTGGTACATTTGCCTATAAAATTCGAGGGTTCCCCTCGATTTCTCCAGGATCCCATCATCAGACCCTGATATCCTCATCATGGTACCAATCCGGGAGTATCGTCTTTACAATGAAAAAATAATAATCAAAATCGGATCATAAATGGCGAAGTAATCGGCGAACAAACATAAAAAAAAAATATACGGTCGAATTGAGAACATTCCTTTTTTTGAAGTCGGTTAAAAACAGGAAAAGAAGTCCTACCCACTAACTTCATTGAATTACGCACTAGTGTGTACAAAAAAAGTGCAGTGTGCCGTTAACTAGCTGGAGAATTGCTTATTCTGAAGCTCTAACAGCTTTCAGAGCTTCATAGACGTGAATATATGCATGTATTCTTTATCAAAAGTTACCGATTATTATAGTTTAATATCCAATATCGGCTTCATTCTAATAATTTTGTATTTTCTTACTAACTTACTTATACTCACGCCCATTGTTCCCATTGGGGTAGGCAGAGACTATAGATCGCCACTTTGTACGATTCAGGCAAATCTCTCTTGCTTCTGTTACATTCATCAATCTTCTCATACATCATCATTTTCTTTCTGTATATTTATTAACTTAATCTAAAACTAGAGATATTTCTACCGCAATTTTTTTTCAGCCATCAATAAAGGACTAAAATGAATGACACATGTAAGCAACTCGTTGCTGCAGCTCTCAGTTCCTTAGAGTTCGGGAAAGGGGTTAGTATCCAACTTGGCTGTAATATCTACCTTTTCTCATTTACATTACTATTTACTATTGCTATATTACTTTTATACTGTTGATTAATTAATCACTACCCTCCTTGTCACTACCCCTTTCTACCCAGGTGTCGTGAGAGGCGACTAACGGTTGGAAACCCATCACACATGTTACTCTATTTTTACCATCTTTTCCCCTATAAACTTCCAAATATGACTGAGATTTAACTTTAGAACTCTGGCTACGCCTCTTTCGGATTTATGGCTATGAGTCTATGTTTATAATAATAATAATAATAATAATAATAAAAGCATTTATTTGTCTTTCTTCAAACACATGACATGAAATAAACAATTACGAAACGAAAAATTATAAAAGACAAAATGGTCCAGAGCTCGTTCTATCCGCAGCAAGCAGATAGCTTCGATTTTCAGCTCTGGCCAAAAACTTATAACTAAAAATTACTATATACAAAACTTAAGTCTAGCTTATAACTAATTCATACAAAAACACACAAACAATTGAGCACTCAAAAAATAATAATATTTACAAAAACTAATAAACAATCACCTAATTAAAAAATAATTATAATATACGTGTTAACAATTTGCAGGCGATTAAGTATTAACATATGTTTACATATAATACACAATTTTGTATGTATATACTTATACATACACATCACAAACACTGTCATAAATGAATAAAGATGATAAAAATTACACGTATACATAATATATAGTATATATATATATATACAAACTTACACATATATATTCATACATACACATACACACACATACATATACATACACATGTATATCTATATTTTAAACAACTTAGACGGAATAACGTCAAGGTGGGGGTGAAGCACAACCATACTGAGCTCCAAATTCATTTTGCTGAGAAACAGTAAGCCATTCTCGCAGTTTATTCCTAAATGTTTGAACAGTGCGTGCTTCCTTTATAGGAGGGGGTATATCGTTCCAACATTTGGAAGCTACTATTTTGAAGCAGCCTTTCGTCTTAGTGAGGTTGTGCTTCGGAAGAAGAAGAATATTTCTACGTTGACGAAGAGAAAAGTTAAGTTTATTATATAAATATTTAGGGACACCTTTCTTTAAAATCTTGTAAACCAAACAAGAATACTTAAGAGATCTAGAGTACTTCATGTTCAGTATTTTTTTCTCGATTAAATGAGGTGTTATATGGTGTCGGCGAGGTAAGTTATAACAAAAACGCATGCAGGCATTTTGAACGCGTTGTATTCTTTTTTCAGTATTTTTTTTAAGACAAGGTCCGTATACTACATCGCAATACCCCAACTGTGACAAGACCAAGCTCTCACATAACTTGAGGCGAATTCCTGGGCTAATAAAAGGTCTTATCTTATATAAACTACTAAGCGCAGAAAAACTTTTAGAGATTTTTAGGTCTATATGCTCATCGAAATTAAGATGTTGGTCGATATAAAGTCCAAGGTTTCTGACACACTTTTGAAGTGGGACTACAGTGCCATCAACCACAATAGCTGGCTGAAGCTCCTCGATCTTCCGCACCTGATCCACTGTACCGCAGATCAAGGCTACAGTTTTAAATGGGTTTACAGTAAGGTGAAACTTTTTAGACCATTCTACAATACATTTAAGATCTCTATTCAGTTTATTTACTCCGTCAGTGAAATCCGTAATATTTGTAGGTAGGTCTATATAGACCTGAGTATCATCAGCATAGAGGTGGTACTTGGAGTGCGTAATAATTTTCGATATACTGGCGGTGTAAATAGAGAAAAGTGTAGGCCCAAGAACTGAGCCCTGGACCACGCCACGCGAGACGGGGAGCGGGTCTGAAAATTTCAGGTGGCCACTCGGATCATATGTTTTCACTATTTGTGTTCTATCACTAAAATAAGATGTAAACCACTTGCAAACTGTTTGTGAAAAACCAGCGGCGCGCAATTCAGAAATTAAGAGTGGGGGAAAAATAGAATCAAAGGCGCGGCTGTTGTCGAGTAAGACGAGGATAGAAGCGCTACCTTTGTCGGAAACCGTAAGCAGATCATCCACAATGTGAAGAAGAGCGGTGGAAGTACTATGTCCAGAACGGAAACCCGATTGCTGTAAAGGAATGATATTAGATTTTTCTAAGTATGCCAAAATTTGCTTCAAAACTATCTTTTCCAATACTTTCGATAACGTAGGTAGTATTCCTATGGGTCGAATATCGTTGAGATGTTCCACTGTGCTCTTCTTCGGTATTGGAGTGACGACAGAACCTATTATGTTTCTATGTCACCGGTTAAATTAACCCCAATAAAAATACAACATTGAATAATTGTTTTGGGATATTATTATATTATTATTATTTATTTTTATTATTATTATAACTAACTTGCCCTGTGGAGAGTTTCTTAGTAGCAAGTTTATAAAATCGAAGCGATATATCAAGTCAAGACTAATTATTTTTTTTATTTGGCATCAAAACACAAACTTATATTTGTTTTTCGTAATGATTGTATGAAATACAAAGTTACATTTGCAGTTTTACAAAATGCGCAAAACTCAGAAACTACTAAACAGATTTGTTCCAACTAATTTTCGTTATTAGTTTTTATTTGCTACAACATATATTTTATTTATATTTTTTTATTAATTAATTATATTTTGTTAGAAAGGGGAGGGATTTACAAAATTTTACCGCTTTGGAAGTTAATATCCTTTAATAAACCATTGATTAAAATATGATTTTAGAAATCTCGATGTCCTTTTTAAAGATAGTCATCATTTTATCTGTTTAAATTAAGATGCAAAATTAATTATTGTATAAAATCGGACGTCTTTGTTAAAAGTTAAGCGTGATAAGAAAAAAAGACACGTCGAAATAATAAGTTGCTCCGCTTTTAGTCGTTTAAAAACACACACACAATAAAAAAAAACTATTGTTCCAAATGCCATTTGACGGAAACCCATTTATTATATAAAAATCGATAATCAACAAAGACATCTACGGATTTGTTACGATATTTTGTAACATCGATCGCTATCAAACTTAATGAAAAATTATTGGGACTATTGTTGAAGCATACCTAACACAACAAAAAAATCTATACTAATATTATAAAACTGAAGAGTTTGTTAGTTTGTTTGTTTGAACGCTAGGATCTCAGGAACTGCTGAATCAAATTGAAAAAATATTTTTGTGTTGGATATTTCATTTATTGAGGAAGGCTATATATCATCACGCTGCGACCAATAGGAGCAAATAATCAGCGAAAAATTATGCACAAACGGGGATGATTATTCATATTTTAAGGTTTCCGTTGTGTGCGCTGCGTAAACGGTTTAAGTTACCCAAAAAATTTGTATAAAAGAATTATTGATCTTTAATTGATCTCACAAAATGTCTACAACAGTATATGTCTATCTTTTAAGATTGATTGTGCCGTGTAGTGCCGGCTTAGAATGACGCTACCCCTTTCTACCCACGGGTGTCGTAAGAGGCGACTAAGGGTACTGGGGCTTTTTATTGGATTTTTGGGCGATGCGGTTGGAGACCCATCACCAAAACCCTTTATTTTACCATCTTTTCCCCACTCATCTTCCAAAAGTGGCTGAGGAATTTTATAATTCCTTAGCTCTGGCTACCCCTTCTAGGGAATTATAGCCGTGAGTATATGTATGTATGTATGTATGATTCACTATAACAATTTTTATGGTAATCAAATTTGGTCGAGATTATTGCATTATTCCCAATTATTTACCATAATGTTTTATTAACATAATATTAAACCTTATTCAAATAAATATGTTGTTAATTAAAATTATTAAATTGTGAACAAAATTGTCCTTGACATCACTTAATTTAAATCAACACCTTAGAAGATAAAACAATTTTAAAATTACTCCGCAACAAAATTAACACGCGTGCATGAAGCGCAAGACAAGATGGACTGACTGACTGAGAATCAATGCTCAGCCGAAACTACTATAATTATAAACTAAAAAATTATAAAGTGAAAAAATTGTGAGGACACTATGAAAAACACTTTTTTTCTCATCGCATCGAATCTCAAGGGGTCAGTTAAATATTTCAGTGTGACGACGTGAAAGTCTACACTTTTGACAGTACGAAGTCTGTCGGGTTAGCTAGTATACGAGGGGCTTGTCAAAAGAAACTAGATACTCAAAAATTATAACATTTATTCTTTATTACAAGTATCGATCTTTTCAAAGTATTCACCCTGAGCACGTATACACTTTTCCATACGTCTGAACCAATTGGAAAATACCTGTGACCACTCTTCTTTAGATACCTCAGAAATCTCGAAATTATAGGCAACCAGCGCATCTTCTTTGCTTTCAAACTTCTTTCCCTTTAGTTTTTCTTTGATTTTTGGAAACAAGAAAAAATCACAAGGCGCTAGGTTAGGGGAATAAGGCGGGTCAGGGAGAATGGACACATTTTTCGAGTTGAAAAAGTCTAGTGTTCTGGCAGACGTGTGCGGCGCCGCATTGTCGTGGTGCCAGAGAAGGTGCCAGATTCCTGACTATGGTCGCTTGTCACACCAAGCTGATGTTACTGTTGGAGCACAAACTGTCACATACCTTTCGGAGTTCACCGTTCTTTCATTCTCTAGCACAACAGTAGGAATATGACCCGTTTTGCAGAAAAACGGGGCGACCATTTGTTTCTGTGTGCTTCGTGCACGGCGACATTTCGTTGGAGTTGGCTCGTCTTCAAAGCACCATACAGTCGACTGTCGCTTTGATTCGGGATCATAGTTATATAGCCATGTTTCGTCACCAGTCAGTATATCATATACGTTTTTTTTTTCTCGCCTCCGTTGAATTTATCTATCATGAATAGGCACCAATCCTCCCGACGGTCTTTCTGCTCACCGGTAAGTTTGTGCGGCACCCATCTCGAACAACGTTTACGGAGAGAAAGGTGGTCGTGAATTATGGTTTGCATTGCTGCTGATCCAATTCCTAGTTCTCGCTCTAGCTCTACATATGTAATTCGTCGTTTTTCGCGAATAAGTTTTTCGACTGCACGAACGTTTTCTTGCGTGACCCAGTTGGCGGTCGTCCTGTCTTCGCTTCATCTTCGAGACATCCCCGTCCTCTTTTAAATTCAGCAAACCAATTGAATACTGATGCTCGAGAATAAGCAGACTCACCAAAAGTAGAAGCCAAAAGTTCAAAACATTCTTGAGGCTTTAAACCTTTTTTAAAGTCATAATAAATCATAGCGCGAAAATCACGTCGACTGAGCTCCATTGTTGCAAGTGAACTCCCGCCAGATTCTCGGAAAAATGATACTCATTCAAATAAAAAATAAATAAAAGAACATACATACATACATATACTAACGGCTATAAATCCCTAGAAGGGGTAGCCAGAGCGAAGGAATTAGAAATTCCTCAGCCACTTTTGGAAGTTGCATGGGGAAAAGATGGTGAAATAAAGGCTGTTGGTGATGTGTCTCCCACCGCATCGCCCTTAAAAGCCCCAATACCGTTAGTCGCCTCTTACGTACACCCACCGGAAGAAATGGGGTAGTGATATTCTAAGCCGACACTACACAGCAAAAAAAAAAGTGTGTTCTATATTCAAATATGTCAATAAAAAACCAGCCTATAAGATGGTGTATAGCTTGCCAGTGTCAATTAAATGAGAAAAGAGTATCAAACTTCTATTGGCATCCCCCTCGTATATGTATAGATATATATAAACAACTACTTACAACATTATATAAAACATACAACTTTATATAAAACAATAATTGCTGCTTTATATCATCTTAAAACTCAATATTGTAGTTTAAAATTCTTATAAGTAAGCTTTCTACAAAAATAATACTTCTTTTCAGAAAAAGCTCACGTTTGTCATTTTCCCGCCACAAACTTCTCGTATATTCCCGTCAATCCGTCGGGAGATAAACCCTAATCCTATATCTCAGATAAGATATTGAACTGGAGCCGTATGCTAGGTTGTGATTGTTTTATTATGTTTAACCGCAGCTCAAACGGAATATCGCAAAACCGCGCTAGATTGAGTTTCCTTTGCCATATAGACTTGAAGTTCCTTTTGCATTTATTTTCATAATTGTAGCATGTTATTAAATATACAGAAGAATCAGATTGTAACGCTTGTAAGAAATAAATATTATTGCTTTGTCTAGTCTAAGTGTTCAAAAAATATACATACATATTCTCACGGCTGTAAATCCCTAGAAAGGGTAGCCAGAGCTAAGAACTAAAATTTTCTCAGCCACTTTTGGAAAGTTGAGAGGGGAAAAGATGGTAAAATAAAGGTTGTTGGTGATGGGTCTCCAACCGCATCGCCCATAAACCCCTTAATAGCCCCAATACCGTTATCCGCCTCTTACGTACACCCACCGGAAGAAATGTGGTAGTGCTATTCTAAGCCGACACTACTCAGCACAAAAAATATATTTCAATAGAAAGATAAATCTATATACATATAAAAAAGAAAGTGGTGTTAGTTATAATATTTATAACTCAAGAAAGGATAAACCGATTTGGCTGAAAATTGGTGGATATATTCTATAATAAAAAAAGGGACGATTTGTTTGTGTGTCGGTAATGAAAATGCCCCGCAACATTTCTGATTTCAAAAATTATTTCACCAATGGAAAGCTAAAACTTTCACAAGCTACTTAAGTTAGATAATCAAGCTAAATATCGTATGGGGTAAGCAGTACGAATTACTTAACACCATCCGTGCGATGCTGGGGCGGACAACTGGTATTTTTATATGTATTTTATCAATGTCATAATTATTACTTATACAGTAAAATCTAATTCTACTTCGGGTTTGGAAGGCGTATCGTTGTTTCGTGATCCAGTTTATCATGATTTATATGAATGATTTATTCATGACCCTATTATAATTTATAACTTATTATTACTATAGCAAATTTAAAACGAAAAGTAATAACTTTAGCAGTATGTCTGTGTATCTATTAAAGTATGTTCTATCTTCCGTAGCATTTAAGATAATGCACGCGAAAACATATAATGGCTTTTCAAATAATACTTCGTTAGATTTGTGGTGCTATACTATATGGATCTTAAACTTCTGATTCGCGCTGTCATCCTCTTTTGTGTGTATTTACCCAATTAGAAATCAAAACGGGTTAAAATAAATACATATGTACAAACCCGAATTCCCGAAACCCGAAAACCCGATACGTAAAAAAGTTCATTTCATGATGAGTTTCAAATTCATGATCAAGTCAAGATAGATCCGAGATGAAACATACTCTATACTTATTATGATCATGTTTTTATCCCGCCAGCAACTCCTCCATTAAATAAGTATGCAGTAGGTTTGACCACGGCTTTACCTAGACAAGTACTGTACCCATGCAACACTGAAACTATATTTCTGTTTGGATTGCTTTCTTAACGTAGGTACTCTGAAAACCAGGTGAAAATGTCACGTGGTGTTCAGAAGTATCAGTACCTCTGCCAACCCATGAGTTTGAGTTAATCGATTACTTGCATTGTCCTTTTTAGACCACTTTTAAATGGCCTTATGTAGTTTTTATGAATATATTATCTTAATCCAGTACGAAATTCAATAGTTATAATATTTAAAACGTTGAACTAGTTTCTACACCTACCTACACCAAGGGCCCTGTTCAATAAAACTGACAATCCGACAAATATGTCAAAAACTGACAAATTTGTCGGATTGTCAGGCGAAGCTTGTTCAATAAAGATGACAAATATGTCCGACATTGACAGGTAAAATCACGACAATTTTGTCACTACCGAAATGCGTTCAATAAAACTTAGGAATTGTCACAAACCATTGTCGAGTTCGATAATTGCCCCTGACAAAATTGTCGATTTGTCACGACATATATGTCAATTCTTGACATATTTGTTTATTTTATGAAGTAGAATAAAAAATGCATGAGGGTAGAATAAGAACAAGATTATATGACCGAATATACTTACTATCCGATTGTTCGTTAGTTATCGGTGCTAAAATGGATATGAGCAACAAACTAACCACTTTGGGACTAATATATGAAAATAAAAATATTCTGTTTGGAAAGTATTCATCTTCACTACTTTCACTACTCGACGTAAGCACCATCTCTTTGAACAAACGTTTTAAATTCCTCCAAATGAGTGTGTGACACACAGCACTTCACCTGTCGGGATTGTCCGACAATTTTACAAATATGTCGATATGTCGTGACAATTCTCTGTTCAATAAAGCAGAATTGACAAGTTTTTCACGACAAATTGTCACCTATCACCTGTCGCGCTAAAAGTTTTATTGAACACAAAATTGTCGAATTGTCGCGACAATCCGACAATTTTGTCAGTTTTCCGCCTTGACAAATTTGTCACCTGTATTGTTTATTGAACAGAAACTTGTCGAATTGTAGAATTGTCACGCTTGACATATATGTCGGATTGTCAGTTTTATTGAACAGGGCCCAGATATACTTGTCTTATGTAATGTCTTGTATAATCTTAGTTTAAGTGGTATTTGGGCGATGCGGTTGGGGACCCATCACCAACGATACTCTATTCCTACCATCTTCCTCTTATCAAGTTCCAATTGTAGCTGAGAATTTTCTAGCTCTGAAGCTAGCCTTTTTGGGATTTATGGCGGTGAGTAGGTATAAAAATGTATGTAATATCATGTTTCTTTTTTATTATATGGTAAACATTATAACAAAACTTACCTGTACGACTGTTCAATTGTAAATCCTATAATAGGATCAAAGTTTGCAGCAATTTCTTTAAGTTACCTACATTCAATTTATTTTTGCTGACTTCCTCTAGCATAAACTTGTGAGAATGGAAATAGTTTGAGAGCTTACTTGAAGAGATAATTTCAGTAGAAAGCTGGACACGATTATTTGAGACTATTTTGTTTAGATGTTTTTCCTTCTATGTATAAACATGAGATACGTATGACAAGAATGATTAATGTGGCGATCTATAGTCTCAGCCTCCCACAATGGGAACAACGGGCGTGAGTATAAAGTCAGTAAGTATAAATAAGACGAAAAAAATGCCGTATAAGGAAGTAGTAAAATAGAGTGCTATCAATATAAACTTCATTTATTACAAAAGGTTTTAATTTTGGATCTCGGAGCCAACGATATGGAAAGGTCCAAATGACCGTTTTGGAGCTATTTGCGCCGATTTAGAAGGTGACAACACATTATCCCCTCAACCCGATTAGGGTTCGGGACTCTGCTCAAAATATACTTCTCGTGAAAATGAATAACTAAGTATATTACTATGGCGTTTCCACGTTGGCGTTAAGTGCTTTAAAAATAATGTACCTTTTTCTGAGGCTTGAACACGCTGCGGGTAAAAATACATAATTGAATTAGCCTTGGTACATACATGAAATGCCGTTTTAGAACAATTTTAAGGCAGAACACTTCCAATATTTTTCCGTGACTGATAAAATAAATAAATAAGTATACAGACATATTTTTTCATAGATCAAGTTAGCCACAAACTAAGTAAACTTGTATTATGGGATACTAACTCAACGATATATTTAATATAATATAATACACATATAAATAAAATGTGGAAGGTAATGTTAGTAGAGGACGACCTCGGAGGACACATTTGGATCAAATAGAAAATGTACTCAAAAAGGCAGGTGTCCGTAGTACGAAAAATAAAAGAGCATGTATGAAAAGATTGATGGATGTGAATGAAGCTAGAGAGGATTGCCAGGATCGTACAAAGTGGCGATCGATAGTCTCTGCCTACCCCAATGGGAACTAACGGCGTGAGAATATGTATGTATAAATAAAATCCAAGACTAGGAAACAGTCAGTTATGCTCATCACATAAATGTTGCTCTCAGCGGGTATCCACATCCGCACCCGCAACCTCCGCACCGAGAAGCTAGTCACCTATCTACTAGACCACGGACGGCGTCACCTATAAATCGACGTCCTTGTAATCTAATATTTATAAAGTGATCTCATACTAAACACCACTGATGATGTGAACTTACGATATCTAAATTTCTGGTGAAATAGTCTTTCTATATACGTCTCAGATATATCTAGGTTCGTAGCTAAATATAAACCCTGCACCTCCTTTGTGTGTTTATCAGGTTTAGATGGTTTACCACTTAGTTATCTAGTTTATTAACTAGTGGTCATTCCCAGATGGTGTTATTTTTCAATACTGACCCGTATTATATTTAGCGTGATGATATAATAATATATATAATAGTCTATAATACTTCGGAAAGCGTTAGTGTAGCTTTAAATTGCTGGAAGATTTGTTGGAGTCGGTGAACAAACAAACGCACAAACCAATCTTTCCAGTTTATAACATTGTATATAAATAGATATATAGACGACTGTTAAAATATTCAGAGCAGTCGGCAACTGAACCAAACAAAAGAGCTACTAAGTTTATCTTAAACTTCCCTTCTTAGTTCTATTTGTAAATCGCAGTCTAATTTGATCTTGTTCAATAGTTTGCAGCAGAAAATAACCACAAAATATGCAAAATGTAGTTTTAAACTTTGTCCACAGCTTTAACTAGAGAGATTTATGTTGATGACAAACTCATTCGATTCCAAACTTATAATGAATGTGTCTTATAAAACGCTGTTGGCTGGCAGCAAGGACTTTGGAGAGGATTTATCTCTGTCAACTTCTTTCAGAATTTAAAGTCTTGGCTTTTTATTTGATACCACTTTGCAGTTGTATTTAAATTACAGATACTAACCTGGTTTCAAGACATGAGTTGCAACTGTGATAACAAAAAAACAGGAGCCGGCTTTAAAGGTTTGAAATGTTTAGGAAATTAAGATGATAGAATACATCGCATTCTTCATTAAAAACCACTACTTGTGGTAATCGTTCTTTATAGATTAGGAAAAAATATTGAGCAACTCTGAATAATTATATCTTCAAAAACAAAAGCGGTAGGTAAAATATTTTTGCATGTTTGTCCCAATAGACTCATCCTGTGATACTGTAAAAAGTTACTTGAGAATTTGTGGCTAAGATATATAACTATTCTAGTGAGACATGGACAAAACAGTTTACTTTATTACAGAAATACGTTAACATTAAAGTAAAACTGAATCTAATTAGTACGGTTTATTATTTGAATTGGGCTTTTTTCAATGAACCAATTCCTATATCTAACGAAACTTAGCGATACACAACTTAAAGACTTGATTGAAACTTACTGGATATTTAGTAGAATATCGATTAATCTAAAATTGTGGTACTGAAATAAGATGTCTCCTTTTTGAAGCTAGGCATTTTACGACCAAAGTTTATAAATAAATTTGAAGAGTAAAACGGAGTAACTGATATTATCTTTATTTTTATGAGAAATCCGCAGTTATCAGAATGAGACCTTGAAGTGTCGGATGCTTCAGGGATGAAAGTAAACTCTCGGGTGTGTAGTTGAATATAAACTGATTTATTGTAAGATTACTTAAAACTATAATATTTACTTACTTAGATAAACTAAAAAATATTACTTAAAACTAGGTTAAAATACACCCTCCAATGATGGGCATCATAGGATGAGCTTTGAGATCACTACTACGTGTGCTGAACGTCCTAAGCTACAGTCCTAATAAAGTATTGGAAGATTTGCCGTTTTTTATTATAGCAAGAATTGAATTCGTAAATGTGTACAATTTTCTTTTTTTCGTTTCATCATCATGATGATCATACTCCATATAAGTCCGAGGGGTTCGAGTCTACCCTGTATGAGTTGATTTGTTCTTCGTAGATCACGATGACTTAGGGCGATCGCACTGAGCGAGGAGTGGCAGCCGACTGATGCCAACGGTATTGCATGCCCTCTGAAGGCGGATTCAGTTTGAAGTACTTACTTTAACCGAACTAAAATGTCTTAATTGATTAAATTATGAATATACTTCTGTGAATCGAACCTGGAATTTCCAGGCTGTGAACGGAACCCACTATGCGTTGCACTTCGGAACTCCGGGCCGGAAGTATATAAACGCAGTGAACCTAAAAATTCCTATTATTAGGATTATATATCTTACGTATAGGTAGAAATTGATTCGTTCTAAATAACTTTTCAATACACAATGCGCGGTATTTCTTAAGTTGGCCTGGTTGTACTACGGTTGATATACCAGTGATTCTACAAGCTTTATATACTACAAAAATACTGTTTATTTCAATATACATGGCGTTCTTGTCGTATATAATACTACAAAGGTTAGCATAGGCACTATTTGTTCTTAACATAACATTTTGTTACCTGGTGTTCAACGTGAATGCATGGCTAAGGAAATTCTTATTCTGAAGCTCTGGCTATCCCTTCTAGGGATTTATAGCCGTGAGTATGTTTATTTGTATGTTTGTATTTATATGAGTTCCATTTTTACCGAATGACAGTGTACCCAAGCAACTGAGGACAAGCATATTTCCGTTTTTTACTTGCACACTATCACTATCACATATAGCATAGGTTTCCTCGTGATTTTTCCTTACCTTTAACAGCTTTGTAATAAACCATTCATTTTACTTTATTATACATACAATTTTAACATATAATTTGGCCTTCCGAACCAATGGTTCTGAGAGAAAACGAAAAGTTTAATGAAGCCGTGTAGCCGTTAGCCGTGTAGTGTCGACTTAGAATAACACTACCCCATTTCTACCCGTGGGTGATCGTAAGAGGCGACTAAGGGTATAGGGGCTTATTAAATGATTTTTGGGCGATGTGGTTGGAGACCCGTCACCAAAAACATTAATTATTACCATCTTTTCCCCAATCAACTTCCAAAAGTGGCTGAGGAATTTTTCATTCCAAAGCTCTGGCTACCCCGTTAAGGGATTTATAGCCGTGAGTATATGTATGTATGTACAATTGTATACGTCAGAGCAAAGACCTGCCACTGAATTGGCTAAAGACCTAAGTGCCAGAATAACCCGACACGATACCGAAGATATCCCTTTCTACCCACGGGTGTCGTAATAGGCGTCTAAGGGTATGGGAATTTTTAAGTGTATTTTGGGCAATGCGGCGGGAGAACCATCATCAACAATACTTTATTTCTACTATCTTCTCCCCTATCAACTCCCAAATGTGTCTGAGGAGTTTCTAGATCTAAAGCTCTGGCTAACCCTTTTTGGGATATAAGGCCGTGGGTATATGTATTTATGTCAAACGGTTACAGAATAAGTGTTAAAGTGCTTGTCTGAAAGCGCCACTACGTCGGTCCACCTCCAGGATCAGAACAAGAATCCTATCCAATTACAAAGAGGAGTGCGTTGTTGACCAATATATATAAACTTGGGTCAAACCATTCGGTTAGGTAGAGCCAACTTCGAAAAAGATATCAATCGTAGAATCCAGCTCGGATGGGCAGCGTTCTTGAAGATGCGCCGTATCATCTCGTCCAAAATTCCACAGAGTCTAACCAATGTGTGTTGCCAGTCATGACCTACGGCACAAAGATGAAGCCACTAATAATTCTTCATCTTCAGGGGAGGCTTTATCTGAAGGCTCCGAGTCACCCAAGGGGAATTGTAGGAGGCTATGATAGGAGTTTCAATACGCAATCGAATCTGCAACGAGGAGATCCGTAAAAAAATCGGGGGCACTGACACAGCTCGAAGAGTTGCAAAATTCAATGGGCATTGGGTAGGCATATTGCATATAGAACTGACGTCCGTTGGGGCTCGAAGGTTCTGGAGTGGTTGCCACGTACCGGGCGACAAAGTTTGACCTCCCACAAGGTAGTGGTAGTTAAGGTTGTAGGAAGCCGCTGGATAAGGACAGCACAGGACCGGTTGTCGTAGAGATCCTGGGGGCCTATGTCAAGCAGTGGACGTCTAAAGGCTGATGATTATGACGTTTATAGTAAATAAAAAATAAACATATGACAGCGTAACGAATAAAGCGATAGTAGGAGATAGAGAGACACAAGTACACTGTTCAAGCAAGAATTGGGGGGTACTCTAAAAATTACTATACAAAGCAAGAGCAATAAATTTTATGGAATATACTTTAAAGTTTATTGGAAAATTGTATAAGTAATTATATTTATTTGTAATTGAACTTACTTTAGATATTCATTATAAATTATTTTAGTAATAATATACAAGTACCAATGCGATATCTGTCTTTATCTCTTATTTATTATATAAATAAATTTGATATTATCTACATCGTCACACCATTTATCTCACTGATTCCATCACCTGTTATTACTATTATTTCCCGCACCTACATTTCTTTTCATGTATGCTCTTTTCTTCTCTCTACTTCAGACCCTCACTTTTATATAAATTGCAATACAGCTCATACAGCTTTTGTGACGGCTTTACACAAGCAAAGTTTGAGAATAGCTGCATAGAGCTCGACGCAAGCTAAAAACAAACAGGCAGCGTCTGACAGGATGCACTATGGAGTCGTCTTCTAAATTGACTTTCATCGAACGCGTAATTGGACGACTGCGATGCTTTGTGTTCTCGGGATAATGGGGTTGTAAGCTTATAAATAAAATATTTTATTAAATTAACATTTTACGGCGTATTTTTTTTCTTTCGTAGTTAAGATTTGTATTATTGTAATAGTGTATCTGAAATGTGCTTCCTAGATTCATGCGTTACAGGCAATGCCTAGAGCGTGAATCACTGTAAATTCCTTGGTAATGTGTTTTTTAACCGACTTCAAAAAAAGGAGTGTTCTCAATTCGACCGTATATTTTTTTATTTTTTTTATGTTTGTTCGTCGATTACTTCGCCATTTATGAACCGATTTTGATTATTATTTTTTTATTCGATAGAAATACTCCCAGATTGGTACCATGATGAGGATATCAGGGTCTGATGATGGGATCCTGGAGAAATCGAGGGGAACCCTCTAATTTTATAGGCAAATGTACCGCGTTTTACATATTTTCTGAATTTATATTGGCATTTACTTCTGAAAATCATATTGTTATGCTGCTGAGCCGATGATGGAAGGTGTGGGTCCTTAATCACTAGGAGTAAGGAAACAGTTCTTTCACCATTCCATAAAGATTTATGCTCCTCTTCGTAGCTTTTATGAAGAGAAGTACAGGTTCACTCAACATTTCTTTTGTTATGTTATTGTTACCGAGAAAGTACCATGAGACCAGGATCTGATGATGGCATCCCAGGAAATCGAGGGGACTGTCGAAACTCACAATCATGTGACAGTGTATTTGTTCAAAACGCCGATAGGCCTGCCCTGTATAACGTGAGAACGTGGGTCCAAGCAAAGTGTGGGTACTCTGAACAACAGGTGACAATGTCACGTGATATTCAGAAGTATTACTACCTCTGCTAACCCCTTCGAGGATATTCGGCGTGAACGTTTGAGTCTTTCTTGAGATGTAGAATTGTAGACCATCGCCTTTCGAGGGATTTCAAGAACAATGTAAAGTTACATATGGTTGAGCCTATTTAATATCGTATAATAATAGAAATACCGGAAATACGAAGAATAATACAGTAACCGTCGCACTGCCTCATACGAGAGGCATCTTTGCCAGGTCTACCCATCTCTAAAACTCGTTGAATAAAATATTTTTTTAAAAAAAGAAAACCGACTTCATAGTGGGAAAAACAACTGAAAATAAACAATATAGTACTAAAAAGTACGAAATAAGTTTTTTAATTGAATATGAGTACTGTGTTTAATGTGAGTTAAGTAAAGAAAATATAAAAACAGTAGAAACGCTATCTGGTTTTTGCAATAAGTGTGACAGTGTAAGTACTGTCATAAATGATGTATCTCCTGAAAATAGAAATATGGTTAAGCCCACTTTTGCCTACAATAGAAGTGTGTCGACTCAGAGGACTTTAGTCTTCTCCGATTCTCTTGGTGTTAACATTGGCCATCATTTAAACAAAGAATTAGACCAATGTATCTTAAATACTTGTATGCCCGGAGCAAGTTACTCTCAAATAATTAATTCTATTTTAAAAGAACAATATGACTCCAATACTACTTTAGTTATTTTAATTGGTTCAAGTAATAAGGTGAATCCAAGTGACTTGAAGAAATCATTTGAGAGGTTAGTAAATTTAAATGTAAGAAAAATAATTATAAGTGACTTCCTATATTCCAAGCATCTTAGCTATAAGGTTAACACTAGGATATATAAATTAAATATGTTACTATATAATTTGACTTTGGGATATAGGCAAAAAAATTTTAATTTTAATATAAATAATTACATTAAGGAATCATTAATGACTAAAAGTACCTTGAAAGTACCTGAACATTAGTAGTACAAGTACAAAGTACCTGTACAACCTCAACAAAAAACGTCTAGCTATGTTACCAGCTAGTAATATTATATACAATAATGTTATTAATTTGAATAACATAACAATTTCAACATACAGAGCCTTTACTAATAAATAAAGAATAAATAAAGTAAAGAAAAATTTCGACACAGGCGGGAATCGAACCCGCGACCTCGGGTATACGCCCCGACGCTCTGCCAACTGAGCCACCGTGTCAATTGGCTGCCAGTGCGAAATTCTTCTATCCTTTATTTCTTTTACACGTTTAAGTAGTGTTTGCGTTTCCTACCTCCGAATTTTAACTAATTCGGAAGGCCACTTGTCTACCTTTTCAGATAGAATGCAAATGTTGAAAACGCCAAACTATCACATAATTTAAATCTTTTTGTTCATGAAAACCTCATGTGGGGATTATTACTAATAAATAAAGAATAAATAAAGGAAAGAAAAATTTCGACACAGGCGGGAATCGAACCCGCGACCTCGGGTATACGCCCCGACGCACTGCCAACTGAGCCACCGCCACTGACACGGTGGCTCAGTTGGCAGAGCGTCGGGGCGTTTTCAACATTTGCATTCTATCTGAAAAGGTAGACAAGTGGCCTTCCGAATTAGTTAAAATTCGGAGGTAGGAAACGCAAACACTACTTAAACGTGTAAAAGAAATAAAGGATAGAAGAATTTCGCCCTGGCAGCCAATTGACACGGTGGCTCAGTTGGCAGAGCGTCGGGGCGTATACCCGAGGTCGCGGGTTCGATTCCCGCCTGTGTCGAAATTTTTCTTTCCTTTATTCATTCTTTATTTATTAGTAATAATCCCCACATGAGGTTTTCATGAACAAAAAGATTTAAATTATACAGAGCCTTTCCTGCAAATTATTAGAATTAGAGTTATTCTTTAATAAGTACAATGCTAAAATACTTTGTTTGACAGAACACTGGTTAAAAGCAGAACAAATGAACTTTAGTTTAAAGAATTACACGGTAGGCAGTTGTTTTAACAGAGAGTCCATAATGTGTGGGGGTAGTATGATACTATTATATGCAGACATTAAATTTAAAGAAAGAAAAGATATCTGTAGACTTTCTGTTGAACAACATGTAGAAATCTCATGCATTGAATTGAGTAAATATATAGTTGTGTGTGTATATCGCCCACCCAAAGGTAACTATGACATCTTTGAAGCAGCAATGGAAGATGCTTTGGGGATGGCTTCCCGCAGCTCCAGAGAGGTTGTAGTTTGTGGGGATTTTAATGTAGACTTATTGGGGGAGGGTCTAGTAAAGGAGAAAATCTTAACATTTTTTCAATCATTTAATCTTCTAAATGTATTTAATGAGCCAACCCGAATTACCTCGACCTCTGCAACATGTTTAGATAATATTTATTGCAATTGTGACTACTCTGGTCACTTCCTTTTTGATAACATTACCTCAGACCACAAGGGTCAATTCATAAATTTAGAATTAACCATTGAAAAGAAAAAGTCAATTGTATGTAGACAGATAACTGAAACAAAACTTAGCTTATTTGAAAATAATATTAGGTCGAGCATCAGCCCCCCAATGAGAAGCAGTGAAACATTAGAGAATTGTCTTTCTTTCATCAATGAGCTAAAAACAGAATTTAACCAAATCTTTAAAACTAAGGTAATACTATGCAGTACAAAATGCTCTTTTGCTGAATGGGCCACGGCTGGGATTAGAATAAGTAGAGATCACCTATATAACATTTATAGAGAAAAGTCCTATAACTTCAACCAAGATTTTATTAATTATGTCAGAAAATATACTAAAATTTTCAAAAAAGTTTTTGGTGAAGCTAAATCTAGATGTATAAAACATAAAATTAAGAATTCTTCTAACAAGAGTAAGACCGTCTGGAAAATAATCAACAGTGAAACTGGAAAACTAAAGTACCCACATGATCTCAATTTATTATTAGATAATAAATTGAGATCATGTGGGTACTTTACGCACGAGGTCATTGTCGTGCGGACTCGTCTATCCACAGCATCGAGTTCGGTCTGAGTCCATCTGAGCACGCCAAATGTGTATCAGTACAGGCATGACCCAGGAGTTAATGGCTCGGATTTTATTAACGCCTGACAAGTAGCTATTAAGCACACTTTTCAGGCGTTCATAAAACTCCTCGCAAATACCCTGTTTCACGTCTGCCACCTTCACACCGATGGTTTGTGACATGCCCAGATACCGGTATGTTTCAGCCTCGGAGAGTGCCCTCAAATGATTGGTGCCGACATCGACACCATCAGAGTGCACGACATGCCCCTTCTCCACATGAATGATTGCACACTTATAGACCCCGAGCTCCATCTTGACGGAACCACTGAAATCATTAGTGATCGTCAGCAGCTCCGCTAATCTGTCAGCCGTGGGGGCGTAAAGCTTCAAGTCATCCATGTAAAGGAGATGAGGCAAGCGTGGTCCGCCTCTCCGAAACTGAAAGCCTGTCCCCGAATTCTCCAAGAGTGTACTTAGAGGATTCAGGGCCAAGCAAAACCAAACTGGACTCAGACAATTGTTATTATTATTAACTTATTTATTATGTTAAGCTATTTATATGAAACTGCATGTATGATTTAGGTGTATCTGTGGAATTACCCGTGAGGATTTGAGGGCGTTAGCTATCAAATAAATTATAGTAAAATCCTTCCTATAGTGTTTAAGATGTTTTTTTGACCTTTTTACTTATTTCTTACAAAAGACCTTAAGAGTCAATGAATTAAATTTGTTTGACATCTTTTTTCTATTATTGTATCTAATATGAACTAAAATTGAGTTTGCGTCACTATTTAAGCTGAAATTCTCAATGGAGCACAGAAACCCATGCGATCAACTGAAATATTACTCGCCTGCGCCTTTATGAAGATGATTTCATAAATATAAAAAAGTCGTCTATGTGACAATAATTTTCAATAAAATTATCGTTACATAATACTTCTTCATTAAAATAAACAATTGTTGAAGGTGAAAAATCTAATTTGAAAGTAAGTTTTCCCTACAAAACGTACTTGCATAAAAATAACTCTGATTTACGTCATTGAAAGTTCCATTTTTCCTTCAATGTTTACGTCAAGTAGCGGTCTAAGTTTAGCTGCTTACATAATCCTTATATATTATTTCTGTAAGCCTCTTTCTTGCCCGGAAGCCTGTGACGCGATGAGTTAAGCTAGAAATTTAGTATCGTTTTGTACAGTTCGCGGCCGTGTTGTGCACAAAATTCAGACATCTGATGTAACTGGATTAAGTGGATTAACTGGACGTAGTCGCGCCGGGGTTACCCACTAGTAAGTAAATATTACCACAAGTAAAATATTGTGACTGTTTGAATAAAGCGATATAACTAAACTTGAACATTTACGCCGCATGGTTGGCAGAGCTACTAATACTTCTGAACATCATGTGACATTGTCAGCTGGTGTTCAGAGTACCAACGTTTTGCTTGGACAGTGTATTCATGTGATAGGTGGCAGGCCTATCGCCGATTCTACGAATACACTGTCACAGGACAAAGATGACGAAGGATGACAGCTACGACTGTGCCTTTTTTGGATTATTACCCTAATTTTACTAATCGCTTACTTGTATATAGCTAGTTTATAACTTTTGTTTTACTTCCTTTTTTTTCTTTAGTAATATCTAACAATTTGGTATATAATTTCTAAAATGTCATCTGCTATATATTAGCATAATGCGGGACTATGAACATGTATTCTAAAATGTTACGTCAACCTAAAAGTGTAACCAACGTAACTCAAAATACTTACGCAGAAATCTCAGGCGAAAAATTGCTGTGAATCAAATTTCGGTAAAATGTCATTACCTTCGTGGTCTCGGAAAAATATGAAAGATTTGATATCCTACACTTCACATACGTCATCTTGTAAATTATATTGAAGCTCATGTTGCTTCGGTCGAATGATAATATTGTATGTGTGTGTGATGTGCGCACTTCGGCATATGATATTACTGAACTCATTATAATGTTCTCGTATCATAACAGACTTTATCTCATCATAACGAGAATTTGCGTCCTATTCAAATAAATCAAAGAAAACGCGAAATTGTCATGTTATTTGAGCCGCTTGGATATTATGTAGGATTTTGACCTCAAAATGATTGAATGAAATCTTTATGATAAATTTCGAAGTACATCAGTTAGATTTTGCATGAAGTTATACCTACCTACTTCAAATTTAGTTTAGATACATTATTATATCATATAAATATATTATTATCATTTTCGTTCTTCAAAATGAGATTAAAAATAAATCACTGGGTAGACAGTCTTCTCTCCTTAGCTAGACAAAGGTCAACCTAAATTATAGCCTCATGAATTCCTCCGTAACCTTATAGGTATATAGTATAACAATCATGACCTTTTTAATACGCTTTTCACAGCTAAACTATCATGGTAATATAGTCCTATTTTATTTTTGTTTAAGGCCAGTACAAAGTAAATATTTCAATCTCCCGTAGCTGCAGGCGAGTTGCAATAACCCGTATTTCAGTCAGTAAGCAGCAGGTGACTGATTGAGCCAAACAAGGTTACCAACGTAAACGTTATTAAGTTATTATCCAGACTTGCGCTCGTTATCAATCAACGTTCAGCTCGCTCCAGCTGTACCCAGGTGTTCAGGTCCCAACTATCCAATTTAGAAGTTGCGGACGTTCCATCAATCTAATTATTCAATTTTAATCAGATGGTACTTCCTGTCTATATTTGCTTGCACAAGTTACATTTTTACATGAGTTATGAAAGGCAAACTTGGAGAGAACCCACGTCATACGTTGTTTGAAAACCACCTACTCTATTTATTGGAGCGTAGCTAGAGTAAAGCTGCATTAACCCCTTACTTTGAATTTTGTTTGTTTTTCAACTCCTCCTATACTGTTTGACCAATCTTCTTCTAAAATATCGTAAAAAAATCCGTTATTCTCTTATAAAATATTTGTCTTGAGTAAATTACTTTGACTTTGCCTTTAGTAGCTAGTTACTTGGTCTTACAAAGAGCAAGCGCGAATCCACCAATATGGGCAAGATCGGCACCCCCCCCCTTCACAACTACCGACCTCACACTTTTACAGTCTGGGCTAAAATAGACAGATTGATCATACCAATACTAAGCATCATTACACAAAAAATAGTTGAGCTAGTAGGCACTTCTGTGATGTGTTTTTAGAACCAAGCATAGGCGTGAGATCAAAGAGAAGAGAAAAAGTATCTTATATTTGTTACTTATATTTGAAATTATCTCACTAAAAGTGGTGACCAATCATGGTTCTGCTAAAATGTCGTTAAAAGTTTATTCGAAGATGTCCGCCCTTTCCAAATCCTTATTTTAAAAGGTAAAGGTGAGGTGACTCTTTCCTCATTTCAGAAATATCTATCTATCAAACTTATCAATTTGATGAAAATCTACTGATTTGAAAACCAACAAATACACGATACAAATTCTCACTGCTATAAATCACAAAAAGGGATAGCTTGAGCATCCGAATAAGCAATTCCTGAAATTTTGGAAGTTGGATGGGGAAAAGACTGTATGTAACCAAAGGTTATTGTTATTGATGGGTGTCCAATCGCATCACCAAACATTGGATAAACATTTATCTCTTTCTATTTTTTTACAGACTTACTTGTGCCGTGTAGTGCCGGCTTAGAATGTCGCTACCCCTTTCTACCCACGGGTGTCGTAAGAGGCGACTAAGGGTATTGGGGCTTTTTATTGGATTTTCGGGCGATGCGGTTGGAGACCCATCACCAAAAACTTTTATTCTTACCATCTTTTCCCCACTCAACTTCCAAAAGTGGCTGAGGAATTTATAATTCCTTAGCTCTGGTCACCCCTTCTAGGGAAATATAGCCGTGAGTATATGTATGTACTTACTTGAAGAAAATCCAATCGATAAGGTTTGGATGTAATGTTTGTTTAATTACATGTTTGAGAATTTACCGCGTAGTGCCGGCTTAGAATATCACTACCCCTCTTTACCCACGGGTGTCGTAAGAGGTGACTAAGGGTATGGGGATTTATTAAGTGGCGTTTGAGCGATGTGGTTGGATACCATCACCAACGATACATTATTTTCTACCATCTTCTCCCCTATCTAATTCCAAACGTGGACGAGGAGTTTCTAATTCCGAACTTTTTTGGGATTTATCGCCGTGACGTGAGTATATGTATGTTTGTATGTATAAGAATATGGTCCCCTTTATTAAACATTTATTTTTGCTCAAAATTAGAAAAACAGTTTACAAAATCTACTTTTACGGTATTCTCGTATATCATTGTTAGTAACCTAAGTCCCCAGAGAGGCTGTACCGATTCTTGTGCATCCCATGATAAGTATTGTATATTGAGTAGGTCTAAAATAATAGTCCAAGATTATCAAGCAGTGTAGTGTCGGCTTTGAATAGCACTACCCCATTTCTTCACGTAGATGTTTGTGGCTAAGGGTATTCGGGCTTTTTAAGTGATTTTTTGGTGATGCGGTAGTAAACCTATCACTATAAACCTTTGTTTTACAATCTTATCTCCACACAACTTCCAAAAAAAGCCAAGGAATTTATTCCATGCCTTTCTCTTCAATGTGAACTCTCAGACCTATTGTTATGGAAATATGCGTATATGCGTGGAAATATTAGAAATTCCTCAGCCAATTTTGGAATTTAAGTGTGAAAGAGATGTGAAGCTACTGAGAATCTGATCTGGCTCACCAAGTTAAGATGATTGGTCAAATGTGACGTGTCGGTTTCGGCGAGCACAAATGCAGAAATATAGCTTAAATCTTCTTATATAGCAGGGCCTACTGCTGGATGTACCTAAAAATTATGTACATCCAGCAGTAGGCCAGTATTATCTACATATACTCACGGCTATAAATCCCTTAACGGGGTAGCCAGAGCTTTGGAATGAGAAATTCCTCAGCCACCTGTGGAAGTTGATTGGGGAAAAGATGGTAATGATGAAAATAAATGATTTTGGTGACGGGTTTCCAACCACATCGCCCAAAAATCACTTAAAAAGCCCCTAGACCCTCAGTCGCCTCTTACGATCACCCACGGGTAGAAATGGGGTAGTGTTATTCTAAGCCTACACGGCGAAAAAAAATGTTGTCCATATTTAAAACGGAGAAAAGAGATCAATAGAGTCCTAACCAGAAACTAAGCGGGATGTTAATGTCATACAGCGTCGAGCGCGAATCTTGGAAAGCCTATGCTTGTAGCAGGCAGTCAAAGGAGATGCTGGCTAACGATAGCGTCCAAGTGTCAAACTAAATTGGCATAGAATAAAGAGTACCGAGTAAGAGTGAGAGAGTAAGAGAGGATACTAAGTTTGTGTAAATTGGATTGTCATTTATTGGTGGTATTGTCACCCGGCGGCACCTCGCTTAGTCGTAATCCAGGTCCGTACTAAATGGTAATCAACTTAAAAACTGTATTCACTATCATTATTTGCGAATACTTGTTATTGGCTCAGTTGATAACGGAATTTATAAAAACTAATTGTATGATTTGCTGAAAGTATTCCGAACAAATACCATTTGTTATGCACCTTGGTCATTCTAAGAGACAAGTAACTATTACAAGGAATAGACATATTGCGCTTATATATTGTAAACCTGGGTTTTGGCCTGTTTCATCAGTTATAATAATGACGTTTGTAAAATAATACGTCAAAAACTGCTTGGTTCTGTTCAATCAATCCAGACAGCTGTCTGTGTGCGTTTTGAACAGCGCATAGCGCATCTTTATAGTTTTGTTTTAGAAAAATCTGATTAATTTGCTAGTGGAATCCAATTGCAGGGTGGAAATATAGTAAGATATCAGTTCGTTGATCATTAGTAGACTTTATTAGATATATGAATCAACACCGTTATGATTCATTTTGGGTGATGGCATAGGTAAGTGTCATTGTTTTCTTTCGGCAACAAAATATGGGCAAGGCTTATTTACTAGTATGTAACTTGTTACATAAATAGTACTCTGTACTGATGTCTGCAAACTTTTATTTTGAATCAGCCTATTGTTAAGTAGATCGAATATCTATTCAACTTATCTGACCTTATGTAAATCCTCAACATGGCTCTGGTATAAAAAACCGACCAACTGTGATTACTATCTGATTACTGACTGTAAGAAAACCATTGTTCCTTGAATAGAAACTGTATTTCTAATAAGAATATTCTAAAGATTTCAAGTATCTATTTCCTATATAGTGTGATTGTTTTAGTACAAGGGATGGATCCAATTATTGATAATGATTGGCTGGGATGTAAAAACGAACCTTGCGATGACTCCCAACTTGTTGGTAACATTGCTAAAAGCTGGCAATGGAGGGAGATGGGTATCAACCCACAGCATAGCCCTAAAAATAAGACTGTCTTAGAGAATATAGCTGAAGATGTGCTTGTACAAAAACCACTGCAAATAAGAGTAAGTTCTTAAATCGAATATATAGTAGATATGTTTTGATAATACCTTTATTCATATATAAAAATAAGATCTTTATTAACATTATGTATCAATTATTGTAGTGCTGTGACTTGCCAGGATATCCAAGATCTACTTTTTTGATGGTCTTCAGTCCTGATGGGTAAGACTATCACATGAAACATTTAATCTAATTATTTTAGTAGACTGTCTCTCATATAATGATATATTGTGTTTTAGGACCAAGGTAGCATCAACTCATGGCAACCACAATGTGTATGTGTCAGAGTTAGCGAGTGGAAAGCATGTGCGTATATTGAAAGGGCATCCCCGCACTCCATGGTGTATTGCCTTTCATCCTTCACATCCACAACTGATCGGATCCGGATGTCTTGGAGGACAAGTGAGAGTCTGGGATCTCAGTGTAAGTTATGATTTTTTTAACTTCATAGTATTTAAACAGCATAAATTGTAATAAAAATTGTCAACAAGGTCTTTTGTGTGTTTCTTAACCATAATGGATCTTTGCCTACTGGATTCTTCAATAATATATTTTATCCTTTTATTTTGCAACCTAAAACAATTCACTCTCTCATAAGATTTTGCTGTTGGTGGGCTTTATTCCAGCCTCCCACACAAGCTCCCAAAAAAGGTCCTACAGAGAACATACATACACACATAACTTGTTGCAAATCATACTGTTGATTTTTAAGAAATACATACATCCAAATACTCACCGCTATAATTCCCTAGACGGGGTAGCCAAAGCCAAGGAATTATAAATTCCTCAGTCACTTTTGGAATTTGAGTGGGGAAAAGAGAGTAAAATAAAGGTTTTTGGTGATGGGTCTCCAACCGCATACCCCAAAAATCCAATAAAGAGCCCCAATACCCTTAGTGGCCTCTTACGACACCCATGGGTAGAAAGGGGTAGCAACATTCTAAGCCGGCACTACACGGCAAGACTTTAAAGACACTACACTTTTAAGAAATAATACCCCACATTTAGTCATTTAACTAGTAATGTTAAAATAAAAATTCATGTTACTGAATGCTTTTTAAAGGTCAACTATTTTTCTTCTATAGTTCAAGCTTTGGTTTAACTCTAAATTTTATGACTGAGGTTGTGAAATCACCCCGATACTTTAATGGGAGGAACAACTGCCTATCATGAACAAGGTATAGGCTCAAATCCTGAGACGGGCCTACAACAATGTGTCTTTTTTTAAGAAAAATGTGGTTAATTTATCATGGTTGTTTACAGTGAGAGGAAACATCATTACGAAATCCACATGGCTAAGTTGTACTTAGTCATGTGACAGTGTATTCATACAAAATGGTGATAGGTATGTCCCCTATCACATGAGTACATTGTCCAAACAAAACATGGACATAAATGTTAGTATCTCTGCCACACATACAGAAATATATGTTTTCAACATTTGAGTCTTGTGGCTAAGATTAATTAAAATATCTTTCTAGACTCCATTGTGAGATAATGAGTTTTACAAATGACAGATATTAAGACCAGTTTTTTTTGGCGTGTCATCAGGATTTCAGAGGTTAAATCTCCTTTTTTTCATTGGTTAGTTAGACTGAGACTTTTTAGCAGAAGTCAGTATATCACAATAATATTCATACATTTCTTCACTATCAGCTCTCATTGAGATAGGAGGAGCATACTATTACGCTCTGTACAATTCTAGCAAAATTTTTATTCTTTGTTGACATTTATCAATCTCTTGGTACACGTAATAATATAATAAAACACAATTTAAATCTTTAATCATATTGTGATGTTAACAGGGTGGCAGTGAAGTATGGACAGTGGGAAATGAGACTGTGATAGCATCCATAGCTTTTCATCCCAGAGACCAACTATTAGTAATTGCAACATTTAATGAACTGTACTTCTGGGATTGGAGCCAACCAGCACCATTTACAAAAGTTTGCACCAATAATGCTAATGAGAAAGTCAGGTAAATATATACACATTCATGTATACACATGTAGACGTACAATGTATTTTTGTAAGAAAATACATAGCTTACTACAAAAATCTATGGCTTAACTCTTTCAAAGTCTTATAGTATAAAAATTATATTGAATTTTATTATATGTGACCTGACGCCAAATATTTAAACATTATTTTCTGGGGACATAATTATTACTCGGCTTGGCACAAAATAATGTGCCAAAAGAGAAAGCAATTTGACAAGTATGTAGGTGAATTTGATATGGCTGCTACATTTCGTGGCTATTACTGTGTATAAAAAAAAATACGCATCCGTTTTGCTAAAAAAAACGTTGAACATGAGGGTAGTTCTAAAATATTGCAATGACTCTAACTATATAAGGCATATTAATATACAGAAAAATGCTCATTGTATGTCATTATCCATTTATAACAAATTGAGTGATGAATCTATACTTATAATAAATCTGTAGAGAGGTCAATTCTGTACATGAAATATATTTTCAAAATAACTATCAGGTGGTGATTAGGGATCGATACTGATGCCAAAAATGCAATCAGTAAAATTTTTGTCTGTCTGTCTGTCTGTCGGTTTGTATGTTCCTTATGGAAACGAAAACTACTCGACGGATTTTAACGAAACTTGATACAATTATTCTTCATACTCCTGCGCAGGTTTTTGTATACTTTCCAGCAGAGAAGTAAAGGGGAATTTTGGGGAAAACGGGAGAAGTTTTTCCATTTTTTAAGCTTCCGTCGCGTGTGCAGCCTTAATGGTTAAACTTACATAGAAATCATGTGTGGCGGAAATATTCTTCATAAAATTATCTAAAAAAAAATTCCTTAACAGTATATGTCTTTCTTTTATGGTTGACTCACAATAACACGTGTAATTCCTGATAGCTTAGCAGTTCGGAACATCCTGATTATATTTGTTTACTCTTACGTTTGTAAACCTCTCACTCATCCCTAATTTAAAAAAGGTAACATTATTACCTATTCAATAATAAAAGAATCATAGAAATCGGTAGACAAACACCGAAATTATACATAAAATAAGCCATCGCGCCCGTGATCGAAACCGAATCGTTACTAATTTACATATAACATACTAGATGGCGCCAGTAGTTGCATCCTACGTAACGTAATGATTTATTTTTTAGATTGTTATAAATACTTCATGGCGTTTTATTCCAAAATTTGCTATTAAACGGAAATACTGAACCGTTCATTAAAGCGCAATCAAAATCAACAAACTACACTGTTAAAGGAGTGCTATAAATTTAATAAATTGAAAACATTACGCTGAATTTCACAATGCTTGAGCAGTGACTGAAGAAAGAAACCTCAGATATTTAAAAAAACAACGCTACCCGTGCGAAGCTGGGACGATCCACTAGTTAGGAATAAGAACTTACGTAATGCAGGCGGGACTTATTTATTTATTGTTATACTGCTGCGGAGTTCTTGGAAACACTGTGTTTTACATGATTTAAATTTGGACATGCAACTTAAAGGTTGGATTGAAATTATACATCTGCATTGTTATCATTTTACATGTTCACTGCATTTATTTAAGACCAGCTTTTTGCCCGCGACTACGTGCGCGTGGATTAAATTTTTTGCATCTGGTTTACATCCAAAATACGAAAACACTATCTTAACTTCTGTTTTTTATATTTATATTCCCGCGGTCCAAAAGTGGATGTGGAGTGCCTGAATATTTATTTCATAAACTTTCTTTTTAAATCGGCAACGTCTCGTAATGTTCTTCTATTACCAAAACACAACCTTACTAAGACGAAGGGTTGCTTAAAACTAGCAGCATCTAAATGCTGGAACGATATTCCACCGCCAATTAAAGAAGCCATAACACCTCACACTTTTAAAAATAAAATGCGAAAATGGCTTATTGTGTTGCAGCAAAATCAATTTAAAGTCCAGTATGGTTCTGTTACACCTTGAGATACTCTTATTTTTATTTATATAAGTACATCAAATATTAAAATTCTATAAATTCTTTAATATGATACTTTAACCATTATTTATACTTATCTTTTATATATAAATATATACATATATTATATTTATTTATACTATATGCTTTATATTCATATGTATTTAAAACTATATAAAGTAATCATCTGTGCTAATAGGAGATAATAATAAAACAAACTGTAATTGCAATGTGCACATTTTGATTACATGGCAAAATATCATGTTCACTTTAATTTAATTTAGATATAAGTAGTTTTAAGTTATAGGTCAGAGCTGAAAAGCGAAGCTATCTGCTTGTTGTGGATAGAACGAGCTTTGCACCTTTTTGTCTGTTGTTTGATATCATTGTTGTTTTTTTGTTGCTTTATTTTCTTGTATTGTTGTATTTTAAGAGACAAATAAAATCATTTATTATTATTACTATCTCTGAAGCTATGGCTATCCGGTTTACATCCAAAATACCAAAACACTATCTTAACTTCTGTTTTTTATATTTATATTCCCGCGGTCCAAAAGTGGATAAAGAATTACTATCTCTGAAGTTATGGCTATCTTTTTTTGGGATTTATAGCCGTTAGTATATAATCATCAATGATTGATAGATAAATTTCATATATTCCATTTCGTAGTGGTTATAACAGTCAATCGCATCAAGTTTCAAATTTCTAGATACAGAAATGTCAAAAATCTCTGATACTAATATATGTACTTGATATTTCAACCCCTTAGGGGGTGAGATTCAAAAACCCTTTTTAATTGTTCATAAGAATCATGAATCAAACCATTTTGAACCAAGTTACTATGTTAAAAAATGAGAATATCTTTAGTAAGTATGGATGGATAGCAGTTTGGCGCTGCGGTGGTGGCCCGGCACTGCCCCCTACATTGACCGTTGGTGATTGTGTGAGAGTTTTTAGTCGATCAGTCATAGATGGCGGTTCTAAATTTGGGTTGTAATGTAATGATGTTAATATTTACAAACTTACTGACACCGGCAGACTTCGAACTGTCAAGAAAGTTTAGTCTGAACTGAAATATTTATAACAAAGAAAAAATAAATCATATCGCGATGTAGAAAGCAACTACTCGCGCTATCGCTAATTTGACTTTAGTATCGAAAATAAAAAATATTCCACCGGTTTTTTTTCTTCAATGTAAAGTTTTGATCTCGGTACAGTCTTACTATAGTATAGATGATTTTATTTAAATTGTTGTTTTTAATAAGAAGGATTATGTTCTTTCTTAGCATTTATCAATCTGTTGCATTAATTTAATGCCAGGTGTTTTATATTTAGAATGACTAAAAATTCATATTTTTTGGAATGGAATATTTAATATATATTCTCCTCTAACAAATTAATAGCAAAAGGTTTCCCTTATAACTGGTTTGGTAAGTTAAGATGCGAAAGTGGACGAAGCCGAACCAAGAATTCAATTTGATCTGCTGTAGTTGTAACAGTAGACAATACTTAGTATACTTTTAGTCCCTGGAAATATTAAAGACATCATCCACTCTGACCATCATACAATCATTAGACCGCATAGAAAACATAATTATTAGAAGGGGATTTTTTGACGACAAATGAGGTGGCACAGGTTAACTGACTTCATCAAGGTTTCGGTAATAGT
Source organism: Bedellia somnulentella (assembly GCA_963576735.1). NCBI lineage: Eukaryota > Metazoa > Arthropoda > Insecta > Lepidoptera > Bedelliidae > Bedellia > Bedellia somnulentella. The sequence continues at coordinate 7,543,841 of OY755175.1, read as the reverse complement.
TATATTTTTAACCGACTTCAAAAAAAGGAGTGTTCTCAATTCGACCGTATTTTTTTTTTTTTTATGTTTGTTCGCCGATTTCTTCGCCGTTTATGAACCTATTTTGATTATTATTCTTTTATTCACAAGAAGATACTCCCGGATTGGTACCATGATGAGGATATCAGGGTCTGATGATGGGATCCTGGAGATATCAAGGGGAACCCTCAAATTTTATAGGCAAATGTACCGCGTTTTACATATTTTCTGAACTTATATTGGCATTTGCTTCTGAAAATCATATTGTTATGCTGCTGAGCTGATGATGGAAGGTGTGGGTCCTCAATCACTAGGTATTAGAAAACAGTTCTTTTCACATTCTATATAGATTTATACTCCTCTTCGTAGCTTTTATGAAGAGAAGTACAGGTTCACTAAACATTTCTTTTGTTATGTTATTGTTACCGAGAAAGTACCATGAGACCAGGATCTGATGATGGTATCCCAGGAAATCGAGGGGACTGTCGAAACTCACAATCTTGTGACAGTGTATTTGTTCAAAACGCCAATAGGCCTGCCCTGTATAACGTGAGAACACTGCCTAAGCAAATCGTGGGTACTCTGAACAACAGGTGACAATGTCACGTGATAATCAGAAGTATTACTACCTCTGCTAACCCCTTCAGGGATATTCGGCGTGAACGTTTGAGTCTTTCTTGAGATGTAGAATTGTAGACCATCGCCTTTCGAAGGATTTTAAGAACAATGTAAGGTTACATATGGTTGAGCCTATTTAATATCGTACTATAATAGAAATACCGGAAATACGAAGAATAATACAGTAACCGTCGCTTCCTCATCCGAGAGGCATTTTTGCCAGGTCTACCCATCTCTAAAACTCGTAAAATAAAATAATTTTTAACAAAAAGAAAACAGACTTCATAGTTGGAAAAAACAACCGAAAATAAACAATCTAGTACTAAAAAGTACGAAATAAGTTTTTTAATTGAATTTCAATTAATTTCAAGCAATTTCTTTATTCCACACGCATCAGTTCAACCTACCTAAATATTACAATTCTCTTAAATTAATTTTTGAGTCGGTGCCAGTCAAACAAAAGTAAATTCACCCTACTATCTATCTCTGATTATTACAATCTAAACAAAATATATCTATCGCCTAACGTTTTAAATGGTAATACGTACAAAAATCAATTTACCCTACAACTACAAGGTACCCTACATTTTACATGTATATGAAGTGCGAAATACACACTTCTTATTATCAATTATCATCGAGGCTGGCACCGGCTCACAAATTAATTTAAGAGAATTTTAAGATTTAGGTAGGTTGAACTGACGCGTGTGGAATAAAGAAATTGCTAAGGTATTAATCACAGTACTCATATTCAATTAAAAAACTTATTTCGTACTTTTTAGTACTAGATTGTTTATTTTCGGTTGTTTTTCCAACTATGAAGTCGGTTTTCTTTTTGTTAAAAAATATTTTTCAGTGTAATTATATGGACAAAAAAGTTCTAAAAACTTAGTGACATAATTTCAGATATTTGTCTACATAGGTTAAAAGGCCTATAAACTACACAGTTCACTAAAACTAAACAGTTATAAACTAAACAGTCGTAGAATATAAGAAAAAACAATGCTTTTATATGTGAAACTAATATTTCTCTTAGATTAACCTTTTCTCTTTTGAACCATTACAGATATGTAGCCTTCGATTCTCTTGGCTACAAGCTAATTACCGGCATATCCGTCTGGGCACCCCCCGGCTCGGGCAACATTTTGCCCACATACACCAGCCATAATTCATCATCCAACAACCAACCCAGTAACAGGCGTGATCCTCCATCTGACGGACCTGAGGATCGACCGGCACAGAACAGTAGTTCTGCTCAAGAATTAATAGTAAACTCTTATCAGAATCTTGTGCAACGATATGATAGTCTCGTGCGCAATTACCAGAGACTGTTCATGGCTCGACACCAATTGGGAAACACACCGTCTACAAGCACGGTATTTTTTTTAAATATTTTCTTGTACTTCGCTAACCTCTTTTAGTGGTTCTTTTGTTAAAAATTACTTTAAATGTAAAAATATATATGTATAGGTACTGACAATTTGACGCAAGCATTATTTTTTAATTGTGCGGCCTTATTAAGTTGTCAGATAAAATGCTAACACTTTATGACCATTTTATTGCAGACTGATCGCGGCACAGATCCGATGGAAACGGATACTTCAGTCCCAACAAGACCTCCTATGAACTGGACTTCACGATCTGCCCGCATTGCTGCGCTTCGGAACAGAATTGATAATGGTTAATACAATTTATATTATGCTTTTGTAATGAATTGAACTTAAATTTACATATTTATAATATTTGTCAGATCCCTCCCATCAAGGCGAGGCAAGTGATACAAATGGTGATGCTGAAGCCAGTTCCAGTCGTCTGCTGAACCTGGACGTGCTTACAATCGACAGTAACACATCGGGGTATTATATTGCACTGCTTTTAGTGAAATTAAGAACTAAAGTTCAAGTAATATATCTTGCATCTTATATTATAGGTCTGCTGAGGCTGATGGCGATGCTGATCAAAGTAGTGGCGCTAACACTAGTCAAGAAATATCATTTGGCTCCAGATTATCTGCCTTTCAACGTTTATTAGAACCAGATCGACCTAGAACTTCCGATTCCAATGAAAGAACTACCAGACTACTTCCAAACCCGTTTTCTTCCGTGTCTAATGGGTTATCGCGATCAAATACAATCAGTTTTAGCAGTGGAACACAGGCATCTGACGCAAATGCTGGAAGCTCTAGACCTAGCGAGCCAAATACAGGCAGCTCTAGAACTAGCGTGTACACATCTCACAGATTAGGGTCACCCTCAGTCAGGTATTTTCTCCAACGTAGACGGAACTCCTCATATTCTCAACAAAACACGTCGACTAGTACATCGCCGCCTAGAGCTGCCGCCACAGACACTGAAATCTCCAACGGCAATAGACCCCACTCCTCGAGATCTCAAAGGCCAACCATGACCAATTCTTCGACACAAATAAGCCCAGCCGCGGAGCAAACAATAAACGAAAGCCTGGATTTGATCAGAGACATTTTAAGGGATTCCGGAACCAGACTGTTGAATCTAATTACAAATATGTCTCTTACAACTCTAGAAAGCGTAGAGCGCAGTATTCCAAGGCGAGTGCGTAACTTATCCGGTGCGCCTCTCCGCGGCATTCTGCGTTCTCCCGGCTCGTCCGCCAGACCTAGACTGCGTCCACCAAGACCTACAATGAGTCTTTTCGAATCTATACTTGGACATGAATTCCTTTCGTCAGAATCTGACTCTGAAAATGAGCATTTAGAAGTAAACATGTCTGAAACAAGAGACGCAGCATCTCGTCCCGAAAATCCTAATACTGCTAATTCGACGGAAAGTGGACGACAAGCTACCAATAGAATGGTCGTTGAACTAAGTGTTCACGATGGTAGAGAAGAAAATCATAACGCTGACGATAACATGTTTAACATTTCTGTTTCATCTAATCGGTTTAGAGTTAGGAGTCACAGTACTGGTGATCACGATAATCGACCATCGTCTAGTAGAACCAGAAATGAAACACCTATGAGCGATAGAAGTCATAGGAGTTCCACCGATATGGACACTAACAGACCGTCTACTAGTCGAGACAATTATTGGATAAATGACCCCTTGAGTTTATCTCCCAACGTATCTGGTAGTAACATATCTTCGGAAGAAGCATTTAGAAAAGTAAGATTTGCTGTTAATGCTTTACATAAACACACCGTACATTTGTCTGATGTGTGGTTAAAGGGCTCTTGTATTTCGATGAGAGATTTAAAAATCATGTGGGAGAATCTACGCCGCCGTGTTCTTTCTTTACATCGGCAAACTGAGCGACAAGATGTGCCTTCATATTTTACCAGAGGTTTACTAGAAAGATGTCGGTTGTTGACTCAAATATCTAGTTCAACTCGTAACACTGATAGCCCTGCAAGACCCACTAATACTAGCAGAAATAATAGAGACGCTGAAGATGGAGTTGAAAATAATAATGATGGCGAACAGCCTCAAGGTGAAACAAATGTAAATGGTTCACTGGAAACGGATAATGGTCAAGGTCCCTCAACAAGCACCACCAATGATAGTAGAATGAATGAAACACGGCAGTCGCAGAGACGAGCGAGCCAATTGAGATCTTTGTATAAATTGCGTAACTCTTTAGCAGCGAGGCGAAGACTACAGACGAATTATAGATTGCGGTTAGAAGAAGAATTTAGGAGGCGAGCTCATGCAAGTAGGTGGGGCGTAAGACATTCAACTAGGCCAAATCGGCAAGATACTAGGCGTGCTTCGGAAGTACATAGTACTAGAAACGAAATACGAATGCGGGCCATGCAAGTCTTATCTATAATATTCAAGATGATGATGGATTGCCTTGAAGAGCGTGGTTTGAGCCAACTTATTGTAAATATGCTAAGAATGCTTAAAAAAGCATTAGCCTTAACATGTTTGATGTTAATGACTAACAGACTTAATAGGAGGGATGCTGCTAATACTCCAGCAGTGCGAAACGAGGAGCCCATGGATACGAATGAAGATGACGATAATGGGAGACCTAGAGAGAATGGGGAGAATACAGAAAGCACCCTACCAAACACCCAAAGTGAAACAAGTAGAAATAATGATTCAAATAACTCAACATCTTCTTGGCCCAGTAGTGACTCCGATGACGATAAGGACAATAAAACGCCAAAAGCAACATCTTCTACTAGTAGACCATCTACGTCAACAGATAACATCCAAAACCAGATAACGGCAAATATTGCTCATATCGAAGCAGCTACTCAAAGATGGAGTAATCGATTAGCAGTTCAAATTGCTGATGTTAATAGGAATAATTCAGTTACGGCGAGAACCAGGAGAGAAGTATATTTAGAATGTAAAAAACAGAAAGCTTTACATCGAACAAATCCTAATGCTCACCCAATAACTAAGAAAAAGGTGTTGCCACCTTGTTCCAATTACAGGATACCAGCGGTACGATACGTGCCCTCTAAAAAGAAACCTAAAACTTCTCAGTCAAGTAAAGAGAGTGAAGAACCAGTGGCCGGACCTTCCAATGTCAGCCCTAATGTGCCGCCTAACGCGCCAGGACCGTCCGGTGACAACGGAGGGGCGCGGGAACAAAATTTATCGCGATCTGAAACTATGAACGAGTTCGAACATAGAGTCAATCTATTTAGAATAGCTCATATGCACGCTATTAGATTACGTACCGCAGCAAGGACCAGGTTGCGTCGACTTCAGACGATACGTCTATATACTCCTTCGTCTGTAAGAGAAATGTTCGCGATGCCATCTAACAGCGAAAACCAGTCCGATGGCCAATCGCCATTAAATAATGCTCCTGAAATAAGCAGCCGTCGAACTTCAGGTTCATATAGACCACACATATTGACGACTCGGAATGATCTGAGTTCCCGCGAAGGCCATCGACCATTCGATTCTATTTTAAACAACGTTGCCGTGCCATTAGTACAAGTGAATAATTTGGCCGTAAACGAGGGCCAAGGACTGCAGCCGCAACGATTGCCTCGTATCCACGAGTACTTGCAACCAATTATACTAGCTCAGGTAAGAATTATTTCTGTCCTGAAATACTAATCTGTTTGTGTTCGAAAACTTTATTTATAACATATTTTTTTTACCCTACACCCCGTTCCGTTCATATACATACATTGGTAAACCACTCTTTAATTATAACTTCAAGCTATTTTAGGAATCATACTTATTATCGAACTTATCGTAGCTATAAAAAATGGTATGCGATTTTGTTGAATTCTATACAATATATCGATAAATTCTTTACGAAAGTGATCTCTTATAACAGTCGCGGTGCAGTTGTTCCATTTCGATACTTTGTATATGTTTTGTATATAAGCTCTCAAAACAATTTACAATTATAGTGAAAGCAAGTAAGATATTGAAAACATGGATACAGATTGAAACTCTTACAACAGTGCAAAGTAGTATTATTAAGAATTTTAGTTATAACAGGAAAATTTAGATTTAGTCCAAAAAATTAATTATTTTAATTCAATGTTAGTCCAGAACAGGTAAATTAAATTTTACTTTAGTTTAATTGACGTTAAGTAAGGAAGTTTATTTATCCGGGACACCATTTGAAATGTATACGAATACATAATGAGCCACATTACTTTTAGAACAAATTTATTTACAACTTAATCATTCAAATATATTTTATATCTACCGAGTACTTTATTCCACCATAATTAAAATTATTTTCATAAACAATTTACGACCTAAATTATTTTATAACTCTAAATAAATACTAACGAATTTGCAATGACTACTTGTAGAATGCTCTAGCAGTAGAGGAAGGAGGCGGTCCCGGTGTGGGTGGACTATTCGAGTCCGGGTTCGTGGACGCCCTGCCTTCGCCTACGCACCGAGTGCAGGCTTGGGATTTCACTAAGGGAGACACACCTGATATTGCTGATAGTAAGTAATAGATTTTGCTGATAGTAATGAGAACCATTGTTTTTGATCATTGTCATTATTAATGATTGAATAAAACCAACAGCACTTAATCTATTAACAATCATTTTTAAATATAACAATTTATCGTGCCAAATATATGTTTCAGTAACAGAGATATTAATATTTGGAAGATCACTCGAAATTATGGTCACGTGGTGTTCAGACTACTCATGTTTTGCTTGGACAGTGTACTCACAAACTAGAGGGCAGCTAATTTAAAAAAAATATATGTAATAATAGACCGGTGACGTTCAATGTGTAAATCTTTTAGCAGAACGCTATGTAACGTAATCTAGAATAATGTTTCTTAAAGTACTTCAAATTACATTAAATAAACTTAACTGAATTTGTAACGGAAATACTTATGAACAATTTTATTTCAAGTGTGTGTTTGTGCGTCTGGGTGTATGTGTGTATTTATGTGTGTTTGAGCTTTAAAGTGTATTAATTGTAGTTGTTCTAAAGGGCTTCGAAGAAAGAGCCTTTAGTGTTTCTTCAGGATGTTTTCTACGCAAAATATCAAAGCAACATTTTCCCGATCGACGGCATAACTACGTAAGGAAATGAAAAAGTAAAGAAAAGTTTCATAAAAGATTACTCACATTTTCTTATTTTTGTGATCATAAACGATATATTTACGACATTAATTACAAAATAGTCAAAACGTATGGCTTTGTAAGAATTTTGAAGTTCAAATTGATTTTCAAATATTTATTATATGAATACTATTCAACCGAACAAATATAATTTATTGCGTATTTATTACAGACACCAAAAATGTGGTGGTGCAGAGATGTAAAATCCACAATGACGCAAGTATTGACATATCCAAAGATGGACGACTGTTGGTAGCTCTTCTGCCGGTTCCACGTTTGAGGAATACTAACCATTGGCTTGGTAAGTTGTGTGATTATGTAACAAAGCTGACTTATATAATTTTAATTGAGATTTGTGAGCTGAATTTAAGAATTTTGTTTGTAATAATTGCCAAAGAAACCTATTTCACATACTAGGTTTGATTTCGGGGGCGTTTTTAACCTGCATGTTCCTTATAAACGTCTCTGTGCAATAGGGATATTTATTATGGAATTGATTAAACATTTCGAGTAGTTTTCATACAACCCAACACAAATGAAGATTTTATAAATGGGACACAATTATCGTTATTTCATCTAGGTACCACATAAAGCCCAATATTCCTCATTGGTGTACCAGTGTACACAGTATGTAGGCAGTCCTGGAATAGGGTCGCCCAGGCCAGTGTCTCCACATGGCAGTGCTAGAGCAGAGTGCAGCGTCAGTGCGCTGTTACTGGTCTTTAGCAACATCTTACCAACTTATCAACATATGATTAGAAAAGACAGATTGTTGTTGTAACATGACTCAGGATTTAAACTTGCGTCTCCTACTTGAGGAGCAGCGGTCTCCCACTGAGTTATCACGGTTGTTACAAAAATAAATCCCTAGAAGGGGTAGCCAGAGCTAAGAAATTGGAAATACCTCAGCCCCTTTTGGGAGTAAAGTAAGAATAAAATACTAAAATAAAGGTTGTTGTAATTACCATATTACATAACCTCAAATATATAATTTCTCGTAGGTGTATACTGCTTAGAATGGGGTCGTCTAGGCCAGTGTCTGCACACAGCAGTGCTGGAGCAGAGTGCCGTGTCAGTGGCGCTGTCGCCGACGGCTCGACATTTAGCCGTGGGATTAGGCTCGCGAAGGTTCTCCTCTGTGCCACATGCCAGGAACAATGTGTTTGCTCTGCTTTACCGGCTTTCTCCGTTGGGTAATTATGGTTTTATTAATTACTAGTGGATCGTCCCAGCTTCGCACGGGTAGCGTTGTTTTTTTAAATATCTGAGGTTTCTTTCTTCAGTCACTGCTTAAGTATTGTGAAATTCAGCGCAATGTTTTCAATTTATTAAATTTATAGCACTCCCTAAACAGTGTAGTTTGGTGATTTTGAATGCGCTTTAATGAACGGTTCAGTATTTCCGTTTAAAAGCAAATTTTGGAATAAAACGCTATGAAGTATTTATAACAATCTAAAAAATAAATCATTTCGTGATGTAGGATGCAACTACTGGCGCCATCTAGTATGTTATATGTAAATTAGTAAAGATATGGTTTAGGTCACGGGCGCGATGGCTTATTTTATGTATAATTTCGGTGTTTCTCTTCCGATTTCTATGATTCTTTTTTTATTGAATAGGTAATAATGTTACCTTTTTTAAATTAGAGATGAGTGAGAGGTTTACAAACGTAAGAGTAAACAAATATAATCAGAATGTTCCGAACTGCTAAGCTATCAGGAATTACACGTGTTATAGTGAGTCAACCGTAAAAGATAGACATAAACTGTTGAGGATTTTTTTTTAGATAAGTTTATGAAGAATATTTCCGTCATACATGATTTCTGTGTAAGTTTAACCATTAAGGCTGCACACGCAACGGAAGCTTAAAAAATGGAGTAACTTCTCCCGTTTTCCCAAAATTTCCCAAAATTCCCCTTTACTACTTTGCTGGAAAGTATACAAAAACCTGCCCAGGAGTATGAAGAATAATTGTGCCAAGTTTCGTTAAAATCCGTCGAGTAGTTTTTGTTTCCATAAGGAACATACAAACCGACAGACAGACAGACAGACAGACAGACAGACAGACAAAAATTTTACTGATTGCATTTTTGGCATCAGTATCGATCACTAATCACCCCCTGATAGTTATTTTGAAAATATATTTCATGTACAGAATTGACCTCTCTACAGATTTATTATAAGTATAGATATTTGAATGGTTTCTCACACAGTTAAATCAAGGTTTTTTTTATTAGAATTCTTATGTAATTTTGGATACTAATGAGATTATTTTGTAATAATTTAATTGTTACATATTAACGCGGTAGAGATAACTGATAAATTAACATCATCACTTCTTCAGTGGAAAAAATAACGAAATAGTTGATAACATATACGAGAATGGTTGGCAGAAAATCTTCAAAAGTAAATCTTTTCTTCATGAGTAAATCTTTTTGAAAAAAGGTAGCTTTAACCTAGAAAAGTGTGTTTGAAAGTCCTTTCATCACGTTTTAAACTAAAAAAATGGACCATTGTGCTTTGCCTTCATGTCGAATACAAGTTACTATCTCCAAACAAAATAAATAAAAATCACTAATTTTAATAAATTGCATTCGCAGAAAGCTCAAGTCGCACTGGTCTTTCGCCAATCAAAGAACTCGAGCAGAACTGGGAGCAAGGATTCACCAGCTTAAACTGCCTGCGCTGGGCACCTCAGCCTGGCCAGGGTTTGGTGTACGCAAATAATACAGGACAACTCATCATCATGAGTTAAATTATCTCACTATATACTACATTATCAAATCATATATGTGTTACTGGCCAAACCCGATTGTGGGAAAAACTAGTTTCTCCTAGCAACCAAAGGGCGAACCAGTTTAGCCTAGTCTATACCGGTTTATCCTATCACCTAATGGATGAACTGGTTTGGTCTAGGAAAAACTAGTTTGTTCTAAAATGGAGTTCGGCCGTTAACATACACGCAGCTCTCAGCAACAACATTTAAATATTCATTTCGTATTTTTTTGAGGAGCAAGATGCCATAACAAAGAATTAGAAGTATACGCGAAATGATGGTTTAAATATGTTGTTGCTACGAGAACTGCATAATATTTAAGTAGATTTTATAAGTTGAATGAATGGACTTCGGTTTGATGTATGTTTATTGTAAATGATTGAATTATCTATAAAGATATTTTAACCCTAAAATAAGTTAATAAATGATAAGAGCTGCTTTTGTCTTTTGAGTTAATCTTTGAATTGTTATTCTGTTTTGTAGGCACCCTGGTTTTTGTTTGACGGTAAAGAAATATCTATGTACGCATATTTTTTTTCTTTAGGATTATTTTGTGTTCCTTACTGCACCAACCAATGCAACTATCATCTTTATATCAGAATAGATTTGAGCCATAGCCTGTTTTATAGCAAGCAAAAAATACTAAACTGGCATTTTGTTGCAGTATTAACTGTGCCTAAGAGCATTATTAGTTTTGCGTGGTTTATCAATGATTTTCTTATAATTTACAACTGATTTGCAACTTTAATACGAGATGGAGTATTAAATAGCTGATCAAATATGAATTTATCTTTGAGCACATGCAGAGTCTAAGTAAGGTGTTCATACTAATTAAGTTAAAGATACAACTCTTATTATTTAAAGATTAGTCTAACATTACAGTAAATTTTAACATAAAAAAATTGATCTCGGATTTCCAACTTTGTGGTGTTATTTCTATGTTCAGACTGAACTTTATTTGGTCTCCGTTTAAAATTATTGTTATTGTCTTTTCTTCAGTCTTAGCTTGGTTTTTCGGTACACAATGCATATGATTTTTTAGGACTTCTAGGTATTTTGTCATGAACTTTTTTATCTTGAAATTGTTCATGTGGCCTTTCAAAAATTGTAAATATTAATGGTTAAAAACTTCTTTTTCAAATATGGTCCCGTAGCTTGTTTGTAACCAACTCACTGCACCTTCGCTATTTCCCAACATGTAGATAATTTATTGTAAGATGTATACATATTAAAATATACTTTTTGTTCTTCCATTTTTTATTGTCCATTTATTATTTTAAATATAATTGGTAAACTAAGTACCTATTTATTTTAAGGCCTCAATGCCAGGGATTACGTTTCACGGAGTTAAATATATATTTACAAATATTATTATTTGTACCTACTTTGTTCTGTATACAGACTTTAGTTGATAATTTGAGTTGTGCAAGTGTAAAAGTTTAGTATGCATTGTTTTGTTAAACATTTCGATTCTTTTTTATTTTAAGCGGTATTTATATGGAATTAGGAAATTTAGTCTCTTTTGGGAAGCTACTGCGACTTTCGCGTTGCAGTTTAAAAGAAATACAACCTATTTGTAGTAGTTTTAAAGACTGAATTATTATTTGCTTCCTCGGTCCGATTTGTTGAACCAGTATAAAGTACTATGGAAATACCATTCGGGCCTATTCTATTGTATGTGATGTCAACTGTGCAATTTCGCTACGAAAAGCTTCAAATTAAATCACTAATGTAATGCAAAATATTTGGTTTTATTTATTCCCATGTGTTGTAATTATTAGAAAATATACTTTTTTTAGTGGAGTCTTCAGGGTGCCTTTCCACGTTGCGTTTGATATCCACCAATCATATACCTCGGTGCACGTAGCATAGCACCGGTGGAAACGGATTCGACTAAGATATGTGTTTATATGGAAGGATGTGTGCTATGGATGCGTACTATCAATACGTAGCATAGCTAGAGATGCGCAACTTTCTTGCACAGCTACTTTGCGGAGGCGCATCTTCCTCGCACAGCTACATAGCTTAGTATTGGTCGAAAGAGTCACATGGATACACACACAGCTTGTACATCTTCGCAGCATAGCTGCATAGCACATGTCTGGTGGAGAGGTACCCCAAAAAGTTGTTGGTGGCAACCCCTCTTTTACCTTACAAAAAAATCCTCACTAAACAACGGAGTGACTAAAAATTTTCCAATTCTGAAGATATCAGTAAAATCATGGTATACCATCTCATACAAAATGTTTTTAGTTACTTCTAAGCTCAATAGATGGAGTTGAGATATAGTCGCCTTTTTAAATAAAAACTTAAAGTGGCTAATTATCGTTTAAAAAGCCAAAAGACAGTTAGATAAATATAACATGGTAATTTATTATGTCACTTAATACCATAAAACATAAATTATTACAAATATAAGCAAAAAATAAAAAAACTGTATTTTTGTTTTTATGAAATTGTACTCCCAAATGATTATTGTAGAACTACATCTATTTAACTAAAATGTTTAGTGATTTCAACTACTGACAATAGATGGCGCCAAAATGAGATGGTGTTTAGTGACGTATCTAACTTGTTTTGATTTGCGTTCAAATAATCGAATTGGTGATAATTGTCGACTTAAAATAACACTACCCCATTACTACTCGTGGGTGATTGCAAGAGGCGACTCACGGGGTATAGGGGCTTTTTAAGTGATTTTAATTTTTTAACGACCTCGGCGTACACGTTTGGACCAAAAAGAGACTGTGCTTAAAACAAGTGTCCCAAGTTTGCCAGGGTCGTACAAAGTGGCGATCGATAGTCTCTAACTATCCCAATGTGAACTAACGGCGTGAGAATATATAATGTAATTTTAATTCCTGCCGCATCGCTCAAAAATAACCTTGTTCCATGTCTTATCACTATTTTTTAGCCGTGTAGTGTCGGCTTAGAATGTCGCTACCCCATTTCTTCCGGCGGGTGAACGTAAGAGGCGACTTACGGTATTGGGGCTTTTAAGGGATTTCTGGAGGCCAATCACTAACGATAATTTGTTTATACCATTTTCTCCCCTATCAACTTTTAAATGTGACTGAGGAGTTTCTAGCTATGAAGCTCTGGCTACCCCTTCTTGGGTTTCATAGCCGTGAGTATATGTATGTATGTTATTTTTATATCTGTTAGTACTTTGTTGTAGAAAGTTGATTTTAAGTATTAGTACCTCTGCCTGCACTACCGTCGGGGATTTGCGGTGTGAACGTTTGAATTAATATTAATAACTCAGTGATTGACTTTTTCGAAGCTTTGGCTACCCCTTCTAGAGATTTATAGTCGTAAGTATATTTATGTATGTAATAATGTTTTTTTTTTTTAAACAGCCAGGTATACAGCATTTTGCATTATGATTAAACAATGAGATTTATATTTTCTGTTACTCCAACGGTATGAGAAATGATAATATGTATGTCAGTATGTGAGGTGGCAAGATTGATAAATACTTTTTAGAAATAGGATAAGTATTCTGTACTGAAGGTGTAGCGCGTAGGTACCTAGATAACGGCTTGGTAGCTCACTGGGTAGAACACCGCTTATCTTGCAGACGACTAGTTTTCTAACCCTGTCCCCTATCACGTGAGTACACTGTCCGAGCAAAACGTGGGTACTCTGAACACCCGGTGACAATGTCACGTGATTATCAGAAGTATTAATACCTCTGCCGACCCCGTTCGGGGATATTCGGCGTTAACGTTTGAGCTTGAGTTAAATGTCCGTATGACTGCAGTTGAAACCAGCTATAGATTTTTTAAATATACTTCTCTAATAATACTTTCAACATTTTCAAAATATTAGCCGCTTTATGTGGAGAATAGATTATAAAAGAATCATTAATTTTGGAAATGGGTTAACCTTCGAGCCACATAACCCAGTAAAATTAATTATAATGTATTATAATATTAAATGATACTATTTTGAGCTGACATTTTAGTAAGTATAGTAATAACCAGAAGTTTGAATGCGACAAACCCACAGATGCTTGTGTAATGTCAGCTTGTGGAAGATACATTTTTTTTATTAAATAATTATGGTCCATCACCACATCGCCAACCAATCAATGAAATTAAACCTTCAAGCCGCAAACTTTATTCTATTCCTCAAACTAAACAACTCAAATCAGTCGCTCAATACCTCACTGACGGAATGATGCGGAGTAGTGCTATTATACGCCGCGCCGCCACTACCGCACGAATACGTCTTGCACGATGTTATCAAATAAATAAATGTGTATATTCTGTTTATTTAATTTTAATGAACAGAATATCATTATTCACACATTTATTTTCGGCTATAAATCCCTAGAAGGGGGAGCCAGAGCTTCGGAATAAGAAATTCGTTCGCCACTTTTGGAACTTGTGTTGGGATAACATTATAAAACAAAGATTTTTAATGGTGGGTCCCCAACAGAATCGCCTTAAAATCACCCAAAAGCCCCAATACCTTTAGCCGTCTATTACGAACCATTACGGTAAGAAATGGGGTAGTGCTATTCTAAGCCGACACATAGCAGAGAAGAATATCGACAAGGACACTGTTATCATTACAAGCAAAAATCTACAAACGGATGTAATACTCGTACGTTGGCCTTGTCGACGATTTTGTCCTTGACCATAATTTGCAGATAAACATTTAGTGAAAGAAAGTCATAAAGTAATAAAATCTGCCTCGCTCGTGTTACCGAGGCGCCCCCGCCCCGCGCGCCCCGCAGCCGCCATTTCCTAATATTAGCCGAGTTAAGATATAACGGGCTTTGTAATGCATTTTGTTTTAATCATTTTGTAGTGACATCTGTGACCTTATGTTGAACTACTATGTGCTTTACATTTGCTACGATGCGTGCGAATTTGACGCCATCTAGCGGACAATATAGCAATTAAAAAATAGCCCGTCGAATAAGGGTATTTAAGCACATCACATTTCGTTGTATGGGATTGGGTATCTGTACTAGTATAGTATTATATTATCTGTGGTAAAATTAAGGGATTTCTAGCCGTATATGGATATAAGAGTTTTACCCACAACGAAACGGAAACGGTACGCATGCGTTTAGGATGAGAAAACATTTGAAAGTTTGTACAAAACCTTTGTTACCATAATCTTTATTACCACTGGTCCTATTTTCATACAGTCTTCAATAATTGTTTTTGATATGAATGGTGCCGTGTAGTGCCGGCTTAGAATAGTGCTACCCCATTTCTTCCGGTGGGTGTACGTAAAAGGCGACTAACGGTATTGGGGCTTTTAAGGGAATATTGGGCGATGCGGTTGGAGACCCATCACCAACAACCTTTATTTTACCATCTTTTCCCCACTCAACTTTCCAAAAGTGGTTGAGGAATTTCTAATTCCCTAGCTCTGGCTACCCCTTCTAGGGATTTATAGCCGTGAGTATATGTATGTATGGTGCGTATTTTTAGACAGGATCAGGAGGCGCTGCAGTAATCATTGGTTTGTACCACCAATAACTAATCTATATTAACACGGTTCTATGTTATTCACCCCAATATCATTACTATTGTTAATAAGATACTCAAGAAAATTTGTCTAAGGCCACATGAATAAAAACAGAGCAATAAAATATTGCCCAAGCCTGTCAATATAAAAATACAAATCAAGTTTATTTAATGGCAGACCCAGAGGTATTTTTTCAAATTTTGTACTTAGTAAATATAGGGGGTTAAAATTTAAGTTATCTCCACATCTACATCTTGGAGAATCAAAGAGGCTAGTAGATAAGTGCTATGAAAGTTGTTCATATGAGAGATGAAATCATTAGTATGTAAAAGCTTTATATATTACTAGCTGACCCGACAGACTTCGTACTGTGAAAAGTGTAGACTTTCACGTCGTCAGACTATTTCAGTATCATAAACTGAACCGTTGAGGGTCTCTGTCATTCGATGAGAAAAAAGGTGTTTTTCGTAGTTTCAGCTGAGCATTGATTCTGAGTCAGTCAGTCCATCTTGTCTTGCACTTCATCCTCGCGTGTAAATTTTGTTAGTATTTAGGAGTAATTTTAAAATTGCATTATCTTCTAAGATGTTAATTAAAATTAAGTCATGTCAAGGACCGCTTTGTTCACAATTAAATAAGTACTCTTAATCAACAACACATTTATTTGGATAAGGGTTAATATTATGTTGATAAAATATAATGGCATATAATTAGCAATAATGCTTTAATTTCAACCAATTTTGTTACCATAAAAATGGTTATAGTGAGTCAATCATAAAAGATAGACATATACAGTCCTGCACATTTTTTTAGATCATTTAAAGAAGAATAATTCTTTAATACATACTTTTTATGATTATACATATATTATACATATGATTGGCCAGTTCCTAAGATCATAACATAAACATAAACGTTCACGCCGAATATCCCCGAAGGGGTTGGCAGAGGTACTAATACTTCTGAACATCACGTGACTTTGTCACCTGGTGTTCAGAAGAGGTGGTGTTCCTAAGATCCTAGCGTTCAAACAAACAAACTCTTCAGCTTTTTAATATTAGTATAGATTTGCCCGCCCGCAAGTTCTTTTCATTACAAATCTTGTGGTTTAAAAACAGCTCTTCTACTACGGCCCCTGATAACACATCTTTGGTGACCACTGATTGTGTTTGGAAGACGCTTAATTCTGCATCTTTTTGTTTTTTTTATATGTTGGGGTTTTAGGTAATTTTGGCGATACGACTAGGACCCCACCCCATCACCAACGATCCTTTATAAAATGCAGAGTATCTTTTCCCCTCTTCCATAAGAGAGTAATAAAATTTATATTCTGAAGCTCGACAACCTTTTTTAGGATAATAGTCGTGAGTATAAAGTATGTGTGTAGCCTGAAAGTATTAAAAGGATTGGTGGGAGTAAAACAAACGGCACTTATGAAAATGGCTGACTTTTCCCCAAAAGACTTTGCCCCCGCATACAAGAAAAAAATCCATAATGTTCCTGAACTTAGGGCAAGATCCGAGAACGCAGTCACCGGCATTAAATTATATGGAAAGATAAATCTTTGCATTTCAGGAATACAAAAATCCTTGAGGTTTATAAGTTGCAGATATAAATAAATATAGCATAGTGGTCTCCCTTGCGTGGAATCACAGAGATAGGTACTACTTACTTATTAATTAAATGCAGCTGTATAGTCTATAGCACTAACCCTATTTATTCCCGTGGGATGATATAATAAGCAACTTGGGATATTGGAGCTAAGTAAGTAATACTCCATTCCTCCACCAAACGTGACTAAAGAATTTCCAATTCTGTGGCTCTGGCTACCCCTTTAGGGGATTTATAGCTGTGGATATTGTGACTTGACAATAATTTTGCTTTGTGTCAAGATGAAATAGATTATTCCAAAGGATTAATAAAAATAAAGACGCAAACCGGTTTAAATAATATTTATTTAGTTTCAATATAATGTATTTGTTTGACGCAAAGGAAATTAAAATACTTAATATATCCTACACAAAATTTGGACATTACAACTAAATATTAAATAGTAATTAACAGAAAATAATTGCTAGAATCGAACCTGATTCGTTACATCGAACAGCGGTAGAATTCACGCGAATGATCGCTCTGAAGGAATACTGAAAATATATGTATATTTCGTCGTCAACATTTCATACCTCCATCGAACTAGAATACAAAGAAACTTACAAACTTTCTAATAAAATAGTGTCATATGTACAAGTCTCGTTTCCTACATAGATCTTAGGCTGCATCATCCCTATTACTCAAATGCTAATCACTTATGACATCTCGTAATCTAACGCGACTTATTTCGATTATGATTCAGGGTCGTTACTATCGTCATAAACTAAAATGGTTTGTAACAACTTACAAAATATAAGTCCAACCATCGGATAAACACTAGTTTCTACAAAATTTTATAAAACGTTAATTTGCTCGTAGCGCATATCTCCGTGACATCACAGTCCCATTGTAAATCCTCGTCGGGGTGGCATCGTATGGTTGTTTAGCACACTAGCGTATCGCCATGGCACCCCGGGGTGACTTAGAAGCAATTAAATAGGTATAGCATCTATAACTAACTTACTGACTTCTACTTAGCATCAGTGAAAAACTGTATCACATTGTATTGTGATGTCGTCAAATAGTCCATTGATATGAAGTGAAGTCTTTATGGAAAGGAAGTAGGTGAAATGCAGTGATCAGTGTTCGACGGGTTTTAGCTCTTTGATCTGCTTTATAAGGTAAGCTTTCTCATCGTTGAACTGTTCGTCCTCGCAGCGATCCGTGTGGAACTTGGTGAGGAAATCTACGAGCTTGTCTTGATTCCTAAGCAGGATGTCCAGGATTGGCTTCGGTTTGTTGGGATTTGCTACGAATACCTGTGGAATAGAATACGATGTTATGAAAAATATAAATGTCGTTACGGTGCTTCAAAACTTCTTTTTCTAACATTTGTTCTAATGTAGAATAGAATAACTCTTTATTACACGTCAAGTACATATATTTACAGTTTTAAACTAATTCAATAACTAAAAGGGATCTGTCAGTCAATAAAATAATAATACAATATGTTTTTTTTATAAAATCACCACGAAAAATAAAATAAAATAAAATAAAATAATCATTTATTTCAAAATAAAAAGATAAATCTTTGTTTTTTGAACGTCAAATTTTAACTTAATACTAAGTTTACTTCGGATTCGGAAGGTGTTTTGTTGAGAGAAGAACCCGTAAGAAACTCGTCAACACACATCTTTTTTTAACGTCCATTACAATTTTGGTGTTAGCCCGGAAACATCCTGCACAGAGCCCTGATGACACCAAGCCACTTCATCATTAATGTAATCATTGACATTGTAATAGGCTTTCGAACTAAGATTTCTTTTAACTGCTGCTTTGAATTTTGTTTCTGTTAAATTTAAAATGTCCTCAGGTATTTTATTATACATTTTTACGCATAACCCCATGAAAGATGTATTTACTTTTGACAATCTGTATTTTGGTACTGATATTTTATTGTTGTCTCTCAGGTTTCGAATATGTCTGTCACAATTTTTCACAAAAGAGGCCTGATTCTTTCTTACATACATAATATTTTCATAAATATATTGACATGGCAGTGTCATTATATTTATTGTTTTAAACAATTCCCTCAGGGAATCTCGGGATCTCAAATTGTATATAGCTCTTATTGCTCTCTTTTGGAGAATAAATATGGAACCAACATCAGCTGCTCTGCCCCAGAGTAAAATACCGTAAGACATTACACTATGAAAATAGCTGTAATAAACTAATCGAGCTGTCTGTACATCTGTCAAATGTCTTATTTTCCTAACGGCATATGCAGCACTACTTAGCCTGCCAGCTAGTGAGCTAATGTGGGGTCCCCATTGGAGCTTGGAGTCCAGAGTTATCCCTAAGAAAACTGTGTCATCCGAAAATACTAACTTTTCATTATTTAAAATTATTTCGTTATCAACGCACCTAACATTAGGTAATACAAATTTAATGCATTTGGTTTTTTTACCATTCAGTACAAGATTATTGGAAGCAAACCATGTTTGAATCTGTGAAACCGTGTTATTCACCTCGTCAATATTCTGATTATTTCTTTCAACGTCAAATACTAAAGAAGTATCATCAGCAAATAACACTATCTCGGACATTTTCTCGACCATGAACGGCAAATCATTAATATAAACTAAAAATAAAAATGGGCCCAAAATAGAACCCTGCGGAACACCCATTTTTACATGAGTTCCAGGTGATATTGCATTATTGATTTGCACTTTCTGTATCCGATCCGAAAAGTAAGACTTTATTAATTTAAGTGCGTCACCTTGTATGCCATAATGTTCTAATTTAATAAAAAGGATTTCATGATCTGCACAATCAAATGCCTTCGTAAGATCGCAAAACAAACCAATAGCATCATTTTTGCGTTCCCACGAATCAAAAATGTGTTTCATTAAGGCAACGCCTGCATCGGTGGTAGAGCGGCCCTTCGTAAAGCCAAATTGTTTTGGATGAAACAATTTGTTTGAAGCGAAATGCAAAAGCATTTGATTGAACATTAGTTTTTCGAAAATTTTACTTAAAACTGGCAGAATTGATATGGGTCTATAACCATCAGGACTAATTTTATCTCCTCCGGATTTAAGAAGAGGTACAATTTTACTATGTTTCATGAGATTTGGAAAGATTTTATTTCTTATACATTCATTAAATATGTCTGCTAAATATGGAGACAAAGTTACAATAAAATTATGGCAAACTTTCACTGACATACCCCAAATGTCTTCAGAACTTTTTAGTTTAAATGATTTAAAACATTTTTCGATATCTGTAGGGCTGACATCTTTAAAACAAAACAAAGTTTCGCACCTATCAACATTTTGTTGTAACAAGTGTTGAGCTTTTATGACCGATGTGTTTAAATATTCAGTTGTTTTTGATGGTATGTCAGTAAAATATTTTTCAAAAATACAAGCGATTTCCTCATTAGAGGTAGTCAGACCTTTATCAGATCGAACACAGAACTCCTGATCACATGGTTTACCTCGGCCTGTTTGGGTGTTGATAATATTCCACACTGTTTTAACTTTATTATCGGATGTTCGGATACGTCGGCTTAGGTATCTGGCTTTAGCCTCTTTACATACTTTATTAAATATTTTTGAGTATTTTTTTACATATTCACTCAATTCATTATTATTACTATAAGCTTTTTGATCATATAAATCGAAGAGTTTTTCTCTTGATCTATAAATACTTGGTGTTGCCCACTCACAAAACTTAAATTTACTGGTAATAGTTAAATTTTTTACATTGAAAATTTCATTAAACTCATTTATCAGAACATTATAAAAGATATCATAGCTAGTATCTGAGTTTTTATTAATTGTAAATGTAGGCAACTTAGAGCTTATTATATTTATATATTTTTCTACTTTACTAGCAGTAATATGCCTTTTTTTAATAACAATTTTTGGTTCTGGTATCTCTAGAGGAAAGCTAACAAAAAGGCCGCTGTGATCAGACTTTAGTTTATTTATAACACTTTTACTTGAAAAATCTGCATTAGTAAATACATTATCTAAGCATGTTTTGATTCTAGTCGGTTCCAAGAATAAATTTTCTAAATTGAACGATTGGAATAAACTCATCAACCGTGTTTTAAGATAACTGTCTTGTAGGAGATCCACATTGAAGTCTCCACATATTATTATACGTTTTTTATTCCTGAAAACTTTGCTTAATACATCTTCCATTACATTTTCGAATTTATCATAATTTTGGTTATAAGGGGGTCGATACACACATACTAAGAAATAGTTTTTTAACTCTATGCAGGATAATTCCACGACTTGCTCAACGCTTAACTTTAGAATATCATTACGAATTTTTGATTTAATATTATTTTTTAAAAATATAGCGGAGCCACCACAGGCTTTAGAATTGCGGCAGTAGTTGCTAGCTAAATAATAGTTTTCAAAACCAAATATGAGTTCGCAATTCTTAAGCCAGTGTTCAGTAACACATAAACAATCTATTTCATATTTTTCCAAAAACAGTTCTATTTCTAATTCTTTACAAGAAAACCCCTGAGTATTTTGACATACAAGTTTAAACTGGGAGACTCCTTGTAAAGTATTCTTTTTATTAATATTGCCAGAAGAACCTCCTTCCTTGTTTACAATATTGATGTTAGGTGACGACTTAAGGACGACAGGAGGCTCTTCCATTGTCACTCTTAAAAGTTTAAATTATGGTTTCCACCATCGCATACTAGAAGTAAGTTTCCCCTTATATTAAATATATGGGGGTCAGATATATTATATGCTAATAATTTAGCAATGTTCCGCTTTTGATTTAAGGGTATGTATACAGTACCCAGTCGAGAATTTGAATAAGGTAAAAACTTATTCAAATCCAAACAAAACAAATTGTCGCTTTGACAACATGTCACGTGACATATTAAATTATTCATAATATGAATATTGTCATTCTGCTTCATATTAAGTAAGTATGGAAAGGTACAAAATATAAATTTACATTTATATATTTTTTGTATTTCCAAAAGTTTATTTATACTTTTATTTAATAAATACTTATTTAATCCTATACTATTGCCGACCAGTACGACAATCGTTGTATATTCGTCATAAGTGCCTAATAATATTCGTTCTACTATATAATTAAAGTTTGCACCCGTATAGCAATGGTTAATGACCTGTTGATTAAGATACTTATTTAGTATTTCGCCAAAACCTACGGCCATGCCGTCCGAAAA
The DNA here is from genome assembly GCA_963576735.1 of Bedellia somnulentella. Classification (NCBI taxonomy): domain Eukaryota; kingdom Metazoa; phylum Arthropoda; class Insecta; order Lepidoptera; family Bedelliidae; genus Bedellia; species Bedellia somnulentella. The sequence continues at coordinate 7,521,566 of OY755175.1, read as the reverse complement.
TACTAATGTTCTGTTTGCCGGCGGCGGCGTGCTAACAGTTGGTAATGTAATCCCATTACTTGGTTGGGGTGACTGAGATATAACGCTATTTGAGGAAATATGACTATTCAGAGTAGCCGTCTCTTTGTCTATAAGACTGCCGATATGTTTGTATCTTAAATGCAGATCTTCCTGACTAACAATCAGCTCACTCAGTTTATCATTCAAACTATCTATTTGGTTTAGTAAATCAATTTTTCTGTAAGACTTGTTTATGAATTTTATACTATTTTTCATACTTATAAGACTTTTGTTTGTGTTGTATATACGTTTTTTAACTAATTTATATTTTTTACACTGTTTACGACTGAAAGTTTTTGAATATTTAAAAGAGGTCATAGAAGATAATGATTCTGCCTCAAGTTCGGCACATAAAGAAACTGCGTGAGAGTCTTCGTGAATATTCTTTATTCTATGGAATTCCGCCAATTGAGCGTGTGCCTCTGCCAACTGCTCATTCAGAATATGAATTCGCTCTAAAGCTACTTCATGCTTTGCGCACTGATCCTCATGCTTTAATATTAATATCTGCTGGTTTTCTAATTCCACTTGAGAAATGTCGTAAGATTCACGAAGCAACACAATTTTTTCTAAAAGATTACTATTTTTCAACTTTAAATTACGAATAGCTAAAACGTTTTCGTCCCGTTCTTCTAAAAGCCTATTTTTTAATTGTTCTGCATCATTTAACTCTCTTTTTAATTTTTCATATTTTTGTTCGGCAGCCATTCTACGAGTTGTAATCGAGTCCATTTTACGAAACGAACAGTCTTAATATTATATACTAGTTTAAAGCGTTACTATAGCGAACGATAATCCTAATACTAAAATATTTCAATCCACACAAGCGCCTACTTACAACAAAGATATAAAGTTATTATTTATCGTTTGTTTTCTATTAACTAAACAATATAATCATAAATGTAACACTCAAAATATGACACCGAGTGTTATCACTACCTTAATTTATTTTTAAATATTAACGTTTTACTATTTATTGTATCCTTTACGACAAACAATTTGTACTCACAAATTCTAATAAGTACCTAATATTATAATAAGTGAAGGAATGCGATTAAATAGCTCAGTAGAAAAAGATTTTATATGATAAATTCACTTAATGTAAAGAAAAGAAAAGTATATATAATTATGAACTATAATAATTAATAACGGGAATCGAACCCGTGTTTGAAAGATAGTAAGTAATAAGAAACCAGCTATTTGTCTCACTCTTACTTAGTTGAAGCGGTGATCAAATGAAGACCGTTGTTTTATAACTAATATAGGATTTTTATTAAATTGAAATACCTATTATTGTTCAAAAATACATAAATTTACTTAGCTGGTTTACTCGGCAAGGGTTCTCCTATCTAGCGATGTTTTCCTTTGTTTGGTTTCAGCCGTTAAAAACGTCACAAACTTTAATCACTTATTTTGTCACATTCACTTAATATTACTCTAAGATAACACTTGTGTGGATGAAATACGCACCAATAACTAATTTACAACCATTTATGGTTTATTTCTATGCTTTTTAACAATTATAGCGAAAATTAAATAGCTAAGCACGAATTAGATATTATTTCGATCTACCCGATCTACCCGATAGACATGGTAATATTTTGTATGAAACACCTGACATGGTAATATTTTGTATGAATTTGTGTATCTAAAGTTTATTTGATCAGTTACAATATATTTTCCACTTTGAAAACTATCTTACGGTGTTAATTTGTTTATAAGGAGCCCTAAAAAAATATTTTTCTGTCTTCTATGTAGCTATTTTATTAAAAAATCGAAAAAGAAAATGCAATATTCAAATGTGCCGCGAAAACGCGACTTTAAGTAATATGGCGGCTGTAGCACAAATGACGTCAATTCGGCAATAAACACCAATGAGCGAAGCGATACACAGTCTGTTTATGCGCGATCTACGTCATTATAGAAATAGCCAATCACGGTCGTTTTTAGTCACGTGACAGTTGCATCAAAAATACTTATTTTAGAAGACGGATTTTAGTGAAATAATGCATTATTTTTATCTCGCATTATTACCAATTGCTCCAAAAAAGTAATATTAAGACTAAGAAATAAAAGAAATGTATATTTTTATTACAGTCAAATAGCCTATTCTGAGTCCCTGTCTACTCTTTTTCAGGGATTTATAGCAATGAGAAAAGTAACTATGGTTCAAATTTAACAAAAGATCCTATTGTAATGTAATGATATTAAAAGAACCCAATTTTCTACATAAAACTTAAGCTTACCTTGAAAACATGGAAGGCTTCAAACTGAATATTCCTGGACTTTTCTTTGAGCATATTCATCATTAGTTTAAGGTTGTCAGGGTTTGTGATGTACCGTGTCATGATTGAGAAGTTGTGTCTATCAAGTAATAACTCTCCAAGAAGCTTGAGACTTTGGCGCCTCGTCACGTAGTTTTCTGAGTTCAGGAGTCGCTGGTAATGGCCGAATACTTTATCATAGTTGGCTTCTAGAAACTCGGCGCTTAGGATTTTGTGTCGTGTTAGTAGTTCCTGTAATCGTAAAAAAAATATATATTGATATAAAATGCAAATTTGTATTCAGAAGCTCTGGCTACCCTTTCTAGGAATTTATAGCCGTGAGTATCTTGAGTGAAGCAGCGGTAGCCATTATAAATGTAAATTTTTGGCGTTTAAAAAATATCTGTAGTAAATTATGTAGAAAAATATATTTATGATTGGAAATTAATTAAAAATATGTATACGGTTTTTTTAAAAATAGCATGATTAAATAATACTGACAACATACGTGACAAGACAGCATACGTGTAATAATAGCTTTTTTTAATCTTTGGATAAAAATACAGAAACATATTATTAAACAGTTACTAATCCAGTAAATCGAATTTCATAACTCAAGTGAATCTCCTAATTATTCCAAACTTTATGCTAATTGAAAAATGCGATTGCCAACAAATCCGTATCCTAAGTCTAGCCGACCTGCTATGACTTCCGGCTTATATGATGAGCAACCCAAATATGGTAATGTATCTATCTTAGTCCCTAAATTTTGGGCACATAGAAATAGGGCACTCAAAAAAGAAATGAAGAAGAACAAGAAGAAGAAAAATTGTTTATTTGGCACACAACAAGAAATACAGAGTAAATTTACAACAATAAAAAAGAATGCACCAAAAAGGCACCAACTCAGCATGTGTATGAGAAAGTCAAACAACTTGGTTGATGAATTTCCCATACGCTGGTAATTCAGTTAGCGCCATAACTTGGCCAATACTATGTATTTCCTAGCCATCAATAACCTTTATAAAATAACCAGGCGTAAAAACAACACAGATTTGAAGGATCCAGGATTTAAATTTAATATGTTTTTTTTTATAAATAGACATGCGGACATATACACAGATCAAGTTAACCCCAAACTACTTTAAACTTGTGTTATGGGATACTAACTCAACGATATATTTAATATTATATAATTCACATATAAATATCATCCAAGACTAAGAACAACAATTTATGCTCATCACATAAATGTTGCTCTCGGCAGGGATTGGGCCGTCAACAACCAACCTTCGGCCCCAGAAGCTAGTCACCTATCCGCTCGGCCACAGACGTGGTCAAAAAGTCGTTATTTTAAATGCTGAAACGTCTGCTCCGCCTAATGACCCGCCGCGGCCGCCAGACTATGTTCGTAAATTCTTGGTGATACTTTTATTAAGTGGTGTATCACCGCGGGTATAAATAATTTTATCACCATAGTTTTCTAGGGCAGGGCAAACGCCCTGAAGAAAACGTCTTATAAACTTGTTGTATTTTTAATTGTAATAAAAAGCCGAATAATTTAGTTTTTAGACAAATTTCATTATAATATAATTAATATATTATAATAATTTCAATATATTATTATAGTCTTTTGTAAGAAAGTAAGAGCATGTATGGAAAGATTGATGGATGTAAACGAAGCTAGAGAGGTTTGTCAGGATCGTACGAAGTAGCGATCGATAGTCTGTGCCTACCCCAATGGGAACTAATGGCGTAAGTATATTTATGTATGTACAAATTTCAATATTATACAATCGGATTCGATATAATAAGTAAAACCATTGAAAAACAAACCTTAAATGTAGAGAAGGCATCAGAGGCAATATCAAACGTTGAAACTTCAACATAACGAAAGAAATTGTAGAAATCGTCCGAGTATAGCATGATCTTAGCCAGCGCCTCGTATCGGGCACACTCCCGCAGCATTGTGCCACAGTTGGAGGCTATTTCTTGGTGTTCGTATCTGTAATAGGCATATTAATTATGTCAATTATATATACACTAGCTGAACCGAAACGTTGTTTTGTCATATAAATTACGTCTAGGGAATTTATAGTCGATAAAAAAATGGTAGGGGTGTACAACTTTTTATCACTTAAACTTAACACTTTCACAACTTCCAAAAGTGGATAAGAAATTTCCAATTCAAAGCTCTGGCTACCCTATTTAGACATTTATATAGCAGTGAGCATAGAAGGTACTTCCTGCATACTCTTAGTACAATAATTTAACAAATATTATCCTGCGACATACCCAGACATCAATGTGAAGAGGATCTCAGGCTTAGTACATATGTACTCCACTGTCGGCGAGCGAGTACCAATTTGGCGCCGCAACACGTTGTTGAACACTTGTGCCACATCTTTTTTGCCTTCAAAGTCAATGCGGTTTAAATTCTGTGAACAATGAAAATATATGATATTTGAATTCAAAGCTGTATATGCCCTGCTATCAAGCTTTTTCTTTATGGTCAAGGATCCTGACCTCTAAAAATATTTAAAAAATGCAGAAGATATAAAATTTTTAGAATGTTTTTCATGAAAACCTCATGCAGGTATTATTACTAATAAATAAAGAAAAGAAAACCCCGTATACCCGCAGGTCGTGGGTTCGATCCCCGACGGTGTCGAAATTTTTCATTCCTTTAATAACATCTTTTATTTATGAGTAATAATCCCCACATGAGGAATTCATGTCAAAAAACATTAAATTACCTTTGTGTTGTTGTTTGTATCGAGAATAGCTCGATAGAATTGATTTTTGGGCTATTTAAACAATAACGTATATTAATCTACAATTGGCTGCAGAGAAATGAATAAAAGGCTGCTAGGGCGATTTGGAAGTAATAAAGACAATAATTAACTTTTTGGTTATATTGTATAAGCTTGGTCCGCATTCAATGATTTGATCGATCATTAGATGATTTCCGTTTTGTCTCAATTTAATTCTAGGTTACGTTTAAAAAGTTAATCTTATATATTATCTGATTAAATATGTCATTTATATTCCACTTAAATTGTATTTGAGTGATGATCACACACACATCACAAACATTGTCAATCATGTGTGCCCAAGATCATTGCCTAACAATAACTTAAAAGGCCCCTAATTTCCTAAATTGCCGTGTACAACACCTACGGATAGATATGAGTAACTGCTATTCAAACAAACACACAACACACTACTTTCTTTCTTAATAGGTTGCAAAAAACTTATTCTCTATTGTAAACTATTTACTCTATATTTGTACTCTCTTTATGAAACCACTGCAATATATACAGTCATCATGGTCTTGTACCAACATTGCACTTAAACATTAATGTTTCCATAACTGTATCTGGCATAAATAGTCATGATCCATAATTGGACGTAGGTAAGCAGAAAGGACTCAACGCACATTTTGGTTGGGGTGTACCGAAGGGGGCACTATGGGAACGGGACTTAGAAAATTTTTCTCAAAAAAATTTTTTTTTTAAACATTCGTTTTTCGCGTTTTTGATCATTGGGGTCGACAGAGGGTATAAAAATAAGCAAATTAGATGCCTTGGGCTTTTCCTCTATCTCAAGTAGTTTTAGAGATATGGGCCTCCAAAGTTTCCTCAAATGTATGGCCAAAAGACTTAGAAAATTTCCTCAAAAAAAGTTTTTTTTTAATCATTCGTTTTTCGCGTTTTTGATCATTGGGGTCGACAGAGGGTATAAAAATAAGCAAATTAGATGCCTTGGGCTTTTCCTCTATCTCAAGTAGTTTTAGAGATATGGGCCTCCAAAGTTTCCTCAAATGTATGGTCAAAAGACTTAGAAAATTTTCGTAATAATATGGCTAGCAGCTTGGGCTTTTCCTCTATCTCAAGTAGTTTTAGAGATATGGGCCTCCAAAGTTTCCTCAAATGTATGGTCAAAAGACTTAGAAAATTTTCGTAATAATATGGCTAGCAGGTATAGCGAAGGGGGCGCAGGACTTAGAAAATTTTCCTCAAAAAAAGTTTTTTTTTAATCATTCGTTTTTCGCGTTTTTGATCATTGGGGTCGACAGAGGGTATAAAAATAAGCAAATTAGATGCCTTGGGCTTTTCCTCTATCTCAAGTAGTTTTAGAGATATGGGCCTCCAAAGAAAAATGTGTTCTCTGATCGGTAATGCTTAGTCCTCGCACTTTTACTAAAATTTGCTGTATTTTTGTACGATTTTCAATGCTTTGGCTTTAATTTCGTCCGCAACACCACTTTTCTTTTTTCTAATCTTTGTTGTGAGGTTTTTTCGTTAGATAGTCGTTAGTTGTTTAATTCATTTTGTTCATTTGGTTTAGTTATTGTTTTTTTCTTTGAGTTATTCGTCTTTTTCATTATCTTTTCTTTTTTATTATTTTATTACTTTTGTTTTTTATTTTGATTATTAGATTAAGTAGGTTATATTTTCTTTTTTATTATTTCATTAGTTTAGTTTTTTATCTTGATATTAGATTAGGTGTTTCTCGTAGTTCGTAATTATAATATCTGAAATGGAATTCCAAAACATTTTGCGTGTAGCAAACTTTGGATTGTGGAATTTTGGTGCTGTAATTAACAGCGAGGAAAGGGCCATAGCGGCAGCCCGCGAATGGCTTCTTATTCCTTCTGGGCCCCCAAAGTGTCCTACATGTAGGAGGCCAATGAACAGTGAGCAGAAACCTTCTTACAAATTAGGGTTCCGTTGGCGTTGCAGGCGGCAAGGGTGTAACTCCATAAGGTCGCCGTTAAAAAATACATTTTTTGACAGAGTTAATTTGCCTATATTAGCAGTGCTCCGTCTGTTAATGCATTTTTTGCGTAATGATAAAGTGACGCAGTCCGCTAAGGATGTCGGCGTTTCTAAAAAGTCGGCAATACAAGTATTCCAATACTTTAGGGAAGTCTGCGATACAGCAGAAGCGCATGACAGGGAAATGATAGGGGGGGCCGACGATATTGTGGAAATAGACGAAACACATTTGTATACTAATAAGTATCACCGTGGACGCTTGGCGCGAAATCAAATGTGGAGCTTTGGATGTATCAGCCGGAAGACTAAAAAAATACATGTCGAGTTGATACCGGACAAGACCAGAGCCACTCTAGACCCCATCATAGCAGCGAATGTTAGTCCAGGCTCTTTTATAATGTCGGACATGCACCGGTCATATTTTGGTGTGCACCTTAGGCTAAATATGGGTGGGCATTATACAGTTAATCATCGGCGACAATTTGTTAACGGCACTGTTAACATTCCCGTGAACCCAAGCCTTGGTCAGCCTGTGCCGGGAACGCAGGACGTAACGGTGAAAGTTCACACAAATATAATCGAGCGGCAGTGGTTGGAGCTAAAGAGACATTGCCGTACATGTAGAAGCGCACCTCGACTACGTTATTACATGGGCGAATACATGTACCGGCAAAATATCCTACATCCCCTGCCTAGCGATGCCGCTCGATTCCGTCGATTACTGCGCGACATACACAGGGTGTATCCTGGATTGGGTCGCCGGCCTATCCGGCATCAAGGGTGTAGGTGCAGACGGTGCCATCCCCGGAGGAATTGACGGCTTCACGCCATGCGTCCACGGTAATATTTATAAGCAAAAGGAGCACTGCTAAAATTAGTAAATTACCTCTGTCGAAAAATGGTTTATTGTGGCAAAAAATAAGGTTATTAATTATATATTATTAATTATAAAAGAGCCTGGAAAAACATTCGCTGATTCCGGCTGATACATCCAAAGCTCCACATTTGATTTCGTATACAAATGTGTTTCATCGATTTCCACAATATCCTCGACCCCCCCCCCTATCATTTCCCTGTCATGCTGCGATTATAGAAAAGAATAGGTGAGGTGATAATTATGATGATAATATGGGAGTATGTTCGCTATACCTGCTAGCCATATTACGAAAATTTTCCTAAGTCTTTTGACCATACATTTGAGGAAACTTTGGAGGCCCATATCTCTAAAACTACTTGAGATAGAGGAAAAGCCCAAGGCATCTAATTTGCTTATTTTTATACCCTCTGTCGACCCCAATGATCAAAAACGCGAAAAACGAATGATTAAAAAAAAACTTTTTTTGAGGAAATTTTCTAAGTCTTTTGGCCATACATTTGAGGAAACTTTGGAGGCCCATATCTCTAAAACTACTTGAGATAGAGGAAAAGCCCAAGGCATCTAATTTGCTTATTTTTATACCCTCTGTCGACCCCAATGATCAAAAACGCGAAAAACGAATGTTTAAAAAAAAAATTTTTTTGAGAAAAATTTTCTAAGTCCCGTTCCCATAGTGCCCCCTTCGGTACACCCCAACCCATCTCTTACAGATAAAATAGCCAACAAGAAGTTTTGATAAGTTAATTGTGGTCAATATTTCCTTTACTGTAATTATTACTCATACAGAAACATCTGTTCAATCATCGTTCATCAATTAGATAACCTCATCTTTAACCAGGTCAGGAAAAGGACATGGGATATATATCGTCACACCAAATATTGTAGTGGGTAAGCAGTAAAAATATTTAACACCATTCATGAGAAGCCAGGGTGGACCACTATGGATATATATATGAAACCTAATGTTCAGCTTATTAACAAATGATACGACAAGATTACTTCAAAGCCAATGTAAAAAAAGGTTAAGAAATTTAACAAGTGGTGTGTAGTGTCCGCTTAGAATAACACTGCCCCATTTTTGCCTGTGGGTGTACATGAGAGGTGACTAAGGGTATTGGAGCTTTTTAAGTGATTTTTGGGAGATGTGGTTGGAGGCCCATCACCAACAACCTCTACTGTACAATCTTCTCCATGCTCAACTTCCAAAAGTGACAGAGGAATTAATTATTATTTTTTCTTTTATTATTCTACTAAGGATTTTTAACAGTGCATATATTATATATATGTAAATTCAACAAGTTTTGTGACTTTAATAAAACTTAGCAAACATTTGTGTACTACTATTATACTATTTATTTACTAAAAACCAAAACCAATTATATTGGCAATATAATAGTTTTCTTACAATTATCTAATGTTTTATTAAATTATTATTAATAAGTACCATATAAATTATTAATGTAAGATTTGAATTACTAGATATAAATATTTCCTGTCTTACTCAAATAAATAGGTTAGATAACAAAATGACAAATATTTGCCACCTTATACATAATTCTATGAGAAGTTTTTGTAAGATAATACCTATTTACTGTAAGATGTATTTTCAAATGTAAAGCTAAACCATTTTAGTAATAATAAAATGTAAAGGTAATCAATAGATAGGTCAATCATATGCAAATTGATACCCTCTCCAAGGGAATTAAAAATATATATAGTAAAGGTATAGTATAGTATATAAATAAGGTGAAGTCCTCTTATCATTCAACAAACAAAAATAGTGAAAAAGCACACAGTTTGCAAGCAAGGTCACAATAACAACATACCTGAATGAGCAGCAGTAAAAGATTACTGTTGTATAGTTCCTGTGCAAAATGTGCTACAATGATATCAGTTTGAGGCTCTGCATCTGATGTCCCATATAACATATTTTTTATAAGAACCTGTAATAATATATAAATGAGTATATTTACAACAGACTTTTGAAATTTAATTTTGTACAAAATATGATTTTCTACATACCAAATTTTTACTGACATCTTCTTGAGCCTTTTCTGCCTTCTTATCGCCTCTTTCTAACGCAGTAACTGCATCTTTTAGTGATTTCACTAGCTCGGCAGGGCTTTTTTGAGATTTACCAAACAGAGGCATAGTATTTGGGTAATTTAGACAGATAAGCTATCGAAATCCGTCCGCATAAGATTAAATCTAAAAAGGAAAAACAATAACACACTATCAAAATTCTCTTCAATATGTATCAAATGATGAATACTAATTGGAAAAACCACAAATATCACTATCCTACGAACTTGCACTTGATACGAGCAACTCAACGAGAAATGTTATTTTGACATATACAAATATCGTCACTAGATTAGGCCTCAGAGCTTATAAATTATTAAAACTCAGAAGTAAGAATATTTAACACTCCGTTAATAAAATAAACGTAGAGAATACCTACTTTCCAATAAATTTACTAAGAATTCGCGCAGCCAAGTAAAACGAACAAACAGCTGAGGAGATGTCAGTTTTTTTTACTCACTATTCGTCACTGGATATAAAGATCATTTATTTTTGATGTTCTGAATTCTGATGATGCTTATGATAGAGCCGCGTTTACACTTTCTATTACTAGAAATGAATATCCTCATTTAAAGTCTAACTAAACCACATAATTTGCATTAAAGATTACTTTATAAGCAGACGACTTAGGGTTTCGGCCTTTGTGATACTTCGGGGTGAAACGAAACTAGGTAACTTAATGGAACTACAAAATACTGGAGTGATTTCTTCAAAATACAAAACCTGCATCACTTTTTCTGAAAAACGAGGAAAAAGTTCTAAACATTTTTATAAGCATAATACATACATACATATACTCACGCCATTATTTCCCATTGGGGTAGGCAGAGACTATTGATCGCCACTTCGTACGATCCTGACATAGTATAAATTTTAATATTACAATTTATTTTAAGATTTCTAACGCTTTATTTTATGTACGCCAGCTATTTCATACAAAATATTCTCAATATTTTATGAACAAATTATAACGTAGGAGGTAGAAATGTTATGGCATAAAATCATTAAAATAAATGTTAGATACGCTGTCAGTACGGACTACTTTCGGCCTTCCGTTCTAATAGTGTTGCCTGTTGCCTGTTCGGCTACATTTCGGCTACACGACTAGACCTCAAAAAATACCAATAAGCCAACCAAACCACCACATCAGCCCAAAATAAAAATTGACCATGTGGTAAATTTGTGAGGACAGGGGTAGGCAGTCAGAGACCTATAAAAAATCCCAGTTAAATTATTTATAAGTATAATTCGCTGTTAACATACTTAAAAGTCTCAATATAATATGGCAGAAGCTGAAGGTGAAAAAATATCAAAGAAGTGAGTATAGTAAAAATGTTAACCGCGATTATCAAAAGTGGTTTGCAGATCGGCAAAAATAACCTGTCATGCATCGAAAGAATTACAAACTTTTCAACTGAAGTTAGCAAACGGTTAGTGGTTTTTGTAAGAGTTACATTCTTAATATTTCTAAAAATTTATTTTCATTCCCGTTGCAGTGAGTTAAAAAGGAGGCTTAAAGCTGAAGCTAAACTCAAAGAAAAGACTGAAAAAGCTGCTGCAGCACCCCAGAACTCGACTACTGCTACGGATAAAAAGTCAAGCAAAGCTGAGGAAGAAATCAGTCCTAATGAGTATTATAAACTAAGATCATCTGCAATTGCAGCTTTAAAACTTTCAAGTAAAGATGATCATCCATACCCTCACAAGTTTAATGTGAGCATATCATTAGAAGAATTCATAGAAAAATACAATCATCTTAATAGTGGGGATGTTTTAGAAAATGTGACTCTTTCTGTAGCTGGCAGAATTCATTCTATTCGTGAATCTGGTGCAAAGCTGATATTCTATGATGTTAGAGGAGAGGGAGTTAAAATTCAGGTAGGAGTATAAACAAATAATGTATAATGTATATTTTGTGTATTATTTATTTTGGGTACTAAATTTTTTTATAATTTCAAGGTAATGGCCAATGCCAAATTGTATGAATCGGAAGAAAAGTTTGCTACTGATACAGAAAAATTAAGAAGAGGAGACATTATTGGATGTGTTGGTCATCCAGGTAAAACAAAAAAAGGAGAGCTTTCAATGGTCCCCAAAACTATAAAGTTATTGTCTCCTTGTTTGCATATGCTTCCTCACCTACATTTTGGACTCAAAGATAAAGAGACAAGATTTAGGAAGAGATACTTGGATCTCATTCTTAATGATAAGGTAATGTTTTTGCTCATACATATGTTTTTTATATAAACTAAAAGAGAAAATATTTTCATATTTCTGCTTTAGTTTAGTTTTCGTTTCATCACTGCCCATGTGCCCATGTATGTGGCATTTGAGCCTACCCTGATTATGTAGTTAATTGGCCATACCTCAAAGCTGCTGTAGGAAGGGTTGGCAGACTGATAACTACTCAAACGTTCATACCGTAAACTCTAATAGGGTTGGCAGAGGTACTAATACTTCTGAACATCACATAAAATTATTGTCACCTGGTATTCAGAGTACCCATGATTTGCTTATACAGTGTACTCAAGTTTTGTACACAGTCACATGATTATGTACAACCTAGCTATGTGGGTTTCCTCATGATTTTTTCCCTCACAATAAACAACCATGCTCATTTAAGCAAATATATGACTTTAGAAAATACAAATTGGTGTAGTTCTGACCCGGGATTTGAACCCACGCCTGTCTGTGTGATAGGTGGTTTCCTACCCATTTAACTATTGTGGTTATTCACTGATATCTCTTATAACTACTGCTGTGATAGTACAGAACTGACTGCTTAACATGCCCATGAGATTATATGAAATTAAATTATTCATTAGTTCAGAAAATATAGGTACATAAAAGATGTTAGTTAGGTAATTTGAGTCTATTGCTACATTTTGCCTTTGATGACTTCTGAATCTTAGTTAAATTTGTTTGCACTATATTACTAAAATTTATGAATTACAGTAATAATTTGTTTGTTTTCAAATTATTTAAATGTGAAAATCAACTATAAATTAACATGATAGTATCACTAAAATTGATTAATTACACAATCAAATTATTCATTATTCTATAGCTAGTGTAATCTTTAAGCTAATTTCATCCTTTTTGTCTGAAAGTATGATAAATAAGTATTTTGTTATCATTATTTTTACTAACCACTAAGTAATTTTATGGAGTTTGATTATATAGCTTTGCATTATAACTTCATGCCATTTCGGCATACTAAAGATCATAAGCAATGAATTTTTATTTAAAATGTTGTGCTTCTCTGTTCAATAGCTGAAGCTACATTATGACACCTAAAAGCATTAATACTTAATATTTTAATGGGTGTTGTATAAGGCAACAAAAGCAAAGAAGGCCTTTTGTTTCTTTTACCATACTTACCCCTCTCAATTTCAAAGATATTTATTTTGTTGAGCTGACCATATCAAAGCAATAATTAAATGAATCTTTTGTGCATAAATTGTTATAATGTGAATGTTTTGTTCTTAGGTGCGAAATACCTTCCATGTGCGTGCAAAAATTATATCGTACATCAGAAGATTCTTGGATGAACTAGGTTTCCTAGAAATAGAGACTCCAATGATGAACATGATTCCGGGTGGAGCTACAGCCAAACCCTTCATCACACATCACAATGATCTGAACATGGATTTATACATGAGAATAGCTCCAGAGCTGTACCACAAAATGCTGGTTGTTGGTGGATTTGACAGAGTATATGAGATTGGAAGACAGTTTAGAAATGAGGGCATTGATATGACGCATAACCCTGAGTTTACCACTTGTGAGTTTTATATGGCATATGCTGACTATAATGATCTTATAACTATCACAGAAACCATGTTGTCTGGGATGGTCAAGAGTATTCATGGAACATATAAGGTAAGTTATGAACAAATTTGCTAATTAACAGGTCACAAGCCAACAAAACATACATTAAGTAGAAAGCATTTATATTATTTAGAATATTTTACACTGTTTGCCTTTCACAGGTTAAATATCATCCCGATGGACCTGAGGGTGAAGAAGTAGAGATTGACTTTACACCACCATTTGCCAGAGTGCCGATGATTGCCACCCTTGAGAAGTTACTCAATGTGAAACTCCCTCCTGCAGATAAACTGGATACACCAGAGGCTAATGCCTTGCTGAGCCAGCTTTGTGAAAAACATGAGGTCAGTTTCTTTACTTACTGAACACTTGGCTTAAAATATAATCAGGATGATGCCCTTTGTCTCATTGTTCCCTTTTTAAGTAAATTGAATCTTAAAAAGATTTATTTATGTTTAGTGGTCCAGAAAATAATATTGGGTAAGATACAGTTTAAAGAAGATTATTAATATTTTTCAGGTTGAATGTCCGCCGCCTAGGACCACTGCCAGGTTACTTGACAAGCTTGTAGGGGAATTCCTCGAAGAGAAATGTATTAATCCTACGTTCATTTTAGACCATCCTCAAATCATGAGCCCTCTTTCGAAGTATCACCGTGATATTCCGGGTTTGACTGAAAGGTATGTTTGTATGTGTACTAGTTGATTAATATAATCAACAATTATGCCACTCGTATAGTAATAATGTAGCGATCTCTAGTCCGCGCATCAAGCATCAGCTTTTACGCACACTATGGCGGGACTCACACACTAGAGGCTTCTCTCTCATATCCTACATCGTTCAATCAAAGTATTTCTTTAAATTACAAGTCTTTCGTTCCCACTCTAATAATAGTGAGCATTTTTTCCCTATACTCAAGGCTTATACTTCAATTCTTCAGCTACTTTTGGATGTTTAATGAGTAAAAGATGACAAAAATAAAGCGCCTTTATTGATATTATTGACATTACAACCATCACTTGCAAAGCTTGTATCATTTGTACCCACATACGCTACGTGTCGCAAGAAGCCTTACAATGAAATAAAAAGTTTCAATTACTCTTTACTTACCCATATCGTGGTAAACATGTAACAACATCATTTATCATATATTCATACTTGTCCGACCATAAGGCTAAATATATTTTTATGTCTCCGCAGCTTACGAAATCTTTCTACCAAGCTACTTTTGACCAAAATCTGTATTATTAATTTTTTGATAGTCTCACCCAAATGAGTTTAATCTAAAAATACAAAAATACACAATAATTTACTTTTGGCTATTTGGAAGACTCATATAAAGTTTTAATAATTTTTTTAAGTTGTAAGATCATTGACCTTTGCATCCAAGTTCTTAATTTTGCAATCGTTTGTCAATTTATTAATTAACATTAGGGAAAAGTACAGTCTGATATTGCTGAAGTTAAAACAATTATTGCTATCTTAATCTTGTGAGGTCAATTGTAATGACAAAGATGATTATTGCATCATCTTTTGTCTTTGTTTCATTGATAACAGTTGTTAAAAATGACTTAACCCCTTTATTTTTAGATGTCAAAACGCATATGTTGTTTGTTGCACAATTTTATTGTTTTATTTCCTAATGATGAACATGAATAGCTGAACTTGGATGATGCAAAAACACAAAGCTGTATATTATTTTAGCTCAGTAGTTCTCCCGCGGAGCTACAACGGTTGTACTGAGCATCATGGTTATTTTTTTCATGTTTTACATAATTTGCGAATATTATGGGTGCACTCTTCTTTTAACACAAAAATAAGCTCATTTTTACCCCGGCGACGACGACGAACACTACTTGACAGAAGTAATAATATATGATTTAAAGATTTAACCCAAACGTTTACGCCGTATATCCCCGAAGGGTCACGTGATAGGGGGCAGGCTTATCGCCGTTATGTATTAGTGCATTTGCACTGTCACATGACTAAGTACAACTAACTCAAGTGGGTTCCCTCACGATGTTTTCCTCTCACCGTTAACAACCAAGATGAATTAACCACACATATGACTTAAGAAAAGCCACATTGGTATAGGCCCGACTCTGATATCTAAACGACAACACCTATCTGCATGATATGAGCTATCTTGCTTGGTTGTTAAACATGAAAATTCTAAAAATATACTTAGCTTAGTACTCAGAACCAGTAAATATACACCATTGTGTAATACCCATTGGTATTACACAATATGGTAGAAAGAAAACTATAGCAAGGGAGCTTATAATGTGATAAGCTAAGTAAGTCTAAATTACCTATCAAACTACACATTCACTTTCTACCATGTCATGAAATGTCCACTTAAGAAATTTGTATATTTAATAGAATAACATTTACAGATTTGAACTGTTTGTGATGAAGAAAGAAATCTGCAATGCCTATACAGAGTTGAACGACCCCGCTACGCAGAGAGAGCGTTTTGAGCAACAAGCCAAAGACAGGGCAGCTGGTGATGATGAAACTCCTCCGACAGATGAAGGATTCTGTACAGCTCTGGAGTATGGGCTCCCTCCCACAGCTGGCTGGGGAGTTGGGGTCGACAGACTCACTATGTTCTTGACAGACTCCAATAATATTAAGGTCTGTTTTGGTGCTTAATGCAAGATATGAAATATTTATGTGTCTTAAAAACTTAAACACAATGTTTACATAGTATATCCACAAAAGGGTGGCAAAGGTTCTTATAATTCTCAACATACTGTGTCATGTGTGTTACATGGTGCTCATAGTGCCTACATTTTGCTTGGACAGGCTTTGCTAAATTCCCTTTATCTGATTATATCATTATATGTATGTAGTTGTTAAGCTGTGTAGTGTCGGCTTAGAATAGCACTACCCCATTTCTTCCGGTGGGTGTACGTAAGAGGCGACTAACGGACTTGGGGCTTTTTAAGGGATTTTTGGGCGATGCGGTTGGAGACCCATCAACAACAACCTTTATTTTACCATCTTTTCCCCACTCAACTTCCAATAGTGGCTGAGGAATTTATAATTTCTCAGCTCTAGCTACCCCTTTTAGGGATTTATAGCCGTGAGTATATGTATGTATGCTGTTAATTTAGTATCCTATAAATAGCATAAGTAATTTTTAGACTTTCTTTGGGGTTCACTTGATCTTTGTGGCATGAAAATATCGTTAACGCCATATATACCCTAAGGCAGAGTTTGTTAACCTGTGGCCTGTTTAAAAGAAATGTAAGCTGGTGGTTCATGACAAGAAAAAGTTACACTATATCTGCTACCCTTAATTAAGGGCAGGTGAAATAACTTTTTAACTCAGCCCTTAAGGGTGGCAGATATACCATATTTTTTTTATAGTTGAAACATAAACCACCATATTTTGTTTTTTATATCTAGAGTACATATATTTGTCCAGGGTAGTGTATATATATGTCGCGGCCATATCGTAGAATTGAACACATCGTGAAATGATCGATCATTTCATGAAATAGCCACATTTCATGATGTGGCCATAATTTGACCAGATCGTAAAATCCTCAACGTTTCACGATTTTGTCATCCACACTTGGCCAGATCGTAGAAATAGGGTGACCTGTGAAATGCAATCCAAACTCTACGGTTTCTTTAACATATTGCTCAGTTTTTTCGTAATTTGCAAAGTACTCGAGAACCTTTTCGTCAAAAACTCTTTTTATCACTTTCTTCCTAGCTTAATAACAATTATTTAACTTTATTACTGCGAGAAGCAACACTTTTGCCAGCGGCTGCCATCTTCACACATAAACAAAGCGTTTCCAGCGTCTCTACCGGTAAATATTGTAATTATTTTACGATATGACCAAATAAACTTAACCATTTCATGAAGTGGCCTCGCGTTTAGTTGTCTATATCGAGAAACGATTCCTTATCATTAGCCACGTACTGACTGAGCGAGCCGCCTCGTGGCCAAAGCCTCGGTCAGTCAAGACGTGCCGCGCCCGCGGCAAACGCACGCGCCAAGAGCCCGAGCCAAGCGTTGTCGGTTTTTATCAAAGATCAAAAGCGCCTCAGTACGTTTGCCGCGCTCAATCAAGACGTTAGTGTTTTGCGTCGCTCATTCGGCGGTCCCTGTTCAAGTACAATTAAAACAGAGTGTCGTGCGTGCCTCAGCCTCACCGTGGCTCGGCCTTGCCGGCGAGGAAGAAAACTTACAGACCGAGCCTGCCTCGCGCGGCATGTGTACCGCGGCAAACGTCCGAAGCTGCCTTGCGAGGCGGCTCGCTCAGTCAGTCCGCATCTATAGATCTGCCCAAACCACATCACAATGTGGCCAATAAACAGTTGAACATTTCATGAAATGATCGATCATTTCATGATGTGTTCAAATTTACGATATGGCCACAACATATACATGTGCTGTCTTTTTGCTACATTTTAGAAAACACTGTCAAATGACTACTTTAAACCTTGCTCATGTGAGTTTCTTAAGTATGTTTTTCCTTACTGTCTTTATACAAATTACACATGACGAAGAATTACAGACGTTAAGGCCCATTTCAGATTATAAACCCATAGTTTTCAGCACTTCTGGCAGTCCCATTACCAAGGATGTTACACTTCTAGTATAATTGTGTGCTACTAGGTTATATATTTATCTCTTGGGTAATTTAGTAAAACCATTATCAGCCAAGAGACATCCTCTGCTAGACAATACAGCAAAGTTATTAAACTACATTTTATTCAAATGTGCTTTATTTATTTCAGGAGGTGCTACTCTTCCCAGCAATGAAACCTGATGATCCTAATAAGCACAACACAGAGGAAGAGAATGCTCAAGAGCCAAATGGAGCGAAACCAGTGCAAAATGGGGCATAACTGTTCTAGATTTTCTTAGTTATGATATTGACATAACTCATTTTAGTTTTACTCTTGTATTAACACTGTTTTACTATAAGCTTGTTAATGAATAAAGTGTATTTATGACTTAATTAATTTTATTGTGTTCTCTGCTACACAACATACATAAGTATAACATTAAAACTATAAATATTTAGTTGTCAGTAATTGTTCTAATCCAAATCAGGTTTATCATGAGACTGATTAAGCTACTTCACAATACATTAAAAAATGCATATTTATATCTTTTACACATAATTGATACTTTACTTCAGCATAAAGTAAATTATTTGATATGAATCACATTCAGTAGTAATAACCATGGGTCATAATTAGGCTGGCAAGTTATAGTTTTTGTTGAAGGGTATTTCATCACATATCCAAGAACACTTTTCAACATTTAATTATCCAAAACAGGATCTCTTGTCTCTGTAGAATTGTAATGCTCTCCTAAGCTGTACATATGTCTATGATAAGTAATAACTAATGGGTCGCCTTCATACTCACTACCCTGGTCAATAGAGGCAGGTCCACTGTCTTGGATCACAGATATGGGGCATTTTAAACTATTTGACAGGGCTCTTATTTCAAGCTGTCCACCCCACACTTTGGTAGCAACAATTTTATTACAATAATCCTCAAACTCTTCATCTGATAACATCTCATGTGTGTCTGTGTTACTCATGAAAGGAATAAAATCATCTTTATTATTTCTAATATATTCAGCTGTTTTCTGCCTGAGATCTTGGACAGTAACAGACAACTCCTTTTTTACTAACAATTGGTGAGCAACTGCTTTGTACAAACAATCACCATCAGAAGGAATTAAAAAAAGTTTCAAGCTTTTGTTTCCTAATTTTGAATTAATTGACTGTAACTCAAGATTTCTAGGTCCATTTTTATTTTCTTTTTCTTGCAATTTTATCAGTTCTATTCGCTCTTTTTCAATTTGTGATTTTTTATCTCTACGTTTTTGAGCTTTGCTCACTTTAGTCTTGGTAACTTCAGCCCCACAATCTTTAAGATTGAGGTCATCTATTGCAATTTCCACATCATTTGATAGTTCAGTATTTTTGTCGACGTTCTCCAACTCTTCTTTATGACGGGTTTCTAAATCGGATTCTAATTTTGCTATTTCTACAACTAAGTCCTTTTTCTTCGTTTTATCATTCTTGGCAACTTTTTTTAAAGCTTGTATTTGTGCCTGAAGTTCTTTTTTCTCCTTTCGGTGTCTAGCTTCAAGAGATGATAGCTCTTCATCCATTGTTTTTTAAAACGATATTCACTTTCACAATTTGTACATATTATTGTCAGCGTTTGTGTGCTTAGATTATCGTTAGTTTATTTTTGTCACGAATTTTATTCAAAATATAATATGGATAAATAGATTTAAACAGAAATAGTAAGCGATTTGTACGGTAAATGACTTGGGTAAATGTTAGGTTAGGTTTAGATTACTGTTGATTGAATACGTCACTTTGAGACCAAATCGTAAGAAAATAAATATAGGACCAGATCCGATCTGAATATGACCAGCCGATAAAACTATTTTGGATATAAAAACGCTTAGACTATATAGACAGAGTCATAATGCAACGGGAGAGTACCTCTTTTAGATAGCAATATTTTTCCCTGTAATGTTGCGATCACTAGAAAACAATTACCCCAAAATACTATAATCACCAATCTAAAAGCTACTTTTTAATTTAAAATTGATTACGTCAATTTATTGTTACGTCGTTTTATTTATTGTTACGTCGTTTTATTTATTGTAAAGGTTTACTGTTTACTATATTATTTCCTGCAATCATATAATTATTTTTATTTATTTATTTGAACACTTTATTGCATACAGAATAGATATAATGTATTTTACAAAAGTACAGAACATAAAAACTTAGTACACAAAGGCGGACTTATTGCCTTAACGCGATTTCTTCCAGTCAACCTTTATGGTGAGGAAAAACAAGTACACAACTCTTAACTAGAAATAAATGATAATCAGTATGCAAAACCAAACTTAACTAAACACAACCTATTTACAACCTTAACCTAGATATTAATTTATATAACTAATATGTATAATAATAAATATTCTTCTACAGTATCTTAATAATATACATATATACACATATATATAAATAAATTATATATATTCTTATATAGTATAATAAATACAAATATATACATATACCTATCATTATAAAATCTACCAACCTAAGGTCTTAAAAAAATGAGATTTTAATTTATTTTTAAATATGCTTAGCGATGATGACAGCCGTATGTCAACTGGTAGTGAGTTCCACAAATTAACCGCTTTGACTGCAAAGGAATCACTATATGTCGTACTGCTATGAGGAGGTACGCTCAACAACCTATTCTCCTGCGATCGCAAGGCACGGCCGTGGGAGGACAAGTATGTGAACTTACACCGAAGATAATGGGGGGCAGCAGGATTGTTAAGGGCATTATACAAAACACATAAAATATGAGTATTCCTCCGAAGTCGAATAGGGAGCCACTTTAGTTGAGCGCGATACTCAGAAACATGATCGTATTTACGTAATCCAAATATAAAACGGATACATAAATTCTGGAGACGTTCGAGTTTGTTAAGTAGCTCCTCTGTGAGGTCAAGATAGCTTACGTCTGCGTAATCAAGAATCGGAAGCAGTAGAGACTGCGCCAGCGTAATCTTAGTGTGGTGAGGCAGGAAAAATTGCAAGCGCTTAAGTGAGTGACAAGATGCAAAGACTTTTTTACTTACGGCTTCCACTTGGGGCAACCACGAAAATGTACTGTCCATTATAACTCCTAGATTTTTGACAGAATTGACAAAGGGAATATCGATGCCATCATAGCACAGCTTCCCATCAAGAGCCATATTTGCCTTATTCAGCAACCTCGAACTGCCAAAAATAATTGCCTGTGACTTATCAGGATTTAGTAGAAGTCCAAACTTTTTCACCCATTTCGATATAATGGCCAGGTTGTCATTTATGACATCAAGCGCTGAATTTATATCTTCCGGTAGAGCACTTGTGTAGATTTGAAGGTCGTCTGCATATAGGTGATAGAGAGAAGTAAGTTCTTTAGCTAAGATATTGATAAATAATGAAAAAAGCAAAGGAGAAAGTACGCCGCCTTGCGGGACGCCAGCAAGTACCGGACACCAAGCAGAACTCTCTGCGTCAGTGCGTACGCACTGCTGACGACCTTTAAGGTAAGATTCGAACCAATTGGTGACTGTCGGAGATACGTTAAGAGATCGTAAAATGCCCAGAAGTATATCAAGATCCACAGTATTGAAAGCGTTGCTGAAATCTAAAAGTGTAAGTACTGTAACTTGGTGATTTTCCATATTTAACCGAATATCGTCAGTGACCTTGATGAGAGCAGTGACAGTGCTATGGCCTGTTCGGAAACCAGACTGGAAATCATTGAGCAGGTGGTGAGTAAAGAGGAAGTTGGAAAATTGTTCGAATACGAGGCGTTCAAGGACTTTTGATAGGAATGGTAGGATGGAAATAGGTCGAAATTGGGATAAGGTGGTTGGGTTAGGAACTTTAGGAATAGGAACAATGAAGGCATTCTTCCACATACTAGGGAAGGAACAAGAGAGTAGGGATAAGTTCATTATATTTGTAATGTCTGGCAAAATTATTTCTAGAATGGGATTAATCATTAAGATGCTAACGTTATCCGTACCCGTCGCTTTGCTGGTTATATTAGATATACATCTCTTAACGTCACGGCCAGAGACCAATTTGAAAGTGAATTGTGGGCAATTAGGGGTCGGTGTTGAAATGAGATTATTCAAAGCCTCAGTTTTACATTGATCACTAATGTTCAAAGGAGGAGTGGAGAAATGCATATTAAGTGCATTGAGGTCTGTATCATTTGTAATCACATGTAATTATACATACTTGCTCCTAGTATTATACAATCTTTTTTGTTTAATTTTACCATTTATACTGATGTTTAATACACCGTGAAATCTAAAGCATTGTACTAACTATCAGGGATGAATCTTCCCATGATTACGAATAAATTTTTGTACGGGACTAACTTTGTTACTGGACAAAAAAAAACAGCTGTTCCATAAGTGCAAGTTATGTAAATATCATACGGGTCATCATGGGTATAGTGGGGTCTATGTTTGTATTTTGAAAAATAAAAGACAGCACTATTTTGTACATGAGTTTTATTGCATTATTTACTATTGACCTTTAAACAAAATCAGTTTCATTCGTCTATTTCAGTCACATTTTTCAAAAGATGATGTATTCGTACATCTAAGTATTTTATATTTGGTTGATTTCCAATTGCATCTTCCAGTGGCCGCAATCCATTTTTCTCGTAGATTCGGGTCTTTAGGAAAACTGTAATGAATACGAAGAAATTAAATAAATATAACAAATTTATTACTTAATAATACCGTAGATAACAATTGGAAATCATTCAGCGTCGCTATAGCGCGACGAAATTCATAATATACTCACTCATTAACATCAGTTAACTAATTTGAAAATTTTACCCTAACGACAGGGTAGGATGAAAACGTGAATTATGGGAACACTGAGATACTGCATATTTTTAGGTTATGCTATTAAAAAATTGCTCAAAATAACTAAAGAAAATGCTAGTAATCTAGTTCAACGTAATTAACATTTGAATCACTTTTTTTCTGATCGCGCAATGTATTTATTATGTATTTATCTGTAGAAAAACATTAAAAAACTCACTCACTTGTGGAAAGTCAATCCTTCGATGTGTTTTTCGCTGTGGCTTCCTCAGCCAAGCACGCTACACCCAACCATACCTCACTAAACAATAACTTAATTAATGGAGTCTCTTTTGTCACAATAACAATATACAAATGAATAAAATCTTTCTCAAAATCAAAAGAAAACTAAAATCGCTCACAAGTCGACGCTTTGTTTGTCACGCTTTAAAAGTGTGACATCAACAAAACGGGTTACGCGATAGAGATGACAATAAAGTTTTGTGTCTCTTTTTAACATATAAGAACTTAAATAAGGGCTTCTCTTTTTAAAATGGATGACGTAACATCGCTTTGTCTATAGTGTTCATAGTCAAAGTAAAAACGCCATATTTCAAACCGGGGCTATAGATAACGTTCAATAGTTAAAATAAAACGCTTCAGGGCTGGTAGGTGCAGATGCTAGAACTCGGATACGTTTACGTTTATAATTTATTAACTTAATAATTAAGAGGTTAAAAATAACGACAATATTTAATAACATAAAATAGTAAGTTAACGTTAACATTTGGTTATTTTTAACGCTTCAATGTTGCGTATTATAAAAAAAATAACTCAGTGGGAATAAATGGAGTCAGTTTAATTTTATTAATGCAACTTCACTTGTGTTGTGATTGTGAAGCCTGATAGGTCAGTGCAGTGGGTCAGAGGGTGGGTTCAAATCTTATTTCGGGTGCGCAGATTTATGCCATATGTGCGAACTCGTGCGTTCGTCGGTAGGCCTATGCCAGTGGCAGGTGAGGTAGGTTCTAATTTGGGGTTCTTCGACCTCGCTTGCGATAGCAGAACTGTTACAAGCCACCTGTTTTTATAAGGTACATTGACAGTTAACCGTCATCCGCATTAAATCCGTATTAAAAGCAAAATAATTAATGGAATACTAGTCTATTGGCAGCAACAATTAATTTCTAAAGAATATTGCACTTATATAAAAGCGGTAAAAGATAACCGAACCAGACCGATTGACTATTCGAATCTAAATTAATCAATAGATTCAAAAAAGTCGGATCGGTTAAGCGAACTTCAGAAAAACAGGAGCCTATTACTCGTAATGGATTCAGTTTCAATTCAAGCAAAGATTCGAATCATTTGAATCCATCGCTCCGGCCGAACTACACTCGGCTATCTACAACTGGAAACACTGACCCTATGACAGTGACAGTGACAGTGACAATGAAATGACTGACGTTTTTTTTAACTAAACGTAGGTGTAGGTTGTTTAGAGTAGTTTACTTACACATTTTTTTGAAAATAAGCTTTTTGAAAGGATTGAAAAATATGAGTTCCTGCTCAGCTGCTTCTCCGCATCCTCAACCAGATGTTGATGGTGATGGCCGATGGAGTAGCATCGTAAATATCTGCCATCTAAGATATTTGTTACGGGTGGCCTAATTTAATAAATTATTATTCATTACTGTTTCAGCATAACAGATTTTTGTCTGATGCGAAAGGAAAAGACGCCGACGTAATTTTCATAGGTGATTCAATTTTGCAAGCTTTAGAACATACTGAAGTCTGGAATCAGTGGTTCGCGCCTCTTCACTGCCTCAACTTTAGTATTTACAACGATCAAACTCAGAATGTTCTCTGGCGTATTAAAAACGGAGAATTGGATCATGTAGAGCCAAAGGTATTCTGCGATTATCTTTGTTCATGTTATTATTTTTGATATCATAATAAACATAAACAGGAATGTTTGTGGTGCTAGTAGCAACATATACCACTCTCTGTGGAACATACACTGTCATCTTTTAGCAAGTGTTTTACAAGGAAGTGTTGTTCTGATGAAACAATAGGGTTCATTTAAGTATATTGTTTACAAGCATGCTAATTTAAAAATTTCAGGTAATAGTTCTACATGTTGGAACCAATAATATAGCTCATACTCCAGAAGAGGTCACAGAAGGTATCCTTGAAATCATCAGGACAATAAAAGAGAAACACCCAAGTGCTTATTTAGTATTACCTGTAAGTTCTCAATATCATTGTGATTATGTGAATGTAGATATTGTTATTAAGATAAAAAAGGGAAAAGGGCTGTTGCTGTGTAGTGTCGGCTTAGAATAGCACTACCCCATGTCTTCCGGTGGGTGTACGTAAGAGGCGACTAACGGTATTGGGGCTTTTTAGGGATTTTTGGGCGATGCGGTTGGAGACCCATCACCAACAACCTTCATTTTTACTATCTTTCCCCTACTCAAATTTCCAAAAGTGGCTGAGGATTTTCTAATTCCTTAGCTCTGGCTACCCCTTCTTGGAATTTATAGCCGTGAGTATATGTATGTATGTATAAAAAAGGGACTCTTGATGGTTGGACCATATGTCTGCATGAATTGTCAAGTCAGTAGAGAAAAAGCATGAAGGACACATTAAGTGTTACTATGTGGCACTATGTCCCAGTCAGTCACAATCATATTTCAAAAAAAAGATGGCATTAACACTGTGTTAAAGTTGGTAAATTCAAAATCAAAATAGGCCTGAGTAGTCCAAGAACTATTAATAGAAAAGAAGTAGTTCTGAAGAACTAGTCTGTAATGTCAGTTCCTAATGACACAAAAGCTCATTTTGAATCTTAATAATAGAAAAACAAGGAGATAAACAAAAACAGTATACTATAAGCTAAGTAAGAAAGAAATGTAAATTCTCTAGTTACTACTACTAATTTGAAAAGGTATCTATTACAAGGTATCTATTACAAATCACTCCCATATATGCCCTATGAGGAAGTAAACTACTCTAAAATTTACCTACACCCATATGGGAATATATCTTTAGCTGAAGAATTCCAAACTGTGAAGCTATTGCTACCCCTGTCTGTCCAAAGAGTCTCTTGGAGATTCAATCTGCCGTCCCGAGACTAAACCGCAGTAATCGACATTTTTGCAGTTTTCAGTTTTTCGTAGATTCTAAGAGTGCAGTTTCAGAGCTATCTAGTAAATTGATCCATATATTGCTATGTCATGTAGAAGTATTTTATTTTATTTTCTAAAAATTTATACTGCCTTTTAGACTCCCTCCTAAAAAACGCTAATTTTGATTTATTTGATCTAAAAAACTAACTAAAATGCAGTAAATCACTTACTTCCCGGCTTTTTTCAAGGTTTCCTAGGTAAAATGCAGTAAGTGCGCTAAGATTATAACTCGTTATTTAGTTCTTTGTTCAACGTCATTTTTACTTAAACTATCTAAAACGCAGTATTATTGAGCTTCATACAATATTTTTTTTACTGCTT
The DNA here is from genome assembly GCA_963576735.1 of Bedellia somnulentella. Lineage (NCBI taxonomy): Eukaryota > Metazoa > Arthropoda > Insecta > Lepidoptera > Bedelliidae > Bedellia > Bedellia somnulentella. The sequence goes on along the minus strand of OY755175.1, from coordinate 7,494,762 downwards.
TTAAAATAAAATATTTTTGAGTGATGAAAACTGCCTAAAATGCAGTAAATTCAAATATTACTTCGCTTAAATCTGGAAAAGCTTATATTGACAAAACTCTAAAACCAACTAATACGCAGTATTTACATACATTACTTCGATTTACTTTGGAGAATCACTATCATATTTAATTTATGAACTAAGTAAAACGAAGTAACTTCTCATGTTACTGCCTTTTAGCTTGTAGTGGACAGTTATTATTCTCTTGTAACTGCAAGCAAAACAGGTATAATATATACACTTACTGCAATTAAGTTGGTATTGCGTTGCATTTCTAAATCCTAATACTGACTAAATGGACGTAATGAACTAATTTACTGCGGTTTAATTTGTACTTAAAATAAATATTTAATATACAGAACACCCTAATTGTAAGTATTTTGAGGTGATTACTGCGTTTTATTTAGTAACTGAAGTACGGTGTAGTCAAGTGTCAGACAAAGCTAAACGGCCGCGGATTGTAACTTATAAGTATGTTTTATCCAAAGAAGAAGACGTGACTATTGACGTTTGTAAAACCTTTTTTCTGGGTACACTCGGCTACAAACCAAAGAACGACAAACACATTCTGTCAGTACTTAAAAAGTCTATTACAGATCAGTGTGACAAAAGAGATGGCCGCAATTTAAAACCCACAATTATTGACAGGGAGTTAATTAAACAACATATCGAATCGTTCAATCCAGAAGTGCATCATTACCGTAGGAGTCATGCACCTAATAGAAGGTATCTACCAAGTGATCTTACGATTACAGACATGTTCAATAATTTCATCGCAAAGTATTCGGGCTACTGCAGTATGGGGACATACAGAGACACTCTGTCTAACGAAAAGAACATATTGTTCGCGAAGCTTGGCCACGAGCAGTGTGATATGTGTGAAAAATTTGACCTACACAATCCAAGTCATGTCAAAGATGGCTATGCTAATGACTGCGCGATTTGCGAAATGCATGCTCGCCACATACGCCGCTATACCCAAGCTCGAATAAAATACGATGCCGATAAAGCGCAGCCATGTCCACCGAGTGTCACTTTTGTTTCTGTTGACCTGCAAAAAGTAATAATGCTACTCCGATTAGATGTTTTTAAAACTGTATTATTTTGTCCGAGATTAGTAGCATATAATGAAACTTTTGTTCCCCTTCACAATTTTAAATCCGGTGATGTCTTTTCTGCGGTGTGGCACGAAGGTATAGCAGGACGTTACCAAGAAGATCTCGTGAGTACTTACCGTTCCATTTTTCCTCAGCAACCGGGACGCAAAACATATAATTTTATGGGTTGATAACTGCTCGGCCCAGAATAAAAACTATTGCCTGTTCACATTTCTAATCACTATCATAAATTGCTCAGACATAGCTAGCACTCAAATAGAATTAACATTTTTTGAACCAGGGCACACCTTTATGTCGGCTGATTCATTCCACCACTTCGTTGAACAGTCCCTGGCCAAAAAAGGAAAAGTCTATGACTACCAAGATTTTTTAGATTGTATAAAGCAATCAATTAAGTCTGGAAATGTAATTACTAAAGATATGCAAATACATGATTTTTATAATTACAAATCTCACATCGCAGAGACAAAAATGAAGGACAGTGACGGAAATAGAATATACCTAAGAGATATTTCATTTCATTTCATTTATTTTTGCAATCCATAAAGTTGTATACAGCTGTTATATCATTTACATTAGTATTTATGGACCCTGTCGGGTATAGCAAAATGGAAGAGAGGATTAAACAATTATCTTATCAATCTGTCATTAATAATTATTTATTATATCCATCATAGTAAGTATTAGAAATGTCAAGTCATAGTAATAATACGATTTATTCCACTTATGTCATAGTAATAATTTTATAAATGTCAAAACTAAATATTTTATTTATTATATATATATATATATATATATATTATTTTTTGAGTAAATATTAATAATGTCATTTTTATTTGGTCAATGGCTATTCGAATAAGTCTAATAAAATATAATTTATTTCAATGTTTCGTCGTTTAAGAATTCTTTTACCGAGTAATAGCATTTTTTTATAAGTAGTTTTTTCAACTGTTGGGGAAATTTATCATTTTCAGTTCTTTTGAGTTTGTTGGGCAACTTGTTGTAAATATTTATTGACATTATGTGTGCGTTACACGACTGCATGTGTAGGCGCGTAACCGGCATCTGCAATTTGTTTGGGTGTCTCAGTATGTATGGTGTGTCTATATCTTTTCTTTTAGTGTATAAATGTTGATTTTCACGAACGAATTTACAAATTTCTAGGATATATATACCTGTCAATGTAAGTATGTTATATTTAATAAAATAAGGCCTACAAGAATCCGATTCTGTGATATTTGCAATAATTCTTATTAGTTTTTTTTGCATAATAAATACCTGAGACGAGTGGGTGCTATTTCCCCATAGTATTATGCCGTAGCTCAGCCAGGAGTTCGCATATGCGAAATAAGTGATACGCGCGGTTTCTGTACTCGTTGTTTTCTTTATTTCTAGCAAAGCGTACGCAAAGCTACTTAATTTGGATTTAATTCTACTAACATGGGATTTCCAATCAAGATGGGAGTCAATGTTAATTCCCAATAATGTTGCTTCATTTACTACGTTAATTTTTTCCCCATCATAAGTAAAATCTATGTCAATTTTCTTCTTCTGAGATGTATGAAAGGCTATTAATTTTGTTTTTTGCGCATTTATTTCCAAATTATGTTTGTGTAGCCAATTCGTTAGGGTTTCAAATAGTGAGGTCAGTTTATTATTTAAGTCTACATTATTTTGGCAAGGAAGCATTATAGATAGGTCATCAGCAAAGAGTGTGCAGTGAACGTCTTTTATTATTTTGGGAAGGTCGTTTATGTAAATTAAAAACATCAAACACCCGATTACACACCCCTGGGGTATTGATGCTCTCATTGTTTTGAAATCTGATTGAATAAATTCTATTTCTTTGGTTTCGTAGTTGTGATATTCAATTTCGACACATTGTACTCGGTTCTGTAAGTATGATTTAATTAATTTGAGAGTATTTCCGCGGATTCCTACACCATGAAATTTGGTTTCTAATATATCATATTGAGCTTTGTCGTAAGCTTTTTTTAGGTCTATTAGAATACCAATTGCGTATTCCTTATTTGATATAATTTTTATAGCTTCCTGGATATAATTATACACAGCTAAAGTTGTGGACCGGTTTTTCCTAAATCCGTATTGTGCATCGTCTAATATTTTGTATTTACTACAAAAAGAGTTAATTCGATTACACAATGCTTTTTCGAATATCTTAGATGAGGTAGGTAGTAAGGCAATGGGTCTATAGTTGTTAGGATTGAGTTTAGAGCTTTTCTTATGAATAGGTTTTACGATGGACTTTTTCAAATGGCCGGGAAACACACCTTCTACAAACGATTGATTTATTAGTAAGTAAAATGGTTCCGTCAGTTCCACCGCACATCGTTTAAATAAATGAGGTGGTAAATCGTCTAAACCGGAACTTTTTTTACTTTTCAAACATTTTAAAATTCTAATAACCTCGTTTAAACTTATAGGGTTTAAATACATACTATTTTCAATGGGTTGTATGACGGAACAATCATTTTTATTTAATGTATTAATCCTGTCTCCTGCCGATAGGAAGTAGTCGTTGAAAGTATCAGCCACCTCTTTTGGGTTACATATGTCTTTGCCGTCAATTTTTAATGTTATATTGTTTTTGTCTCGTCTTGTGTTTTTATTTGTCCTTTCATTGATTATTCTCCACATGGTTTGTATTTTATTGTCAGATGATTTTAATCTATGTTCATAGCATAATTTTTTGGCTTTGATTATAATCTTTTTTAATATTTTTCCATATTTATTATTGTGATTTATTAGTCTTTTATCTTTAGAGTGATTTGTTAAAATTCTTAAGAATCTTTTGTTTTTACATGAGTTTTTTATACCGGTTGTTAACCAATGATGTTTGTGATTTATTGTCAGCTTAATTAACTTTTGAAAGCTCTCATAGTTTTCATCAATATTTTTACTATTATTAATTATTTTTGACCAATTAATTTGCTTTAATTTAGTTTGAAATTTTAACATATTTACTTCACTAAAAACTCTTCTTTTCATAAACCATTCATTTCTTTTCTGTTGTGGTGTCGGTATATTTGTATCTAAATGTATGGCTGTCGCCAAATGATTAGTAAAACCTAGATTCTCCACGGAAGTGTAAAAAGTGTCGCTGCCGAAATTTGTAAAAATTAAGTCTAAACATGTAGCCGATGTTGGGGTGAAATGTGTAGCTGTCTTTATGTGTTGTTTAAAGTTATACTCCAACATGAGATCTAAGAACTCTTTTACATTTGCGTTTTTGTCGAGAATATTATAATTAAAGTCACCGCCTATAATAACGTCCCACTTTTGATACCTTTTATTTATATGTAGAAGAACTTTACGTACTTGAGTTAGAAATGTTTCTCCCTGTCTTCCATTATGGTAAATAGTGATTAATACAATATTTAGTTTAGTCACAGTCACTGCAGCGATTTCTATAACATATTCAACAGACTTATCGTTTATTTCTTGCACTTCAATGAATTCCAAATCCTTGTGTAGTAAGATGCAAACGCCGCCCCCTACTCTTATTTTTCTGCAAAATGTTGCCGCCATGGTATATCCCGTAAAGTTGATCATTGGTAGTTTGTCTTCGGTTAGCCATGACTCCGTGATGCAAATTGCTTGGTATATGGGATTTCCTTTTATGAATTCTTCTAGTAAATGTTGCTTATTAAAAATGCTTTGGAAGTTTTGGAATAATATATTTATTGTTTGTTTTGTCTTACTAGTATCCACGAAAGGAACTTTGGCCTATTTTCTCAAAAGTGTTGTTCTGTTGGCGTCTAGTGAAATTTAGTTTTCTTATCTTGAGTCCCTCCTCGTCCAAATGTTCCATTAGCCATAAACCAGTACCTTTAAATGCATTTTTATTTGATAAAAGGTATTTTGTCATTCTTTTACTTAACAGTTCTATTTTTAGAGGTCTTCGCCAGCCTCTCTTTCCTATTCGTTCATAATCTTCAATGTAGCCTTCCAAATTCACGCCAATGATATCATCAAAAATATTCACTATTCTTTCGTGTACTTGCCAGTCAGTTTCATTTTGGTATTCGTTTAGACCGTACAGGACAATTGTTTTACTGTAATCTTCTTGTGATTTTATTGAGTTAGTAGTAGGCAAAGTTTTATTGGTCGACATTTCATCCTTCTGGCTTTTATCTTCTAATGTAGAGTTTGTTAAGTGATTTTGCGTAGATGTTAACTTACTATTAGTTTTGCGGATTTCGTCTTTAATAAGTTTATTTTCCAGTTCCAATTGAGTAATTCTTTCGCACTGTTTGTCGGTTTTGGTTTGTAGAGTATAAAATTTGATTTCTAAAGTACTAAATCTCTCATTGATGGTATTTAACTCTTTTCTTAATGCGTTGATTGTTTCATATAATTTTTTGTCTCTGTCATTTTGATTTTGTGTGAGACTATGTATCATTAGCTTAAGCTCGCTAAATTCATTGAATATATTACACTTTTTGTTCTCTATCGAGGGTGTCAGTATTATAGTTTCGCCGCCGGGTAAGGTATCTTCTACAAATGAAAGATCATAGCTTTGATTTTGAATGATTTTGCGTCTTTGTGTTACATGATATGATATTGTGCAAGTTATGGTAAAAAGAGGAGATTACAAGCTGTATTACAAAACTGATTATGAGGAATGTGAGTATAAGCATCTGTTTTGCTTAAAAAATAAAAAAAAACCAATAGCTACTCAAAAAACTGACCTTCGTGGAATAGAAGTGGATAGAAAAGCTAAGCTTTTAAAAGACGTAGGCCCGTTAATGCCAGAAAATAGGTTACTATTTTGGAAAAATCTTACTACTTTCAGTGGTGCAGCTAAAAAAAAGGGGGTTGTATTCGACGTTATATGACGAGTAGTTTTTATTCTTTTATTATTTTCCGAACTTAAAGTGTATTAATTAAGGCTATTTTTAAATTACCTGTTTCGTAAAACTAAGTTACAAATAACGTGCCATATTTAAATGTGTTTTTCCTACTTAAACGACCGTCATTTATTTTATAGAAGGGTGTTTAACATTCCTAAGAGTAAGTCGTTTCATATACAATTGTACCTACCTCACAGTTAGAGAGAAAGCTCAAATAGTTTTAAAATATGTATACTTACTTACCTAGTTTGTTGCTAAGGTAGTGGTAATATTTTGTTCCTAACGGCCGCCTTACTGAATATTTCCGAGGTAAATCTAGATGTAAGATAATTTTTAATACTGATTTTGAAAGACTGTGCATAAGACTGTAGTAGTAATAGAATTTTAAACTACCTTTTTATTATGATTATGTTGCTTCTAAAGCTTTTGTTACGAAGGTTGTTAGATTTATAGTTTTTTTGTGATTAATTAGGTATGTGCTAGGGTTGTTGAGGAACTTGTTATGAGGAAGAGGATGAGGAAGAGGAATTTTTCAAAATCAATTTTGAGGAAGAGGATGAGGATGAGGAATCTGGCAGACTAAGAGGAAGAGGATGAGGATGAGGAAGAGGAAGAAAATAACAAGTAACATTACGCAGATTACGCCAGTATTCAACTTGTTTACATGTTTCCATCTCTGTCTTCCTTTGACTATTTCATACGGCGAGACTTCTCTGTCTCTCTCTCTGTCTCTTTCACACACTGTTCCGTACTGGAACAAATTAGTTTATAATTTTCTTTATTAGGTGTGCACAAGACAACAAAACATAGTTTACATACTTTTTAATTCACGTTAGAAATAGATTTATTTCATGTGGCTTATTTTCTCTAACACTACCTCGTTGATGCGGGAAACTGGCAACATTGACGTCTGACGTCTTACAACTACATCCGTTTCCGCAAGTTAGTCTCTTTTTCTCAACACGCCGATGTGATTGCACACGTTCGTATAAAAGTTACCAAATAAATTCCGAATCAAGTCTATTTCCCGAACAAAGTGAAAAAGGACTGAACCACATTTATCTATGGACCTATGGTGAAAAGTGTAAGCCTGCGCTGTGATTCATCAATAAACTCTCGAGAGTTCGAACGCCACCCCTGCCAGCCACGTGCCTGGTAAGTGTTTAAAGTTTAAATAAGTCACTCGCGGCTACATAAATTATTTTGATCCTATCGAACCGGATCTGATTTCATCTTTTGTTTTGTTGTCTTGTGTTGTGCAGTACTACGTACTTAGTAATTTCAAATTCATTTCAATCGTTTGAGTCGCCATCTTTGTTACGCAAAATGGCCGAGAACGATCATGTTTGTGAACAAGACATATTCGAAAGGGACTTGATTCTCGAAGAACTTAGGCGTACATTACAGTTTGCAACTACCGATGAGCAGCAATTTCGTTCGCGAACTATAGACATTTCAGCTCATCAGAGAAAGTTTACGAAAGTCCAGTGTAAAATAGAAAAAATATTGTTTAAACATAAGTGCTTTGATAAAGATGAACAAATAACTATTCGGAATGAATTTAACGATTTGTATTATGGCATCTTAGCTCATCTTAACGACCTTAAGCAAAAGGAGGAACGTGTCCGTCGCTCAAGTCGTATTTTTCTTTCATCGTCTGAGGCTCCTCAGCAGTGTCATCACAGTAAAACTTTGCCTACTTTACCATTGCCCTCGTTTAGTGGCGATCCTACGGATTGGCCATCATACATTGATTTATTTAAGTCGTTAGTGCATAGCAACAGTGCCTACACGGATGCCGAGAAGCTTAGGTACTTAATACTTACTGTAAAGAACGAACCTTTTAATCTTATAAAATCCTTGCCGATTTCCGAAGATAATTACGCCATCGCTTTAGAAATATTAATTTCTCGTTATGAAAATAAGCGAGTCATCGCGTCAAAACATCTCGATCGAATTCTCGACATCGAAAATTGCAGTGATAAATCGGTTCATAGCCTGCGTCGGCTACTTAACGTCTATCAAGAAAATATTAAGGCACTTGAAGCTATGCAGTTTCCCGTGGGCCAATGGAATTTCATACTTTTAAACATTTTACTACGTAAAATTCCAGTTGGTACTAGGAAGTGTTTTGAAAGATCGCTAGTGAAACCATCTTCTATTCCCGATGTAAACACATTGATCACATTTCTTGAAAAAGAAATTTCCGCTGACGAAATCATAAACATTTCCGTTGGTGGGCAGTCCATTTCACAACAAAATACAAAAGTGGGTAGTTCGCTATCAAGCCGCACTATCACGCAGCAGCGATCATTCAATGCATTAGCTGCAAACAATGTCGGCCTTCCTACTCGTCAAACAGACGAAAATCAACGTAGTTACAACGTAATTAAGAAGCAAACTTGTATATGCTGTGAAGCTCAACATTCGTTGACAAAATGTTCAAAGTTTTTAAATCTTACACCTCACGCGAGGTACAATTTAATTCAAAATAAAATATTTGTTATAATTGTTTAAATGTAGGTCACAATGTTATCAATTGCAAATCGAGTTATGTGTGTCGCTCGTGTCACAAAAGGCATCATAGTTTAATTCATTTTTCTAATCAAGCCTCGCCGGTAGTCAGTGACTCCGCTGTTATCACCCTCCCCCCTGCCAAGGTAGACCCAGTGCCGCCAACTCAGTCCGAGTCGAATTCTATTCATAATAATTGCGCTTCGAATTCCAATGCTCCTTCTATGCGAACTAGCACGGTGCTACTCTCGACCGCGCTCATCGATGTATGTGTTGGCTCTTCTATACTATCGACCGTTAGGTGTGTTGTGGACTCGGGAAGCCAGGCTTCCTTTATAACTGAGTCGTGCGCGCAAAGGTTAGGTTTAAATCGTAAGAAAATAAACATTCCAGTATATGGTATTGGTGATAGCGAACCAGTTAAACCAAAGGGTGTAATTTCGTGTTTAGTCAAACCCAAGGGTAAACAAAACCCTATAATTCAAGTAGAAGCTTTAATTCTACCAAAGTTGATGTCTCACATGCCGAGCGTACCACTTCCCCAGAAAGGGTGGACACATTTAACCAATTTGACCTTAGCTGACCCCGATTTTCGTACTCCACAACCCGTGGAAATGTTGTTAGGAGCGGATATACTATCCCATGTGTTATTAGGTAATATCGTTTCCGGTTTGCCTGGTTCTCCGATCGCTGTAAACAGTGTATTCGGTTATTTATTATTGGGTAAATTAAACTTAGATCCCGTGGTTTCGACTCCACCCCATGTGTGTTTTAGCTCATTCGACAATGACAATTTGCAAAGGTTCTGGGAGCTGGAGTCCCTTCCTGAGAAACGGAGTTACACTCCTGATGAAGAGTTATGTGAATCCCTTTTTCAAAGGACGCATACTCGCGATGGTATTACCGGCCGCTACGTCGTTTCTCTTCCGTTTAAACCCGATGCTCCGCCCCTCGGCGAGTCGCGGCAGACAGCCCTCGCGAGGCTTCATAAGCTCGAGTATAGGCTCGAACGTAATCCAACCCTCAAACGTGACTACCACGCCTGTATCCAAGAATATTTAGATTTAAACCACATGGAGCCCGTGACTAGTGATGCCGCCCTGGGCGCACACTATTATATTCCGCACCACTGCGTGGTTAAAGAGTCCAGTGAGACCACACGTACCCGCGTAGTATTTGATGCAGGGTGTAAATCATCCAACGGAGTATCCCTGAATCAAGTGCTACTCACTGGACCCAAGCTTCATCCCGACATTGTGGATATCCTTCTTAAGTTTCGTATTCATCTCATAGGGTTCACATCAGATTGTAAACAAATGTATAGAAATATAGGTATGTGTAAAGATCATCTGGATTACCAACGTATCCTCTGGCGGAGTTCACCTGCGGAACCTGTACAGGATTTTCGTCTTCGTACAGTCACCTTCGGAGTTAGCTCGTCCCCGTTCCTCGCTCTGCGTACTATTCAACAGTTAGCTCATGATGAAAGTCACCGGTTCCCGTTGGCTGCACCTGTACTCTTGGAATCTATATTTGTAGATGACGTGGTCGCGGGGGCCAATTCCGAGTCCGATGCCCTAGCGTTACAGCGTGAGCTTATTGGTATTTGCTCCTCGGCTGGGTTTGAATTAAGAAAGTGGCACAGCAACTCGCCGGCGATACTTGCCGCGGTTGAGTCGTCATCTCCTCATGGTGGGCGGCAGGAAACCGTCTCCGTTGCGCACCTCGAGAAGGATACACACACTAAAGTCCTAGGGTTACATTGGGATCCGCAAACTGATTGTTTTAAGTTTAATGTTCAGGTCAATTCTGAAAAGGGCACTAAACGGGCAATCCTTTCTGAAATAGCTAGGATTTACGATCCGCTAGGATTTTTGTCCCCTCTGACCTTATACGCAAAACATTTAATTCAATTGCTATGGGTAGCTAATATTGGTTGGGACGAAACCCCACCTATTGATATTATTAATTCATGGAGACTTTTTATTCAAGAGCTACCTATAATAAAAGGTATTTCTTTTCCGCGTCACATTTTAGGTAATACTTGTACCATACAGGTGCATGGATTTGCTGACGCGAGTGAAACCGCGTATGCCGGTTGTGTTTATCTTCGCTTAACAAGTAGTGACGGAGAAATTCGTACTTACCTCGTTATAGCTAAAACTCGTGTGGCCCCTTTACGGGTTCGTCTAACAATACCCCGCCTCGAATTAATGGCTGCCTTATTATTATCAAAATTAATAGACAAAGTTCTTTCAATCTACGGCAATCGGGTCGATATGGATAACGTGTATGCATGGTCTGATGCGTCGATCGTGCTAGCTTGGTTACACCAACCACCTCATACTTGGAAGACCTTCGTCTCCAACCGCACCAGTGATATCTTGTCTGTTGTGCCCGCATCTCGTTGGCGCCATGTCCGTTCTGCTGACAACCCCGCGGACGTGGCCTCGCGCGGTGCACTGCCCCACGCGCTACGCGCACACCCCCTGTGGTATCACGGCCCAGCTTGGTTACAACGACCTTCTCATGCGTGGCCGTCCTTCAATGAACAATTTGATACCAATGAAGAGAAGCGTATTGTTTCATCAAACGCGTCTACGACGATTAATACAGATATTGAGATTATACAGCGTTATTCTTCGCTAGGTAAATTAGTACGAATCACCGCTTGGATAATTCGTTTCTACAAAAAATGCAAACATTTAACTAACCACCACTCAGATTATATAACGGTTCCAGAATATAATGAATCCTTGAAAAAACTCGTTCTTTTAGTGCAACAATCGGTTTTTACCGAAGATATAAATAAGATTTCAAAAGGGAATTTGCCTTCTCAATCATTAAGGCGTATTACACCATTTCTTCATAGTGACGGTTTGTTACGAGTCGGTGGTAGGATTCATAAGTCACTCTTATCTTATGATAGTAAACATCAAATGATTTTACCAAAGAAACATACATTAACTAACCTAATCATAGATGATGCTCATGTGTGTTATCTACATGCCGGACCTCAGACCGTTCAGTACCTGCTCTCGCAAAAGTACTGGATAATCTCGTGTCGCGATATCGTGCGGCAACGTATACATCGCTGCGTTCGTTGCTTCAGCGCGCGTCCGACACCAGTGCAACCGCGCATGGGACCTCTCCCCGCTACGAGGGCTGCTATTTATGTATCCGGAATAAAAAAAAGAAACAAACATATATCAATTAATATGGTTTTATTGCTTCTCAAAATATTCGCCGCTCAGATCTATACACTTTTGCATGCGTTGAAACCAATTTTCATAGCACTTTTTCCACTCAGACTGAGGTATCTCCAAAACGTGCATTTTGAACGCATCGACTGCCTCTTCGCGGCTCGAAAAACGTTGACCACGTAATTTTTTCTTCACATTTGGAAATAAATAAAAATCATTGGGTGCCAAATCAGGGCTGTACGGCGGATGACCTGTCAATTCGATCTTTTGAGCTTCTAAAAACTGAGTTGTGACGGCCGACCTGTGACAGCTAGCATTGTCGTGATGCAGAATGATTCTACGTTGTCGGTTAGTCTTTCTTATTTGTTCAAAGACTTCCGGCAAACAAATGGTCGTATACCACTCCGAATTAACAGTTTTACGATTCTCTAAAGGCACTGTAGCTACATGGCCATTTATACCAAAAAAACAAGCGACCATTTGCTTCAATGTGCTTTTTGCACGAATAACTTTTGTTGGGTTCGGCTCATCTTGGAACACCCACACCGTGGACTGCTGCTTAGTTTCGGGGTCGTAAGCGTAGATCCAAGATTCGTCACCTGTGTAGATATTATAAACAGCTTTTGACGCACCACGGTTGTATTTTTTTAACATTTCTTTGCACCAATCGACACGAGCCTGTTTTTGATCAATACTCAAGTTGTGCGGAATCCAACGGGAGCAAATTTTTTTTACAGCTAAATGTTCATGAAGTATCTTATGTATGCTCGTCATACTAATGCCCAGAGATGCCTCTATCTCACGATATGTAACATGACGATCTTGAGTTATTAGTTCCCGGACAGCATCGATGTTTTGAGGTACAACGACCGTTTTAGGGCGACCTTCTTTAATTTCATCAGTAAGCTTAGATCGTCCACGATTAAACTCGCTAAACCAGTGATACACAGTGGTCTTTGAGGGTGCTTCATCCCCAAAAGTCGAAGTAAGCTGATCGATGCACTGTTTTTGAGTTAGACCACGCCGAAAATCGTAAAAAATCATGGCACGAAAATGTTCACGAGTTAAATCCATGGTGGTGAAGACACGCAATTTTCAAAATGACGCTACGATGTGAAAACAATTGACAGTCACATAAAAATAAATGTATTCTAAAGCTAAAGAGTTCTATTTTTAAATGATGTAATTACTTTTTAAATTATTGTTCTGTAAGTGGCCAGTTCCGGATACATAAATAGCAGCCCTCGTACTCGTCTGCGGCCCGCGCGACCATTTATTAAAACAGCTGTAGATTATGCCGGCCCTTTCTTTGTTCGCGCCAATAAGGTGCGTAATGCCAAAGTTATAAAATGTTACGTTTCAGTATTTGTTTGCATGAGTGTCAAAGCTATTCATCTCGAAATCGTTTCCGAGCTTTCTACTGAAGGTTTTCTTGCTGCGTTACGACGTTTCACTTCCCGTCGTGGATTATGTACCGATATATTTTCCGACTGTGGTACAAACTTTGTGGGTTGTGACAAATACTTGAAAGAGCTTTATGCCTTTTTAGGTAATGATTCAGTTCAAAGAAATTTACAAAAGGAAACTCTTCAACAGTGTATAACTTGGCATTTCCAACCAAGCCATGCAAGCCATTTCGGGGGTCTTTTTGAAGCTGGGGTGAAAAGTTTTAAGCACCACTTACGTAGAGTACTTGGAACTCGTACCCAAACGTACGATGAAATGCACACACTTCTGTGTCAAATCGAAGCGGTTCTTAATTCGCGTCCGCTGTCCGTGATGAGTTCGTCAGCTTCAGATCCGCTTCCCCTCACACCCTCTCATTTCTTGATAGGTGAACCGCTTACGGCCCTACCCGACGTTTCCTTGCTAGACGTTAATCCTAACAGACTTACGCGTTGGCGATGGGTTCAGCAATCCGTCCAACATTTCTGGAAGCGATGGAGTAGGGAATATCTTCACGAAATTCAACAAAGTCAAAAGTGGCTTCAAGACCGAGGCCCTTCTATTAGTGAAGGCACTGTTGTTATTGTACGCGACGACCACCTGCCGCCGCTGCAGTGGAAGCTGGCTCGCGTGCACGCGCTCCATCCCGGGACTGACAACGTCACCCGTGTGGTTACGCTCAAAATGAATAACAAAATTTTTAAGCGGCCAGTGGTTAAACTGTGTCCGCTACCTATTGAATAGAGTACTTTATACATATTTAAATCATAGTCATAGGTTAGGTTATATTTTCTTTTATTTTGTTAAAAGTTATATACTTTTAAGGTGAGCGGGTTTATGTTCCGTACTGGAACAAATTAGTTTATAATTTTCTTTATTAGGTGTGCACAAGACAACAAAACATAGTTTACATACTTTTTAATTCACGTTAGAAATAGATTTATTTCATGTGGCTTATTTTCTCTAACACTACCTCGTTGATGCGGGAAACTGGCAACATTGACGTCTGACGTCTTACAACTACATCCGTTTCCGCAAGTTAGTCTCTTTTTCTCAACACGCCGATGTGATTGCACACGTTCGTATAAAAGTTACCAAATAAATTCCGAATCAAGTCTATTTCCCGAACAAAGTGAAAAAGGACTGAACCACATTTATCTATGGACCTATGGTGAAAAGTGTAAGCCTGCGCTGTGATTCATCAATAAACTCTCGAGAGTTCGAACGCCACCCCTGCCAGCCACGTGCCTGGTAAGTGTTTAAAGTTTAAATAAGTCACTCGCGGCTACACACACATTTCGTTTCAACAAAACTTATAACTCTGATTCCTTTAAAATTCCTCTTAAAATATGAGGAAGAGGATGAGGAAGAGGATTTTTTAAAATAAAACTTGGAGGAAGAGGATGAGGATGAGGAACCTCAAAAATATGAGGAAATTCCTCATTTTGAGGAAGAGGAAGAGGAATCCTCATCATCACATGTGCCCACCTAACTGCCGCCTAGCGGGATGGTTCCTAGATGTAAGCTAAGAACTGATTTTTATATAATTCAATAAAGGATTGATTTAAAGTTTAACTAGCATTTTTATTCATAAAGATTTATTTTTTGCTGATACTGCCAGATCTTTGTATTTACTGTCCCTACAAATCTGATAATTCATAGCACATAACAAATTAAAATGCAGTACTTTCAGCAACTTTACTGCGCTTTAGCTAGGATCCTTAACGAGAAAAACATCAAAAAAGCAGTAATAGCTTATTTTACGGCATTTTAGTTTGGAAACGTTTAAAAAACCGTAGCAGTAATGGTAACAGAAATCACCTGAGTTCACTAAAAATACCATAATTTATTTAGTTGACGCACCATGTACTTTATTATGTACTTATTTTTAAGCCAGATAACCCTAGTTTCATTTGTCATTTAAAGATTAATTATAAACTTAGTGGTAACAAAGTTAAGCCATTTTGAAACCTTTAAACGCGTTTTTCTCGAAATCACCAATTTTCACTTACTGCGGTTTAGTCTCGGGACGGCAGCAATATTGACTAGGGAGCCAAAGCTTCAGATTTAGCAAATCCTTAGCTAAATATGTAACTTGTTCTATTAATTTTACAAAATGGTACATAGTCATAGATGTACTAAAAAAACAGTAGATAAGTCATGCGCGCTCATAAGTGGCACTTAAAAACAGGCTAAATGGCTCATCTGACTTCAGTCGCGCACTAGCTGCCGTCGCAATCGTTCACCTGTTTTGGCGTGTTTGTTTATCAAAATAATCGAGAATGCCGTCGTGTGTGATGAGATTTTGCACAAACTATAGTAGAAAAACTACTAAAATGATGAGATTACTTATCGTTCTTTATCGGTCGTCTTAGTGTCATATTTCACGACGGTACAGAGGAAATATGTTTATCTCTTTTTAGTGCTTGCTTTAAGATGTGCTATCTCGCCTACATTTCAAATGTATTTCTTGGTGTGTTGTTTGGATATATTTCGAGTGGTGTGCGTTCATCTGCCGCAATCGGTGCCACTCGTAAGCGCCGGTTTCCTCGTAAATGACCTATCTAACGTTTTTTAATCTATGTACATAGTACATATCAGTTTGAAGAAAGCACCCATCTACATAGTAATGCTTAATTGTTTGGTTGTAAATTTGCTTAAACGCACTAATTTTTGGAATCATATCTTTTCCAGAGTCTTTTACCGCGTGGTCAGCATGCCAACAAACTAAGAGACAAAAACTCTAAAATAAATGAACTCCTTCGTGAAGAAGTCACCAATTTGAAGAAAGTTGAAATGGTGGCAATAGACAAAGGCTTCATCCAAAGTGACGGGTCTATTAGTCACCATGATATGCATGATTATCTTATTCCTACTAATGCAGCTTTTAAGAAAGCATTTGAACCCATACATGACCTTTTACATCAGTTACTCTTTGAAAATGAACCAGAAAAGGACCTGACACCTTCTGAATAACAGTATGTACTCTTAGTTACTTATATAAGGCAAGCTCAGTGTGATGAAACCAATGTACTTAGCATTCTTAGCTTTTATAAATGTAGACTTTAGGTATAGATATAAAACAGGTGAAAGTTAAAATGTATTAGAGATATTTAACTGCTCTGACTTCAATATTTGTTGATAATTATGATAAGAAAATTTTACATTTTAGCTGAATCCAATTCAATTGGCCATAAACAAAAATAAATCCAATAAATGAACTGGATTCAGAGCAGTAAAATAGACTAATTTAAGGTTTATTTTTCCTAAAGTTTCAATTTAGTTGTTTTGATAGCAAATTTTTATAGTTATTTTGTATTTAATAAAACATTCCAAATTGGCTGTGTTCTAAAGCATTTCAATTATGAAAAAAAAAACTATTTTCTTTTGTTCATTGGCAGATTTATAATCTTGCATTAAATTAAGAAACCAATTACTTAGATGATAATGAAATAATGGTTTAAACATTAGTGAGCTTTTTTATAACGTAGTATATACTAAATTTTAAGTCTGCTTGAAGTCTGTAGAAATGTTAATTAATTTTAAGGCAGGAAACACCGTAATTCTTACCTTTAAGTATGCAAACATTTGAGATACATGGAACACCTAAAAAAAATATAGCTTACTCTCGTCCTAATATTAGCTCGATTATATATTTTTTTTAAATTAATTTATAGAGGTTTACACTAAGCCTTCACAAAGCTTTGACTTAATGAATAATATCATATTTAGGTTTTATATTGTAATAATGCACTAGCTTACTCATCACATTCTTAATTTTTAAGACTACATTTGTACTACACACTTTACTTACCTTTAAGATATTTCTATCCCACCAAGGCTGTGGTCTTGTAGCATTGCTACACTTCCAAGAGGAATTGATTAACATTTAAAGTTGTAGCCATACATAATTAATGAGTTTCAGTTAGAACTTATCAATCACTGTATTATACAATTGAAGTTTTGTACTTTTTTAACAAAGCTGCATATAAATCCTTAGGGCTCCACCGAAGTAAGGCAAAAGTTATTTAAACATTTGAGAAAATAAATAATATTCACACAGTTAGTAAAATATAATGTTTCAGGGTGTCCAGAATAGTTGTAATTTTTTCGAATATAATATTTTTTCAGTAAATTTTTCTATACCTGTTTAATGGTATAATAATTTGGTTAAACATACATTATTTAATTAGAAATCATCTCACTAAAATCTTTTTGATACTCTTGTTATATCCAGTTTAATACACATAAATCCTTTGCATTAATTTAGTTACATTTTTCTAAACCAAAGATTGAACATCAGCTTTCCTAGTTTTAAGCTATACTACTATTTATAAACATAGGATCAGTACTACTGACCGTGCATGCATACTCGTATGTTAATATGAACAAGTAGAAGAAAATTGAGTCTTGATCAATTTAGATTTCTTCAACAGAGTTACTTCAATCCCATATAGATGTTCCTTTAATATTTATCGAAAGTATATGCAGCTATCAAGGGCGGATCCAGTCATATGGGCAAGATGGGCATGCCCACAACCCTAATCGACCTACGACCTCACACTTTTATGGTCTATTGTGGCTATAGTTTTAAAATTAAAGCTTGATTTTTGGGTGACTATGTCCACATTTGAGGGTTGGATACGTCTCTGGCAGCTATCAGAATTATAGACTTCTATAAGTTTGGTCCCTTGAATAAGATAGAAATTACTTTTTTAGAGCCAACCCCTCTCTACGTTTTATTTATTTGGGTTGTCTAAGTAAAGTTTAGTATACCTTTGGATACACGTTCATTTCAAGAGTCCATATTTTTGTTATTATGATTTTCTATTCTTCATTCAAATTATCTCATATACATTGTTTTGAGTTTAAAACTTGTTGCAACTTCTTTGAAACATTTAATTTTTATAACTTCAAAAGATAATTTTCAAGTATCCGAATATACATGTACTTATAGAGTAAAACAGAAACGGTAATATTTTTGTACTTAAACTAAGTTTGTTGTAATGTTAAAACATAGATTAAGATAGCTATTTATTTTACATCGGTAATTAAATAGGTACTCGAGTTGCCAAATGTTTTGCTTGTGAATCTCTGTTGTTATTTATTGTTTGCATTTTGTATAATCAAATAAACTGTGCCGCAACTAATTCGCTTTTTATTTATTCCTTGTGACCAGTAGCTTAAATTAAAAGCTAAAGTGGCTATAATAAATAATGGTTGCCTGTAGGGGGCTACGCAAACAAGAAGGTAAGGCACGGATACGGTGCAGGCACGATATCTGCGCAAACAGCCGCGGTGGCGATACGGCACGGAGTACTATCTTACATCGGATTTTGCGGATGGATATTTCGTAAAAAGCAAGTCTCCGCTCTGTCTAACAACAATCTGAAGCCATTAATCACCAAAAACCACTTCCCCACCTACGAAGCGTCACTTCAGTGCCTTGATGTGGACATCATCTAAATTATGTATTTAAATTGAAGATAAAATGTATATCACGACACATTCTTTTTTTCATACTGTATATAATTGGAATTGGTATACTTACCGCTTCCGTAACTGCTAGCGAACTTGGCGAAGCGGCGCGCCTGCTCAATGACAAAGCTAGCCAATTTTGAAGATTAACTACTAATTCCTACCTTACCTTCTTCTGTTTGCGTAACCCCTAAGACATCGCTTAATTTATTTTACGTCAAAATTCTCAACCGCCCCGTGAAGGCGTAGCATCATTTGAACCCCTTGGTTCTCTTGAACGATTGAACTAATCAAATATGTTGATGGGCTGAAAAAAAATCACCGAGAGCCCCTCACGAATTAGTTATACTTTACTTTAAATATGCCCCTATTCACCTAAACACTAAATTATTTCAAGGCAAGAAGTGGTTGTCACGAACACAAAATGACGTAGTCAGTACAAATACACAAGCAATTATTCCCATTGGAGTAGGTAATGTAGTGACTATTGGTTGCAACTTCCTGGAAAACCTCTAGCTTCGTTTAGATTCATCAATCTTTTCATACATGTACTTTTGATCTTCATGTTTACAACCACGACAGCTCAGTGGTTAGAACATAAAAATCAATTTATCTTTTTATTTTGAAATAAATGATAAATTGATTTTTGACGTTATAAAAAAGATAAATCTTTGTTTTTTTTAATGTCAAATTGTAACTTAATACTAAAACTAAATATAATTCTACTTCGGATGGTGTATTGTCCGAAAAACTCATCAACCGTCCATTATAATTTGGTGTAAGCCTGGAGATATCCTGCACAGAGCCCTGATGACACCGAGAAATTTTACCATTAATGTAATCATTTGTATTATAACTGTCTTTCAAACTATGCGCTTATCATGCAGGGAGGCGTCGTCGCCAGTTCGATCCCTTCGAGTCGGGCAAGCACTAATGTGCCTTTTCTAAATTCATATGTGTGGTAGATGGCAATACAGGCAGGGACATCTTTAGGAGTAAACCTTAAAGAGTTCTTGTTGTTACATCAGCAATCTTCTTTTTTCTTATGTAAAGTTGGTTCTGTATTTTATTAAAGCTTATTACTACTGCTCGATGTAAGAATATGTATGTATTTAATTATATTCAAATGTATTTTTATTTTCTCAGCCATACTTTGTTTAGTTGTTTGTTCAATCCAGCCAGAATTGATATTATTATCTATATTGATACATTGTTAGGCGATGTGGTTGGAGACCCATCACCAACAACCTTTATATTTTTTTTCTTTCCCTACTCAACTTCCAAAAGTGGCTGAGAAATTATTTATTAACAAGCTCTGGCTACATGTTATAGTTATACTGTGTATTTACCGATTTGCTTCGAAAGATCGAATTCACTGTCACATGACAAAATACAACTTCACAGTGTATTCATTCAAAACGGTGATAGGCCTGCCCGATATCACGTGAGTACACTGTAAAAGCATAACCCTGAACAGCTGTTGCCTGTTGGATTTTATTCATCATACTTTGGACGCCTGCCTTTTTTCAATTTTTCTTCGAGCACTTTCTCAATTTGGACCAAATGTGTCATACAAGGTCATCTTCTAAAAACATTACCTACAACATTGGAGTAACAGCTCGTAGTGCTTGAAGGAGTTATTTTTATCAATGGCTCGTTGAAGCAATGAATGAAATTATTCCATAGCCCAGTTGGCAGAGCGACGGGGGCATATACCCGGATGTCGTGGGTTCGAGTTCCACTGGTGTCGAATTTTTAATTAATTGCTTAATTGATTAGTAATAATCCCCACATGATGTTTTCATGCAAAACAAAGCCTAATTATCAAATGATTCAGCCAGGAGATCGCAAATGCGTATCCCCAACACATGCATAATAACTGTTAGGTATACTAATACCTGTACTGTTCTAACTTAACCTGAATCATACTAATCATTTGAGTAGGTATAGTTTAATTTTCGGCTAAGTGTTGAGAACTTATAATCGCAATATGAGCATTGCAATAAGGTCTTGTAGCCGAGCAAAACTTTTCTTATGTGAACCTACCCCAATCAATGCCTGTATACAATTAACTATTAAATAAAACAAATAGTTATATCATCTTTTTAATGAACTACTTATAACTATTACATCTGTCAACAAAACAAAACTTAATATGTGTTGAAAATTCTCTTCATGTAAAACTTCAGGGGCAACGTACCATTTGACTTATGTAAACTTGGATCATACACGTTAAAATTGCACTTTTCTAGTTTGGTTAAGTATTGTTGCACTGCTACTGCTGGCAACAATATTTGGTTTGCTAATTTTGGCACTGCAATGGATCTAGCCTGGAACAAAAAAGTATAAATTTTACATTAAGGTTCGTTTTTTTTTCTTAGCCCTTAAGAAAAGGAAATAAACCAGTTTGTATTGCAAACAGTTTTAAAACTGTTCATTGTACTTATTAAGACTTTCAGAGACATAACTATAAATTTTTGACCCATAGTAACTTTAATCTCACTTATGATAAATGTATTATAACGAATCTTAACATGAAGATGACTAGAAATTCCTACACTCTTTAAGACATTCTCACACTAGCTCACGTGAGGGTCACGGTTTTAAAAGTATAAATGTTTTAAGAAATAATTATGTCCTTACTTTTTTCAAATGATTATTGGCTCTACTTGCAATATCAAATGCGATATTTCGCATGGTTTCCGT
Source organism: Bedellia somnulentella (assembly GCA_963576735.1). Taxonomy (NCBI): domain Eukaryota; kingdom Metazoa; phylum Arthropoda; class Insecta; order Lepidoptera; family Bedelliidae; genus Bedellia; species Bedellia somnulentella. The sequence continues at coordinate 7,473,384 of OY755175.1, read as the reverse complement.
ATTTTCGCTCCGCAGTACGGCTTCTTGACTAGTTTTGTGATCCATAAGAATGTCCATAGGAATGGCTACCATGCGTTGATGATTAAATACATGTATTGATCTGAAAAAAGAACAATACCAGTGTTACACTATAGAAAGTCATTGTTTTTTATTTAATTTGGGAATCAATGGGAATTTAATTTGGGGATGTTTCTCAAGCAATTAATAGCCCCATACCCTTAGTGCTTTGTAAGCCACCTGGGCTAACAAAGCGGTATGGGGCTATTAATTGGTTGTTTGGAAAAGTGGCTGGAGACCAATCACCAACAATACGTTATTTTTACTTTCTCATTCCCAATCAATTTCCAAACGTGCCCAAAGGATTTTGTAATTCTGTATCTCAATCCACCAATTTTTGGGATTTATAGTTGTGAGTATATGTATGTAAATCTTAAATAATTCACTTTGCTGCATAAATCTGGTTTCTTTACCAATGAAACCATTTTATTTCCACAATTGTGCCTCTACTCACATTACCTTCCATATTTTTTTTACTGTCATCCATCCTCTCTATGTGCCCAAACCTCCTTAACATTCCTTTCTCTATCTTGTACACTACGTCATCTTTCACACCTAAACATTCAGGAATTACACTATTTTTTACTCTGTCACATAACCTTACATTACATATACTTCTGAGGGATCTCATTTCCACTGCATTCACTCTACTTTCATGCCTCTTTTGCCATGCCCAACATTCACTACCATACATCAGTGTCATCATCATTGTGAACTGCCATTCACACCTTTTCAGACAGGGACTGGCTCGACATTAGACTGTTTATGGGTTTATTTATAAATAATTGTTAAAGGTGTAATTGGGCTCAGACCTACTCCTTAATTTCAATACCTATAGCACAAGTTACCCTTTATTAGGTATTTGTTTTACAACTAATTAAGAAATGTTTTGAAAATACTGCTCTGTTCCAATTTTACTTTATTGTGAATACTGTAATATGTTTTTGGAAAACATAGATTCTATTTATTAATTTATGTAATATTTACTACTACTGACCTTAGAATGTTGACAATCCCTTGAGCTTTTCCAAGGTGGGAAGCAGCATGATCAGCATGAATATCTTTAATTCCAGCAACATAGAGAAGTAAATAATATATAGAAGACACACTTTGTTCAGCATATCCTTCCAAGTCTTCAGTAGATAAAAAACATTTATTTTTCATGAGTGTTTTTCGTGAATTTATTAATTTCTCTAAATGTCTGCGAGGAAGATTGTAATACCAGCATACCTGCAATAGACATAGCATTTGTATAATTTTCCAAATGGTTGCCAGATTTATTCTGGACATCACCCAACATTCTCCAGTTATTCAACTACTGTACTGTTACCTATTTTAGTGTACCCATTTATTGTGCTAGGATTCTATCAAACTACTTCTATATAAGATAAAGCTATTAGTATTGACATTGATTTTGATTTAAATTGACAATGTCTTTGTATTTTTTTTATATAATAAATAAGGTAGGCACTTCCTATAGTAACCCTTCTCTGTGTAAATATGATAATTTTTATATTGACATTGCACTACCAAATATTTGAACAAATTAGAGATGTAACAGTTACAACAGACAGATTTACTATACAGTTTTCTAATCCTGATATGGACAAAATACAATGGTTGGCTCATATTACCTTATACAGCTCTTGAGCCACTGGATTAGCTGGAATATTTTTCAGGGTTCGATCCTTATCATACATATTTTTCAAAACATCTTGCCAAAAATGTAGTCTAAAAGCAGCAGTTTGGGCATCTTGAGTCTGATCCTGTATTCTAGCAACCTCCACATTAAATGCCCTAACTACAAAGGCTGGTGACCGAATAGCATTTGTCATAAGAAGAGTAGCTAGGAAATTTTCATAGTCGTGCTGTCTATCTGTAAAAAAAGATAAAGTACCAGGAGTGGGTCCCAAACTTTCATTGCCAAGAACGTTATAGTTTCATGAAATTCTTACTTTACGACATTAGAACAATAATCTAAATGACTTTTATTACATTCTGCTTGGACAGAATAGCAACGATGCACTAAATTTGGAGACAACATAAGCTTCTTTTGAACTTTTATAAGCATTCTTTTCATTTTGTAAGATGTTTATTTAAAATTTCAAATGTATAGGTTAGAATTCTACTGTCGCATATCTTCTTCGTTTTTGTGGTGCTTTTAATATCAGGTTAGATTTATAATTTCTACGCGGTCTTTTCCTTCTGAATTACGTTTTTTAAACCATTTTCACAGCTGGTTAACCATTCTTATTTTAGTATATAAATATTATAACACCAAGAACTTATTTAAAGTTGTTTTTGTTTATTATTTCTATTTGAATGAGTGAGTGAAAGTGACAGAATAGAAGGACAGACACTCAGACAGAGCTGAGAACAGTCCGGGCTTACACTATCCAAGTAAAGGACATCAAAATATTTATTACATCCAAAGAGCATTCAAATAACGTATCAAACTCTATAAGGAAGGCGCTGAACCGTAAATTTTATTGATGAACTTATTATAACTAGGTGGGCAATTGAGCTACGCATGCCGAAATTTGGAAAGAAGCTGATCGATATTAAAGAGATAGCATATTTTTTCACAATAGTTTCCCATAGATTTACATGGGAAACTTTAAAGGGTGATCATTCCTCAATGGTAACATTTATTCGAAAAAATCTCTCCGTCACAAGCTGGTCCTTGATGTAAAGACATCATGATGGTCAAAGGACCATCATTCAAAATTTGGTTAAGGTCGGATAAACCGTTTCAGAGGAGTTAGGTTACATGCGAAATACAAAAGTCTGCGCTCCATTAAAAGAACTGAGTACCTACTGTACCCGAATCGTTTTCTCAGTGCACACTCGTTTTGCTGTGTAGTGTTGGCTTAGAATAGCACTACCCAATTTCTTCCGGTGGATGTACGTAAGAGGCGACTAACGGTATTAGTGCTTTTTGGGCGATGCGGTTGGAGACCCATCACCAACAACCTTTATTTCGCCATCTTTTCTCCACGCAACTTCCAGAAGTGGCTGAGGAATGACTAGTTCCTCAGCTCTGGCTACCCCTTCTAGGGATTTATAGCCATGAGTATATGTATGTATGTGCAAACTCGGTCTCAAAACATCGGAAAGGATAACAGGTCATCGTCGTTGGTGCACTATTTTTAATTACACTAATTAGATTTTTTAATGTATGTAGTTAGGTCCTATTAATATTTGAAACAGCTATTGCTCGGATTTCTTAACACGAATCAATTAAGCAAACAAAAATTTTCGACACCAGCAGGACTCGAACCTACGACCTCGGGTATACGCCCCCGTCTCTTATTTTGCTTTTTAATTTGCTTAATTGATTAATAAAAATCCCCACACGAGGTTTTCATGTAAAAGAAAAATTATGCATACAAACCATATTAACACGATTAAGCATTTTATTAATACAAAATCGTATATAATGAGAATTTCATTAGTTAGTCTAATATAATCATTACAGCTATCATAATCTATCTATCGATAACCATTTGTGGTCAGCGTGGCTTATTTCCTATCGTGCGCATGGTTGCGACAGAGTGCCTTCAAATGTCCTAAACCAAGATGTCTAACTTCATCCATGCATTTCGTTCTTAATGGGGTGAGATGGGTTGATATTATGAAGTGATTTAATGAGTGTTCTTAAAAAATATTAATTAAATTACATACCTACATTAACAAAAATACACTCACGGCTGTAAATCCAAAAAGGGGTAGCCAGATCTTAGGAATTAAAAAGTCCTCAGCCGCTTCTGGAAGCTGCCCAACTAACAATTTAAAGTCGTTTAATAGTTAAGTAAACGTTATTTTGTTACTACTGTTCGTAAAAGCTAGGTCACACTAATGTTATAATAACATTTACTAAACGCAAAAAGGGCCCCATTTATACGACCTACAATGTTGTATAAGGGTCATACAAAAGTCAAAAGATGACTCCGTTAACGTCATTCAAAAGTCGTGTAACGTTTATGAATGACCACTTTCATCGAACAGTAGTCGCGCCGTAACTTTTCAACCACCTGTTTTGTTATATTGTGGTCGTACACATATTTTTGAATGACTAAAACGTTTTATATGCGTCTAGAAACAACCCCTGAAAGACTGATTAATATTTCTTGTTAGTGGTTGTGTTTTTATTTGGAGATTTAAGTGCAAGATAAATAATTACAAGTAAATAAGGGAAAAGAAATGTGAGTGTTATTTAACTTTCACATCTTGCTTACAATATTTGTCTCTAATACCGTTTAGTTCGACTGGGAAATTAAGTTTTACGATAATATACCTATGTAAATACTATTCAAAATGTCATGCGCCTTCGTAGTTTTGTGTTTTAAACATCATATTTTTATTACCAAAAATATAGTTATTTTTAAAAATGTCAGACATATTGCTTTGGTTGCATACTTACCTCTTTATGACGTTTTAAAGACACAAAGTCTTTTTAAGGATATTTGAAGGCCATGCAATACGCCATTAAACCTAGCTATTAGGGTTCCTTATAAAATTCAAATTCTTATTAAGACATATAACAAATAGCATTGCAGTATAGAAACGCAGAATAAAAGTAAGACTGGATGTGGAGGTCTCAAAGCCGGGAACTTCCACCTCCAGTCTTAGTTTTTTCTGCGTTTTCATACTATATCAATATTTGTTAATTTAAATTTGGATAAATCGCCAAATGAAAAAAGTATATAAATGTATTTTTATAATAGTTTCGTTTTTAATGTGTCAACATTAATCATCTTTAAATAAATTTCAGGTAAAACCCATTCGTAGCAAAAGTAAAGAAAAATTAAGAAGTAACTTGTATCGGAAATATGGTTTAATATTTGTATCACACTCTAATTATTGCTTTAATAAGCGAACGATTTTCTATTCATGATTTAACATGGTAATTAAAATACTTAAAATTAATAATTATATTAGTTTTATTTTAAATAAATCCTTAACAAAGTATGGAAGAGAGGAACAAAATATACATGGTCATTATAAGGAATGCCAACAATTTTACATTTGATATTCTCTACATATATCTTTAATACGTAAATTCCGATTTAATTATGTTATTCACGCCACGCATATGTATTAACATTTGAGTGCATGATGAAAAATTTTAAAGTCAAGAGTTCAATATATCCAATCCTCCTGAAACGTATTTTTCATTATCTGTATCCAAGATTATACTATCGATTCTTTTTTACTGGACAGCTCTGACCGACCACATGGATATTCTTCTGAAAATTAAAAACATTACTTTTTCATAAATAATAATTATAATAAACACCAAAATAGATGACTCTCAAGAAAGTGACAAAATTGACTTGATGCGAAAAAAGCTTACCATATAATTATCACGGTGGTCGCTTTAGGAACACTTTTAACGACTTCAACTGTTCAACTGCTAACAAAATTAAATGAGTTATCATATGAATTACATAAAACCATTTTAACATTTACTATTAAAAACTTATCAATCAACAAAACATTTACAAAAGCAAATTCGGTATCGCAAAAAATCTTTAGCAATATTTCAACACATAATAAATTAAATTTTCGTACTGAACCTTTTTGTTGCTCTTGCGTTGTACCCTTTTCTTCTTTAACATTATTTGTGGTTAATACCAAAGTAGCCTTGTACTTTTTAATAATTGGTAATTTCGAGATACTTTTCTTATGAAAGCTCAACTATGTTTTAATTTTCTCCATGAATAATTCGCATTTTTTGCATTAAATTCTATCAAACGTTACGTAAATATGGCGGCCAAGACGTTTTAAGGTCATAACTTAACTCTAATGCGACTACAAAGTCAGAGTATGACATTATGTAATATAAAGTTTATATTTGAGTTGTAATTCAACAACCAAGGCTTTTGAGTGTCTTAAATTGACTGCTGTATAACATACTAGTGATAGTTTTATAAACGTCAATGTAAAAACCTGTATACAACTACTGCAACTGCATAATATAAATGTCATATAATGGTTTGCCAAGCACCAAATTTTGTCAGTTAGAAACGTTTGTTCGATTGTAATGTTAGTATAACTATTGCGTGGTCGTACAAACGTCTTAGCTAAAACTTAAATAAAACGTCATATAGTTTAGTTTTGCCGACGTTGCGATGACTAGTTTCGTCGCACGAATAAATAATTAAATTAAATACGTCTATAGGCCCTTATAATCATCTAATTACTATTATAAGACTGCTATCGAACTTTAAGTCGTATAAATCATGACTTATACGACGTTTTTGCTTGTTGGGTGGGTACGAAAAAGATAGAATAAAGATGGTAAACTAAATTATGATTTGTGCCGGGTCTCCTCCTCCAGCCACATCACCCATCACAATTTTTTATATTTACTATAACAGTTTTATAACTTCAAATGATTTTGGGTGATGGTTTCCCCAGAAATGAAATAAAATACCCAAAATCAATTTAGATTACTCTTATTCAATAAATTTCCTTAAATTGAAATATGTATTACCAAATTCAATGAATATTAAATTAAATGAATGTTGCATAATAAATCTGAGTTGTTAAAAATGCGCTAGAACTGTAACTCTTTACCAACTCATAGTTACATAGGTATCCATTACTTTAATACTAAGTTATTAATTTATATATCTTTCCATTTAAGTTTTGTATTTTATTTTAGTTCTGCTTCTAATCATATGCTTATATTATATCTTATGAAAGAGGGTTGTTGCCTACACACATACGATAAGAAATAATTTAGAAACTCTTTGCAGGATAATTCCACGAAAAAAATATGACCCAAAATTGTACAAACCATATTTTGAAAAAAATAAAAAATGTTAATGTAAAGAGTTTCTTTGTTGCTTCTTCTCTTTACGAACACTTTCCAAAGCAACGGACTAATGATAAGATTCGTTCAAAAAATGTTAGTAGTTAACTTAATTTTGAAAAATAAACTTTTTGACTTTGTTTTTACTTTTTTGACTTGCTTAACGCTAATTTTAATATATCAATACATTCAGTAGGCGGATTGCGTGTTTTATCAAATCGTTTACTAACGCTAATGTAAAGTAAGGCTAAAAAGTAAAATATATACAAATATGTATTAACCGTGATAGCCCAGTGGGTAGAACACTCGGTTATCGTGCAAACAACTAGTGTTCAAATCCTGGGTCGGGCCTACACCAATTTGTCTTTTCTAAAGACATATGTGTGGTTAATTTATCATGGTTGTTAACGGTGAGGGAAAACATCGTGAGGAAACCCACATGCCTGAGTTGTACTTAGTCATGTGACAGTGTATTCGTACAAAACGGCGATAGGCCTGCCCGTGAACGTGGGTACTCTGAACACCAGGTGACAAAGTCACGTGATGTTCAGAAGTATTAGTACCTCTGCCAACCCCTTCGGGGATATTCGGCGTGAACGTTTATGTTATGTTATGTTATGTATTAACTATGAACTAGGAGTGTGGTGTTGCTGTTCTTTCAGAAGGATAATAATACCCTCTTGAAGAATGACAGGCCCATATCGCTGCGGCGGATCCATGCCTCCAAGCCATCTGTGGTAGCTATCTATCCGAAATTCTGATTTTATTGTCATCCGTGTTCAGAGTATCTAGGTTTTGCTGGAACAATGTACTCAGATTATAGGGCTATCTATCGCTATTTAGTACGAATACACTGTAACACGACTAGATAGTAAAATTTTGCCATATGGGTTTTCTCACGGTGTTTTTTCTCACCGTCAACAACTATGATAAATTAACCACACGTAACTTTAAAAATGACGAATTGGTGTAGACTCAACTCGAGATTTGACCCCACGCCTCTCTGCATGACAGGCGGGTGGGTAGAAACCACTGACCTCCATTATACTATATAAGTACGCTGGACTAATTATAGGCCGGGTGACAGTGAGGCGATTTGATTTTCGTCATTTTGGCGCTTACGGCAGCAATGAGGGGGAAAGGAACTAATAAAAGAGATGGGACAGTAAGATAAAATACATCGATAAAATGTTTCTGCTTAAAGGTATAGTATATAGTATATATAGTATAATGGAGGTCAGTGGTAGAAACCAATTGAGCTGTCACGGTAACTGCTCAGTCTGTCATTACGGAACCCTAAAAACTGTCTTTATATAATAACAGATAATGATTACAGTAAAGTGGCTACGATGTTTTTATTAATAGCTATGCTATGCAAACGAAAATATTTTGTATTAGTTAGCAGATTGAATTAAATTACTAAGACAAGCTGCTCTGGCAAACGTTGTTTTCTACACAAAGTTGAGATATGTAAAAAAATATACATACGTGTTATTCTTTAAAAACATTCAGTTTAGCCGTTCAAGAGGAATTTGGATACAATGTAATGCGTAAATTTTATATTTAAGAGAAATAACATTTTTTTTTGTAAAGTTTGCGGGTTACGTATCATCAAATCAAACTAGTTTAAAATATATATTACTATTTATAAATATAATAATATTAATACCTTCATTATTTGTGCTTTAATAACATAGTAACTACATAATACACTTCAGGATGAGTAGAAAAAGTTCAATTTAAGTGACGTACCTAGTTGTTATAAGCTATAGTGATGCGGTTATCAACCGATTTAAATTGACTCACCAATTAAGATGCAGTCGGTGGAGGTGGGGTCAGTAAGGACGACACGTGCATGCCGTGCCCCCAACAAGTCAAACAACCTTTATTTCGAGACTAGTTTCTGATAGCTGAGCTATGAAATTTTCTCGAAGATTTTAACACTCGACGCCTAATCAACATATCCACTATCCAGTATTATCAAGCCTCTATCCGGCATACTACGAAGACAAGCAAAGAGCTCAGGGTTAAATTGGTTGCTATTTGGTGAGCCGAGTAACCACGAGAAAGATCCATAGAGAATGGAATATTTCTGAATGCACCTAAGTGTAAGCCCGTGTAGGTTAGAATTTATTAATCATGAAATTAAAACCAAGCTTTCTCATGAGTACTATCTATTTATTGATTCTTTTTTTTCTTATTCAGTGTTTTCTCAATTCCTAATTTTCTAATTCATCTACATGACTGATACATTACATTAATGTACAATTCTAATTTAATAAAATCGATGCGATGAAATAACTACAGCAAATAATATAAAAAGAATAGTGATATTAGTTACAAACGTCTGATTCAAGATTTTTAACAAATTAAATATAAACCACCAAGAACAGGTTGTACCCGTTGGGAACTTGTTCTTACATTTATTTGAAAATAAAATAATTAAGATCTAAATGACACCACACCTCTTTTGCATTAACTGGAAATCCAAAGTTGAGTTTTACGCAGTCAAGTGACAGATTGGGTTTGTATGGCCATGTCAACAAGGGTGGATCTACCCATATAGGTTGGATGGGTATGCCTACAACCCTAATAGACATGCGACCACCACACCACACTTTCATGGTCTATTGACGCTAAGATTAATAGGATGAAATACTAAACACTGTGCCTCCATTTATTACCCTAAAATTTTCATAATTTTGTTATGTGATCGTGTGAGGAAAGACGTGATTCCTGAAAGATGTGGTGTAAAAGATGATATTGTAAGAAAGATAGAAAAAGGAATGTTGAAATGGTTTGGGCATATAGAGAGGATGGATGACAGTAAATTGGTAAAAGAGATCTATAGAGCCAATGTGAAAGGTAATGTTAGTGGAGGACGACCTCGGAGGACTCATTTGGATCAAATAGAAAATGTACTCAAAAAGGCAGGTGTCCGTAGTACGAAGAATAAAAGAGCATGTATGAAAAGATTGATGGATGTGAATGAAGCTCGAGAGGTTTGCCAGGATCGTACAAAGTGGCGATCGATAGTCTCTGCCTACCCCAATGGGAACTAACGGCGTGAGAATATGTATGTATGTAAGTATGTTGTTATGAGCAAGTCAGCTAGGGTTTCGTAGCACCAAGCATATATATGTATATAGGATATACATTGAGAGCAATATTACTAAGTATATTATTAATATTATGCATGTAGCAGAAATATAAATTTGCCGCGTAGTGCCGGCTTATTGCCGCGTAGTGCCGGCTTAGAATGTCACTACCCCTTTCTACCCATGGGTGTCGTAAGAGGCGACTAAGGGTATTGGGGCTTTTTATTGGATTTTTGGGCGATGCGGTTGGAGACCCATCACCAAAAACCTTTATTTTTACCATCTTTTCCTCACTCAACTTCCAAAAGTGGCTGAGGAATTTATAATTTCTTAGCTCTGGCTACTCCTTCTAGGGAAATATACCGTGAGTATATGTATGTATGCAGAAATATAAATGCCAGCGCAAGGGTTTTTAAAAATAAAGTTAACATATTTCTTATAAAACAATACGAAATTTCAGTTGTTCAAATTCCTGCAAAATATGGTGACTGTATAATTTTAATGTATGGGTTTTACTATATATGATTGAACAATGAAATACACTAAATAATTTCATGAAATAAACTTACAAAGGAATTCAAAATAAATCAAAATAATTGTGGTCGAATAAAAATGCTCAAATCGCATTACAGTGACAAAAACCATTATGCGTATGTATGCCATAACAAATTTCACTTTGGTTGTTCTATGGTTACCACAATGCATCAAATAAGAGACCACGACAAAGTCGAAAGTCCGTAATGAAAAGAGTAAAACAGCATGTATGTAAACAGCGAAAACCTAGTACCATAAGGCAACTGAATGGAAATAATGAATTGTGTTTTTGTTGGGGGAAAACGAATATATGCTAATACAATGAAATAAGCAGAAACCGCGGTATTTTTTTATATATTACTTAAAAAAAGGGGACAAGTGCGAGTTGAACTCGCGTGAAGAGGGTTCCGTAAGATGTTGATATTGAGTGATTTACCATGTTATTTTAATATCATGGACTTCTTATAGGCTTTCCTATCTATACTAATATTAGGCTGCCTGTCCATTTAAGCGGAGCGATGCGGCGGAGCGGAGAAACGGACAAATATTAGCCAATAGTATTGCACAAAAATTCCGCTCCGCTGCAGTGGACAGGGCACAGAGTGTCCTATTGGCTAATATTTGTCCGTTTCTCCGCTCCGCCGCATCGCTCCGCTTAAATGGACAGGCAGCCTTATAAAGCTGAAGAGTTTGTTTGTTTGAACGCTAGGATCTCAGGAACTACCCGATCAAATTGAAAAAATATTTTTGTGTTGGATAGTCTATTTATTGAGGAAGGTTTTAGGCTATATATCATCACGCTGCGACCAACAGGAGCAAACTATCAGCGAATAATGATGCAAAAACGGGGATAATTATTCATACTAAGGCTTCCGTTGTGTGCGCTGCGTAAACGGTTTAAGTTACCCCAAAAAAAATATCAAAGAATTATTTCTCTTTAAATGATCTAAAAAAATGCCCGCGACAGTATATGTCTAACTTTTAAGTTTCACTAACTATAACCATTTTTATGGTAAATAAATTTGGTCGAATTTAATGCATAATTGCCATAATGTTTTATCAACTAATAATAATAATGGAGATAATCTTTATCCAAATAATTATGTTGTTGATTGAGAGTATTAAATTGAGAACAAAATTGTCCTTGACATCACTTAATTTTAATAAACATCTTAGAAGATACAATTTTAAAATTACTCCGTAACAAAATTTACACGCTTGCATGAAGCGCACGACAAGACGCTGCAGCTCTGGCCGGCGAGCGAGGTCACCTGCGCGAGAAGCTTATGTTTAAGCCTTATCCTATTAATATTATAAATGTGAAAGTTTAGATGTTTGTAGCTAAATGAAGACTAATTCACAGGACATATTTAAAATAAAATTTACAGGAAGCCAGATAATGATCCCAATTAACACTTTTTATCCCAGAAAAATTAAGAGATCAATAAATTTTCTTAAAAAATGGTGAAACAGACTAACTGACTAAGAATCAATGCTCAGCCGAAACTACTATACTTATAAACTTAAAGTTTTTAAAGTTAAAAAATTGTGAGGACACTATGAAAAACACCTTTTTTCTCATCCCACGACAGAGACCCTCAACAGGTCAGTTAAATATTTCAGTTTGACGACGTGAAAGTCTACACTTTTGACAGTACGAAGTCTGTGGGGTCAGCTAGTAATCTATAAGGAGAAAACTAATTTCTGTATTTTTTTCAAAATTTTGGGTTCAGTAGTTTCGGAGATAAGGGGGGGGGGGAATGGTCGATTTTCGTCTATTTTCTTAAATAACTTGGAAACTATTTATTTTAAAATTACAAAAAAATACATTTAAGATCTTCTCAACCAGACATTTCATTTGATGCAGTTTTCAGAAGTTTTTTTTTTTTAATTTTCCCCTTCCCCTCCAAAAATGACCCCCCCATATACAGATTTCATCTGCTCACGTCACACCTCTGTGTTTGGGTCACAGGAATTGATATGTGTACCAAATTTCAACTTAATCGGTCTTATAGATTCGGAGATAATTGCCTGTAAGCGACGGACGGACAGACACACGAGTGATCCTATAAGGGTTCCGTTTTTGTATTCAGACGTAAGGAACCCTAAAAACGAAAAAAACGTCGGCGCTGACTGCCGGCATGGCATGGCAAAGGATTTCGGTAAGATATAGCCATTTTTAATCTTATTTCCATGAGCATAGAATTCATTTTACTTTATTTTGACACAACGATGCCGAGGTAGGCCGCGGTAGGACAGAACGTCGGCATCGTTGTGTAAAATGAATTCTATACTCATGGTAATAAGATTAAAAATGGCTATATCTTACCGAAATCCTTTGCCATGCCATGCCGGCAGTCAGCGCCGGCCCTTACTGGAACATTTGGTGCTGTATGTCCCCGGACTAGTTTTGTCAGTAGCAGCAGTATAATAAATTACTTATACTCACGCCCAATATTCCTATTTAGGTAGGCAGAGACTATCGATCGCCACTTAAAACGATCTTGACAAATCTCTCTTGCTTCCCTTACATTAATTACTCTTCTCATACATGCTCTTTTATTCTTCTCACTTCGGACCCCTGCTTTTATAAGAACGGTATCTATCTGGTCTTCTACTAACAGTGGTACTTTATTTTCATCCATCCTCTTGCATACTGAATACTATTTTTCACACCTACTCGTTCACGAATCACACTATTTCTCACTGTATGACACAACCTTACATTACATATACTCTCACTTTCACTGCGTTAACTCTCCTTTCATACTTCTTTTGCCATGCCCAACATTCACTACCATACATCAGCGTGGGAACCAGAACAGCATGATGCACAGCCATTTGAGCCTTTTCTGACAACAACTGGCGCGACATCAAATCGTTCATGGCTTCATTCACCGCATTTCCCTTTTTAACTCTCCTTTTTATTTCTTCCTCACATTTACCATCCCTAGTACACAAACTCCTCAGCATAATGACTGACCGTTATATTTAATGTGCTGATTAAATATCTGGGGCTGTAGCACGCTCGTGATTATATCGTGAGCTCATCGCGTCGATTAGAAAGAGATTAAAGATATGCGATAATTTGGAAGTGTGAAAGAGATAGCTGTTTTGAACCAAGAGATTTGTAGTTAAAAGCACTGCACTTCAATGTTGGTATAGGTCAAACTGAAACTCAAACGTTCACGCCGAATATCCCCGGAGGGGTTGGCAGAGGTACTAATACTTCTGAACATCACGTGCGTGACATTGTCACCTGGTGTTCAGAGTACCCACGTTTTGCATGGACAGTGTAGTCACGTGACAGGGGGAAGGCCTATCGCCGTTTTGTACGAATACACTGTCACATGACTAAGTACAACTCAGCCATGTGGGTTTCCCTCACCGTTAACAACCATGATAAATTAACACACATATGTCTTTAGAAGAGGCAAATTGGTGTAGGTCTGACCCGGGATTAGAACACTAGTCGCCTGCACGATAAGCGATGTTCTACCCACTGAGCTATCACATCGTTGGTATTGGTATACGACTAAATTTACGAGCCATATAGAATACCCAAACAAGTATTAGAGAGTTTTTAATTGTTTTTGTCAATATAAAAATATACCACCTTGGATTGGAGTTGAAATTAGATTGGGAATTTTAATTTAGTTTTGGCAACAATTTGCTTCAGTAATTTGAATTGAATAGTTTGCATTTTTAAAATTAATAACCATACATCTGTACAAATAAATAAAATTTGATACGCTCATTAAAATATAAGGCGATTCGGATAAGGTATATAAACCAAAACCACGTTTTCTTTTATCAATTCATATTTCTTTTTTTGAGCTACCTAAGTCTGTAACGATATAGGCTACATTACAAATGAATACTACGCATGCGAAGCGAAGGTCAGTTTGTTAGTCTTCCTTTATGAACTTTTTCATTCTTGATTAGATATTAGACAGCGTTATATTATATATCAGTGCACCGTTTTGTTTTGTGTGCCTACACTCAGCGGGACCCCCTGGCCTAAAACGATATGAGTATGTCTAGGATTTAGTTCCAAATTAGTTCTATCAAATACAGTCAAAATTTGATTTTGTTCCGTTAAAATGGAAGAAGGGCGTTGGTTTTAATTCGACCTCCAGCCAGCGGGACACTTTTTATTTATAGGTCACAGGAACTTCAAACGGGTGTCAAACTTTAGTTCTACTTTCATTTATTCCGATCTAAGTGAAAACGGTGTCCTAGCGTAAATAATTACAAAAATAACAAGGTTCAAAAGAACCTCCAGCCAGCGGCCAACTTTTTTCAATGATGCTGTGGGAACCTAAAAGTTACATCAATCTCTTCCCTTTGTTTAGTTCTACTCAATTATCGGTTTTAAATGCTTCTATTTTATCTTTTAATAGTTAACAATGAAAAACAGAAACCTTCAAGTATGCTTTTTATTTATACAGTGAAATACATATTTTCACAATTTAGTAATTATAGGTATCGAGTAGAACTAAACAAAGGGAAGAGATTGATGTAACTTTTAGGTTCCCACAGCAACATTGAAAAAAGTTGGCCGCTGGCTGGAGGTTCTTTTGAACCTAGTTATTTTTGTAATTATTTACGCTAGAACACCGTTTTCACTTAGATCGGAATAAATGAAAGTAGAACTAAAGTTTAACACCCATTTGAAGTTCCTGTGACCTATAAATAAAAAGTGTCCCGCTGGCTGGAGGTCGAATTAAAACCAACGCCCTTCTTCCATTTTGACGGAACAAAATCAAATTTTGACTGCATTTGATAGACCTAATTTGGAACTAAATCCTAGACATACTCATATCGTTTTAGGATAGGGGGTCCCGCTGAGTGTAGGCACACTTTTGTTTTGTTACACTCTGATAGAAAATTTTTGTCTTTGAAACTTCTAATAATATCAAGGGATAGATTTACAATTGTTAGATTACATACATACATACATATACTCGCGGCTATAAAAGGCGTGCCAAGAGCTTCAGAATAAACATTTCTTCAGCTACTTTGGTGATGGTTTTCGAACAACATCGCCCAAGTAATACTATGAACAATTGTACACAAATATTGTAACATGGCTAAGAATAGATGTGGGTTGCTGAGTTTCTTACGGGTTCTTCTCGCAACAAATACACCTTCCGAATCCGAAGTAGAGTCAGTAGAGTAAGATTTAACTTATACATAAGTTTGTGACGTTAAAAAACTAGAGAACAATTCTTTTTATTTTGAAATATATATATTTTATCTTTTTTTATCTTTATTATACTAACAATTATTTTGTCAGTTAAATAGACAATAAAATATATTTTTTATTAAATTTTCTCTTGTATAAAGCATAAGCATAAAGCGTAAACGTTCACGCCGAATATCCCCGAAGGGGTTGGCAGAGGTACTAATACTTCTGAACATCACGTGACTTTGTCACCTGGTGTTCAGAGTACCCACGTTTTGCATGGACAGTGTACTCACGTGATAGGGGGCAAGCCTATCGCCGTTTTGTACGAATACACTGTCACATGACTAAGTACAACTCAGCCATGTGGGTTTCCTCACGATGTTTTCCCTCACCGTTAACAACCATGATAAATTAACCACACATATGTCTTTAGAAAAGACAAATTGGTGTAGGCCCGATCCTGGATTTGAACACTAGTCGTTTGCACGTTAACCGAGTGTTCTACCCACTGGGCTATCACGGTACTTATTATTATTTTATTAATTCTAGTAACTATACGTATGCAATAATAAATTGTCCGTTGGGGTGGTCTACGCTGCCACCGAGCAACAGAAGGTGGTGGTGGTGGTGTTAAGGGCGTCCCCCGAAAAATTGGTTGATATTGATTGTTTGGAAATTCTATAAAGTCTGATTTGATGATATTGATATGACATGAATAAAATATATGTTGGTGATTAGTTCATGGTGTTAAAATTTGATGTTTAACATTTTTAATCATTTGTTGAAAAATATGATGAAAAGAATTTAATTGGAACATGCTTTGTTTTCATAAAAAAAGAGAAACCAAAACTTCAAATTAAAAACTAAACAGAAAAATTAAATATTATTATTTTTTATTTAAAAAAGAACCGCCTTCAAAAATCCAACTGAAAAGTATAAAATAATTTTTATTTATTTTATTATGTACAACTCTATTCAACTTCTTCTTTTTGAAGTCGGTGCCAAACCAATTTTCATGACAAAGAAGAACGAATTTACGAATTAGTGGCCCGCCCAAGTGGAGTGAGTTCTCCACCCCATCAGCGTATGTCATCCTTATAAACCTTCCTTTTTAATCAATTAATAAAAAAATTCGCATCAAAATTCATTTCGTAGTTTTACAGATTAAAGTATACATAAGGATGTCCCTATATCCCAGACAGGGAGAGAGAAACCGACTTTGTTTTATACTATGTAGTGATTTAGATTCTCGATCGTCTTTTTACAAAGTGTTAGAAGTATTGGTTGTGCCAACTCGGTGCATGCATGTCTCTGACGAATTGTTAATTCCGTTAGTTTGAATCTGATAATCTTACATAACCTAACCTAACGTTAGTTTGCTATCTCGCTATCTATCTAAAATTATAATTTACTAGTATTTACAGTTTTACGGTGACATGTATATTATGATAATTTCTCTGCGGAGTGCGACGCATGCAAACCAGGCTAAGCACCGCTCACTGTCCCCCAATTCCATCCTTTATAAAGCGACGTCGTTGCGAGCGGATGAAATTTCTTGATTTTTGAGCGCGATTGTGTTACCTACTGTTGTTGAGGCACTCACTATCGATTGATTTATTATTCGTATGGTTTTCTGTATGTAGCAATTTTCATTTTGGATTTGTCTGTTTGGCACCGACTTCAAAAAGAAGAAGTTGAATAGAGTTGTACATAATAAAATAAATAAAAATTATTTTATACTTTTCAGTTGGATTTTTGAAGGCGGTTCTTTTTTAAATAAAAAATAATAATATTTAATTTTTCTGTTTAGTTTTTAATTTGAAGTTTTGGTTTCTCTTTTTTATTTTATACTTTTTAGTGATAAGTTCTTAAATCACTCTGAGTTTTTTTAGTGAATTAGTGATAGTTTTTTAGAGATAAGTTTTACTGTCCGTTTATTTTATAGTTTTTTTAACAGGTAGTTATAATATTTGTTATTATGACTTTAGCTTACTTGTTCCTTTTTTGTTTACCAGCGGGCCTAGATAGAAAATCAAAGGATGCTTTAAGGAAAAGTCACGTAAGGGGGAAAAAAAACAAAGACTTCAGCAGGGCAAGCACGAGCCGTATTTAAACTAGTTATCGCGTGGGATAAAGCAGCCATCTTTTACACACTTACTTAGTATCGTATACTGCCATCTCATTTTAACCGTTATCGTGTCGATAACTCGTGCTTGATCTTCAGAATGAGAGAGATCGTCAGCGTGCTGCTCTTGCTGCCGAAACAGATGAGCAAAGAGAAGTTCACCTATCACAAATGCGAAGAAACACTCTTACATATATGTAGCGTTGAGTCGTGTAAAATCCCTTGATGAGATGGCTTTCAGTGATATAGATTCAAAGAAATTACTTAACCATCCCCATGACGAAAGAGCCTTGATTGAAATGACCAGGATGAAAAACATGATGTTGCAATATATATTTTTTTCTTCAATATAATTAATAGTAATTTATTCATGTTTTTATATACTTTTTTGTTTAATAATTTAACTAACTAACTCTGTTTGTTATTAATAAAAAAACTTTATTAACATATATTGATAAATCTCTGTCTAGTATTGATAACTTTACATACATACTTATATTTCAAACTAAGAAACCTCCTTTTTTTCGAGTCGGTTAAAGAACTTAAACCTTCTCCTGAATGAAATAACATAAACTGATAACTCTTTGTCTAATAATAACTAAGAACCTTCAAACTTACATACATATTACAGGTGAAACTCAGAAACCCCTTTTTTGAGACGGTTAGATCACTAAAACCTTGTCCTGAAAGTAACAAGTAGTTTTCTGAAAATCGCATCCAAATAGCTTAAGCGAAACGCGAGATAATCGCCGACCAACATACATACATGCAGCTCAAACACAGAACCTCCTTTCTTTTAGAGTCGGTTAAATCACTTAACCCATCTTCTAAATGTAACGAATACTTTTCTGAAAACCGCATCCAAATAGCTTAAGCCAAACGTGAGATAATCGCGGACCAACAGACATACATACAGGTCAAACACAGAACCTCCTTTCTTTTTTTGGTCGGTCAAGGCACTAAAACCTTCTTCTAAATGTAACGAATACTTTTCTGAAAACTGCATCCAAATAGCTTAAGCCAAACGTGAGATAATCGCGGACCAACAGACATACATACAGGTCAAACACAGAACCTCCTTTCTTTTTTTGGTCGGTTAAGGCACTAAAACCTTCTCCTAAATGTAACGAATACTGTTCTGAAAACCGCATCCAAATAGCTTAAGCCAAACTCGAGATAATCGCGGACAATTATACATACATACATACATACATACATACATACATACATACATACAAACAATCGAACTGAGAACCTCCTTTTTTGAAGTCGGTTAAAAACCGTATAGGCTCCACTGGCATAACATACATGTGAACTCATTATGTGTCTATATACGCGTAGCTTTAAGATCTGTAACGTTGATGTTTAACTTTTCATTTAAACATTATAGTTATTCAATAAAACTAAATAAACAACATTTATCCTGCGCGCGCGTTTTTCCGTCCCTGTCACTCTCAGTAAATTTGACGTAAGAGTGAGCGCAATAGCTGCAAAATGCGGGGAGGCCCTTAAGCTCTTTCCTGCCTCGCCATTAAAGGGAAATATCTACCACTCTCTGGGCCCGACGATAACTCCTACCTTTTAACCGCTACACTCGGACATGGGACAAAAACTAAACTGGGCTTTGGAGTTAAAACTCTGACATCTTTATCCTTCGACGTTATATTACCTGATAATTATGCTCGAATCTGATCTGCACGCCGAAGTACCACAGTTCTATCCCACAGTCCCAGTCCCAGTGTTTTATAATCAGTCTTATCTAACGTCTTCTTAAGGACCTTCCAACAATCCAATACAGTCACGTGAAAGAAATGTGCATCGTGCAATGAATCTTGACTCCACTCAGTTGCTACAAACATGCCGAATGACGATGGCTCTCATGTCCTTGTTCTTCATTTCACATGACAATACGATATGATATCCTGTTGTCAGTGATACTCAGGGACCAGCTTAGTCCTCGTTAGCACGGGTCTACAAGTTATCAGTCTAATAGTTAACAGCCAAACTATATTGATAGCTGGACACCATCTCTTCCCGGGGGGTCATGAGGCAGCTCAGGGAACTTAAGCTGTTTAGTGATAATGGACGATGAATTTTGAAGTAGATTTTTTTTATGTATTTTTATATAATAAAAAAATGGTGGGGAAAATTTTGTTGATGAAATACCCGCCTATACACACTGACTTTAATGAAACAGAATGAAAATTATAACATGCATTTCTGTTTGTGAGAGTTTGGCGATTGAATTTGAGTGGTTATAGGATCGAGGACTACCGGGCCGGGGCACGGTCCTTATGAGGGCGTTACTCTCACACGAGTGGCATATGTATAGGAAGTCTTAACCGGCTTGTCCACTAATGTAGGGGGTGTTGAAACCTATATCTATGTTCCCAAAAAGGCAACCAGATCATCAACCACTACTACTGCATAGATAATCGTTGGAATTTAAAGGGTGGTAAAATAAAAATCTTTTAAATTAATCACTTGAAATACTGTAAATAACTGGAAAGAGCGCTATCTGAAACTAAAACTTAACTACATTTTTTGCACCCGGCTTAGATCCAAAATACTAAAACACTATCTTAATTTCTGTTTTTTATATTTATATTCCCGTGGGCGTTGTAATATAATATTAAAAGCTGTGACTGACATATTTGCGCGCGCTTTAACTTCAGCAAAATCTAGGGGCCAATTTTGACAATTTATAAATCGCTAACAATTTAACTAATCCAGTTATGGAAAATGTATGAGTTTTCGGTAAAACTTCAGATGGAGACCTTCAATTTGATACCTGAACCAATTTTCTAGCTCTTAGCATCGCGACACAGGCTGGTTGACAAAATCCACCCTCTCTCGTTTAATATATAAGGATATAAATCTATTACTAAACGTTGAGACTCCTGCAATTTGGGTGGGAGGAACGTTTTACTATTTAATTAAAATAACAAATTGCATTTTTATGTGTTTATACTTGTAGTCTTTTATTTAGAACTAGCTGTGCCCGCGACTTCGTTCGCGTGATTGTCGAGAACAAAAAAACGTCGTTTAGTTAAGAGTATATCACCTTTTTGAAATAAAATAAAGAACCAATGAAATCTAATGCGCACACTTATTGTGATGTAGGAACTATTGAGTATTTTATAATGATATTTAATTAATTACAGTAGCCATTATCCAGTTGAAATAATAAAAGGTCGTAACTGTGTGTATCTCATTTGAATTAGTGTTTATTTAGATACAGTTACAGGGTTAGCCGAAGATTAAGGATCGCTACCTTGTACGATCCTAGCAGATCTGCATAATGCATCAATATATTTATAAAGCCCTTTTGTTTTTAACACTTCGGAATTTTGCACATAGATCATATATCAATCCCGCCCGATTTCGGCCACAGCAAGTTCTGGTATCCGGCTATTAAGAGTGTGTTCATGTGCTCTCATGTGACTGACATAGCCAATCTTTCCGATAAATGTTCTATGACGTATGTTGAAAAATCAGTACCCCTCCAATATATAGGTAGTTATTATTGATGGCCGCAGGTGGTCGGGCCTTGAGCTCATCACTCTTTGCTTCGAGCTCATCACGTCTTTTCCTTCCGAAAAGAAATATTAACCGGTTGACAGGAAGGGGGTGAAAACTAAATTACTAAATTTCACTCAAGAAAGAATAAAACAAACGGGGTAAGCTAAATAAAACCGCTCAAAAAAGGTACTTTACTATTATTAGGGTTTACGGTTGTTGGTTGTACTATGATAATACATTGAATTAAATCGATTTATCAATGGCATAATATGCACTGTAGTAGCTGTGTAGTGTCGGCTTAGAATAGCACTACCCCATTTCTTCCGGTGGATGTACGTAAGAGGCGACTAACGGTATTGGGGGTTTTTAAGGGATTTTTGGGCGATGCGGTTGGAGACCCATTACCAACAACCTTTATTTTACCATCTTTTCCCCACTCAATTTTCCAAAAGTGGCTGAGGA
Organism: Bedellia somnulentella; assembly: GCA_963576735.1. Classification (NCBI taxonomy): domain Eukaryota; kingdom Metazoa; phylum Arthropoda; class Insecta; order Lepidoptera; family Bedelliidae; genus Bedellia; species Bedellia somnulentella. Next base: position 7,451,575 of record OY755175.1, on the reverse strand, counting down.
ATTTCTAATTCCTTAGCTCAGGCTACCCCTTCTAGGGATTTATAGTCGTGAGTATATGTATGTATGTATAATATGCAAATATAACTAAATTAAGGTTAGTCACTAAGGTCACTACATCATTTTAGTGTTAAAAAAAGTAGAACTTAAAAGATGTCTTATGTTTCTGGTGTTTAATACATACATACATACATATTCTCACGCCGTTAGTTTCCATTGGGGTAGGCAGAGACTATCGATCGCCACTTTGTACTTGACACTTTTTTTATCGCCAATGTGGAAGGTAATGTTAGTAGAGGACGACCTCGGAGGACAGATTTGGATCAAATAGAAAACGTGCTCAAAAAGGCAGGTGTCCGCAGTATGAAGAATAAAAGAGCATGTATGAAAAGATTGATGGATGTAAACGAAGCCAGAGAGGTTTGGTGTTTAATGTAGACCAAAATTCAGTTTTTTATTATAAACGTTCACGAAAACTGGTTGTGAAGTGACGTGCATTTGAAGAATGGCTAAGAATTTCAAAATTATGCTCACCAAATTGGATTTATTAATAGGCAGACTATTTACATAATATATTAATATTAATAAGCCTAATTTAAGAAACTAAGTAAAGATAATATTTAAAAGCATTTCAGTTATTTTCATAGTCGGCGAATTCACTTGATATTGGCAGCTTGTATTAATTTCGCCTAGCTTGTTTCCTGTAGCTTCTATTACTTTAACCGACTTTAAAATAAGGGGTTAAAGGGGCTAAAAAAATGCAAATTTTATTTTTGCTTTATTTTATTTTGGTTCTTTATTTTATTTTTGCACAACGCCATCTATCGGACTTTGGATTCCAACTATCAACATTAGTTCTATATTTAGACTTAAGATGTCGTTGCAAGTACTATACTGAATTGCGTAACGTAATATTTTTCTTCTTGAACTCACAAAATTAATCATATCTTTTGATAGAGTGAACCGATTTCGATGAAACAAAAACTAAGTTATACCTCAAGTTACGTTTAATTTTTGTATATAAACATTTTCAGCATTAAATTCGTAGATTTTACGTTTTGCGCGCACAAACAAACATATAAACAGACAAACAGACAAAAAATTTAAAAATGATGGAAATGGGTTCTGTTACTTATCTGTTCACACGCTGGCTATTTTTTTTTTCAATTTCTTCAATGTACAAAAATTACTTTTCTACAGATTTATTATATGTATAGATAATTGTTTACAAAGTGACATATTGTTTTATTGACAATATAGATCAAAGATAAATAGGTAAATATTAACAGACAAATGTAGTATAAAAACCATAGATCAACACCTCCCCGTAATATTTAACCTATTAAAATTAAATATAAAATTGAAGAAACAAATTTTTACACTTGCCGAAAAAACTTACTGTACACGGCTATAAACGATACACAAAAGGAATGTACTATTTTGAGACAGAATGATAGGAGTTATTGCGCCTTGAGTACATGGTGATTGGGCGGCTGATGTGAAAGACCTCTTGTAGAAGTTCTTTAATGTAAATTTCTTCTTTACACGCCTCACCAAGTGCCATTATATTCCTTTTCCTTTGTGGAAAGAGTGACAGTACACTATTTACGTGCTTCCCACGAAATGGCTGTATCGCTCATCACGCGCATATCAAAAACTCATATCCTGTGTAGGATTTTCGGTCTATAACATTGCTTCCATAATCAGCATCAGTATATCCTACCAGGTAGTTGTGTTCCTTTTTGTAATTTAGCTTTAGGTCTTGTGATCCCTTTAAATACTGCTGCACACGCTTGGCGGCTTTCCAATATTCCTCCCCGTAATGTGTATTGTACTAACTTAGGTAGGAAACTGCGAATGAAATGTGAGGTCGAGTTCCTATGACAATGTACATTATTGAGCCGATAAGCTATTAGTAAGGTCCATCAGATGTCTTCTTGAACATTTTGAGTGTTCCTTGAGGTTTGACAAATGTCTTTCGCGGTCTTCTCTTTAATAATAAGAGGATAAATTAGAATACATACCGCAAGGACAATTTTTCTTTCGCTTGAAAATCTCTTGTTTTGACAAATGTCTTTAGCGGTCTTCTCTTTAATAATAAGAGGATACATTAAAACACATACCGCAAGGACAATTTTTCTTTCGCTTGAAAATCTCTTTTCATGAAGTTCGGAGTATTTGTGACATAATCACAGAGGTCAGCTTCATGCAAAACCATTTCCATGGCATAACTTCATGTTGAATGGTTGGTACCGTCGAGCTTCTTGAAGTAGCTGGACGAAGATGAGGGAATCGACTCATCCCGAGACGGTTCCATATTTGTGAGAAAAACGAAAGAAGATTCGAAAGAATAAAAGTCAATTAATAGGCAAGGAATGCTGCAATTTGCAGTTTGGATGAATATTTTAATATTTAATTAAAATAACAAATTGCATTTTTATGTGTTTATACTTGTAGTCTTTTATTTAGAATAATTGTTTACAAAGTGACATATTGTTTTATTGACAATATAGATCAAAGATAAATAGGTAAATATTAACAGACAAATGTAGTATAAAAACCATAGATCAACAGAGACACTATAAGAAAGTACCTTTCAGGGTTATCATTTCATGTTCTCACGGCTATGATACCCAAATAAGTTGTCATTTCTTAAGAATAAAAAAAATATTAGCCACTCGATCATCATCATCAGCCAATAGACGTCCACTGCTGGAAAAAGGGCTCCTCCAAGGATCCCCACGAAGACTGGCCCAACGTCTCCTTTAACTACCAGTTTTCTAACACTGTCGTCCTGTGTGTGTCCTTCTACCAATATAATGTGAAAAATAGGCGAAATATAGACATAGTTGCAAACTTGCTAGCTACAATACTGGCTTCGCTAAAAGAAAAAAATATTCCTCTTAGTTTTATTGCAACATTCTAGAACTGAGAAAGCTTCATTTTATTCTTAATGCCAAAATGCTAAAAATATGAATGACATGTATGCATAGATACTTTCGGCTATAAATCCCTAAAAGGGATAGCCAGAGCTTCAGAATCTGAAAAATTTTCAGCCACTTTTGGAAATTAAGTAAGGAAAAGATAATAAATGAGGAGGAGAGAAATGCTCTTCGAAGGTCTTTGTCAGTGATCTTATTCTTTTGACTGTTCCATTGTTAAGTTATGTTACTCCTTCATAACGTTGTAGTTTTTTATTTTTTCTCAAATAATTTTAATTAAAGTTTTCTTTGAGACGAATATGAGCAGTGTTTCTTTGAAACGAACATATAACTATAGCCAGTGTTAAGTCTGAAAAATATATGGCCAAAAAAGTCTAGCGCAAGTCGTTATAGACTTGAAATTTGTTGTCAAGTTAATATCAATTCTCTATTATTACGGATTACGTGGAATAGATTAAATCGCAATTGGAACAAGTTTTAATCATTCCAAGTATTTTCAAAAACATATTGTTTACAAAGCAGACTTGTATACAGATTCTTAGTAAACATAATATAACCTCTTACTGCATACCTTCATGCACTAAGGTTACGGTTTGTTGTTATTTACCTCCAATCGCCTCATGACTAGGGATATCACAAACGTTTCCACTAGCTCTTGTTATCACAACAACTGGCTGGATGTTGTCGTCATCACATCTGCATATTCAAACCAGTTCCGTGACTTAAAAGCTGTATCTCTACAGTTTCTTTACAAAACCGTGTTATCTGTTCCACTGTACGCTACTCTTGATATTTAAGTAAAAAGGTAACAATCCTCACCCGTTTATTGCGTAATACTGGTGCCCATGTCGCGAAGGCTGTGCTCAAGGGAAGAGTGGGACGTGCGAGCATCATACTTGGCTTGCAATACCGTCAATCTAATCCGAGGGATTGTGGAAAATCTTCAGGTTGAACCCAACCCTGAAAAACAGCTGATTGCGCTTTCAGTGGGTAAGTTTAATAAGAATCAATTTTAAAATGTATACCAAAATTAGGTATAAATTCAATAAAATGTGGTCACTATTTAATGATGAAAGTTCGTGAGAGTTGTAGCAATAAGCTCATAAAAGTTCAAATAGGGATACCTATGTTAATTTAAAAGCAATATCAGCTTTAGCACTGCTTTTAACAGTACCTTTATATTATCAAGTTTAAAAATTTGTTTTGGAACAAGTTTTGATGATACGAAAAATTTTTTTCAGCCATATATACGAAAAATTTTTAGTTACTAAAGTATTTTGAATCATAAATTAATTAAAGGCATATTGCGGAGATGGTGAGTGGATTAATAATTATCAGGATTTAACTCTTTTTTTCGAACAAATCTACCCACGTGTTATGAAGAATTGAAACTTCTAAACCCCAAATGTTGGCGATTGAACAGAGCTCGTTTTTTTAATGCTTCGCTATTGATCTACTACGCACTATCAATGACTATGACTAAGAAATACGCATAACAAAATCGTCTGAAGTTATATACTGCGTCAAAAACTTTAAATTCACTACAATGATAATTTTAACGGTTTAATTATTCGTTATATAATGCCTGCTCCGGCTCATATGAAGGATTTATTTTAAAGTATATAAAGAAAATCTGCATACTATCTATAAAAGTGGAGATAGAAGTAGTGTTCATATACTTGTAAAATCATGTCAGATATCAGTACGGAGCGTCTACCAGCGGGGAAAGTCGCCTGAACATTCAGTGCCAACAGTGTTAAATAAAATCATGAAGTTTCTCGCTTTATTTCTAGAGCTTTCTAAATTTGACACTTTTTCTCAGTATATTTGCACTGAAAGATAAGAAGTATGATTAGTTGTTTTTTTAACATACCTTTAAGTTTTTGTTATGTGGGTTTCCTCTCACTGTTAACAAACCTTGATAAGTCAACCATACATATTTTTTTAAATTTTAGAAAAGGCACATTGGGGTAGGCCCGATTTAGGATTTGAGCTCACGTCTCCTGCATGAGATACGGTGGTGAGCTATCTTGATTGTCACAAATTTTAAAACAATGGTGCTTTCCTTGAATATTTTTAGTATCCTCTTATATCCTATAGACAAGTATGGAATTTGCGTATTGTAGAAACTAAGTTTATGCAGTTATGACGTATCAAGCTTGGTCTAATATGTTATTAAGTGATGCGTGGTCATATAAGAAAATAACCCTTTTTCATTCCTTAAAAAATCACATCAATTTATAAATGATGTAGAATACAGTTTTTTTATGTTGTGAAACATATGAAACACAAACGTCATAATAGGTCTGTGGGTAGAACATCCGCCTATCATGTGTAAAGACTTGGATTCAAATCCTGCGTCGGGCCTAAACCATTCTTAAGTTAGTTATGAAAAAGATGTACTTATACATGTGAGGGTGTATTACATACATATACTCACGGCTATAAATCCCAAAAAGCTGTAGCCAGAGCTTCAGAGCTACAAACTCCTTAGCCACATTTGAAAGTTGATAGGGGAGAAGATGGTAGAAATAAAGTATTATTGGTGATGGGTCTCCAACCTCATCGCCCAAATAACAATTTAAAAGCCCTATACACTTACTCGCCTCTTACGACACCCGTGGGTAGAAAGGGGTAGTGATATTCTGAGCCGGCACTACACGGCAATGGTATGGTGTATTACTAGGTGATATTAATGCCAGATGTGTCAGAAGCATTAGTATCTGCCATATTAAATATTTTTTGTCGTAGGTATCCTGCCGCTTAAACTATACGTCATAGTGAGGTTCAGAGTCAAACGATGTCAGAAAATTATCTGAGGCTTTGGGGGAATATTTTGGATATTTAGTACAGTATCTATTACCAAAGATTAGATTATTACTGATATGTTTTTTTTTATATATCAGCTTAAGTTTGGTTTACAAGTATGGTTGGACGCGACGTCCATGTCTTATTAGATGGGTGACTAGCCCCTGGGCAATTTTTTTATGATAAATTTTATGAATATTTCTTATTATTGGATTTTAGTATCCTATATAAAAGTTCGTTTAACTTTATTTTACAGCGGGGCTCACTTGACCAATTTGTCCAAAGTTTTATTTGGTGTAGTTAAAAGTTACGTAAGGTACAGTTTTATTAGAAAACTAGAAACAATTTTATTTATATAGTTTATCCTCATACCCTAAACCACAGCTAACCGACTTTCACTTGTATCTTAAACGTTAATCATCCCAGTAATATTAAAAAGTACACATTAGTGTTACACCTAGGGTAAATATCTAATATATTAATAGTAGATTAACGATGTTCAAATGATAATAAAAACTAGCAGCACCAACCAATATCACTTAAAGTGCCTCACATGTGAAGAAAATTCAAGATTTTGATAAAACGAGTTTGACCAAATAACATAGCGACAAATACCTGCCCATATAAAAATAAGTCAAGGCTACATTGTTGGGCAACAGCGACACATTTTTCGGATAAATATTTGTTTCAAATACAAACTTTGATTGTTTAAGGTGATCCAACTACTTTCGGAAACTTGAATCCTCCAGAGCAAGTGATACAGGCGGTGCGAGACAGTTTAGAACTCCACACTAGCAGAGGCTATGGACCTAGTACTGGTCACTTGGAAGCTAGACAAGCGGTAGCCCAGTACAGCGCCCATCAAGGAGATGTTAAGCCCGAGGATGTCATTCTATGCAGTGGATGCTCACATTCCTTAGAACTTGCAATCACCGCTATTGCTGATTCTGGACAAAATATAATTGTACCACGGCCAGGATTTATGATATACAAAACCCACGCTGAAGGACTTGGTATTCAACTGAAATATTATAATTTACTGGTATTTAGTTTTTTTATACATTTAGATCTCGCTTTATAATATATTTAATCGTCACTGAGGATGAATAATAAACAGGGCACGTTATACAAGTTCTAGAATCAGAACAAGTTTGTCAGTATGTGCGCGTTACATTTGCATATCGGCTTGTTTTCCTACTTATACCAAACGTTAAAAGAAAATATTAAATTTTTATAATGTTTTCAGCCTAACCAACAATGGAAAATAGATTTGGAAGATTTAGAAGCTCAAATAGATAATTACACAGCCGCAATAGTGGTTATAAATCCGTCAAATCCGTGTGGATCTGTATATGACAAGAAACATTTGCTTGATGTTTTAGATATTGCATCAAGAAACCATGTCCCTATTATAGCCGATGAAATATACGAGCATATGACATTTTCGGGTCATGAATATACAGCTATATCGTCATTGTCAAAAAATGTTCCTATCCTAACGTGTAGTGGTTTGACCAAGAGGTTTCTGGTGCCCGGTTGGAGGATGGGGTGGATAATAATTCATGACAGAAATAATACGTTTGGCAAAGAACTGCGAAGAGGTTTAACTAATTTATCACAGCGAATAGTTGGTCCAAACACTATAATTCAAAGGGCTTTACCAGCGATTCTTCAACTCACACCACAAACTTTCTTCGACGAAGTTATTTTGTTTGTTGAGGTAAGTAAATTGTGGGTTTCTTTATGTATTAATAATATGGCATAAAATTGAACTACCCCATCTATTCATGAGAGCACTATACATTTGCTGGAAGACCATCTTTCCCTTCTTAGTTTCCGATGCTCTAGGTATCCCTCTTCAGATGCTTTTCATGACTATGGCTTAAGATTTCTATTATGATCAATTAAATATCGTCGACAAATATTCTTCTTGCATTCTTAAATATACATAAATAGGTTCTGCAGAAAATAAAAATGCACAGAATAATGCTCTATGCTATAATTTAACATAAATATATCGAAATCAAAATAAGCCCTTTGTAAATTTGTCTGAGGTCTTACGTGCCTGTGATCGTCAAACGATATGAATTATGGAACGGGACGTTTTAAGAATTTTTAGGCTCTGGGATGCAAATATCATCATCAGCTTTCATTCTCTGGAAAGTGCCCTTTCAATTTATGATTTGCCGTGTAGAGCCGGCTTAGAATGTCACTACCGCTTTCTACCCACGGGTGTCTTAGAGGCGACTAATGGGCCATTTTTTTGTCGATGCGGTTGGAGTCCCAACACCAACGATTCTTCATGTCTAACATCTTGTCGCCTATCAACTTCCAAATGAGACTGGGGAGTTTCTAGCTCTGAAGATCTGGCTACCCTTTTTCGGATTTATGGAAGTGAGTATATGTATGCAATTTATGATTTGTGGCTTGTCATAAAGTATGTTTATTTTCAGAACAACGCCAAAATGGCTTACGATATGTTGCGTCGAGTAGTCGGACTTCGACCCATAATGCCACAAGGAGCCATGTATATGATGATTGAAATCAAGATGAGTTATTTCCCACATATCAAAAACGAGCTTCACTTCGTTGAAATGCTAGTATCAGAGCAATCTGTCTTTTGTCTTCCAGGAAGGGTGAGTACGAGAATAAAAATCGTTAATACCCGAGCATATTATTAATTCTGAAATCTGTTCGTATAAGTGAGTTAGATGTCCTTAGAACTCTGTGCTCAAAATTTCAAATTCAACACAAACTAAACTCACCTCAAACTTTCACGCCGTATATCTCCGAAGGTATCGCAGAGTTACATACGAATACTTCTGAACATCTCGTGACATTAATGACACACTAGCTTGGACAGTGCACTCATGCGGAGATTTTTTGTCGGAATGGTGAGGTGGTGGAGATTTGGGGCAGGCCTACTCCCGTCAATTTAAAAACATCATATCAAATCCTGAAAGTAATACTTCGGTACTCTTAACAACGGGTGACAAAATATATGACACCAGCATAGCAAGTACGAGCGACCTTTTAACTAGATATCGCGTGGTATAAAACAGCACTTACTTAGTATCGTATACTTTCAGCTCGTTCTAGGCCTCCTGTTATTCAGACATAACGGCCTAAACGCTGAGACTGAATTGAGTTGAGTAAAATTTTGTGACCAGTCCTTCGGATCGGAGTGCCCTCTTTTGTCTGAATAGCCTCCTTATAGATAAAACACTCAAGTTATAGTACTAGTTAATTTGAAATTAGTAGAAAACTATGTCCTCGTCTACCTTAAAAAACCTCGTACAATATAAATAAACAAAGTACTGTACGGCCCCCAGTTTTTCACGCTAGTGTCGTAAGAGGCTGAATTGGGTATAGAGGCGTTTTTACATATTGTTGAGCGATGCGGCCAACAGCATGTGTCACAATCTTTATTTTACAATCAAACTTAAGAAGATTTGGGATAAGACGCTGAGTTATTTCTTATTCTGAAGCTCTAGCTAACTCTTTGTGAAATTGGTTGCCGCTAGTATATGTACTTGTATGTATGTCTTAGGAAGAGACACAGCAGTAGCCTTGATTCAGGGTTGGTTTGAGCTTATGCATCTCCAAGGTTGTACTCATGCAAAAGAGCTATTTCTAATTAGTGTAGACATCCTAGAGTTTAATTACATTTTAAGGAGATAGCTTAAAATTACACTTTAAACGTAGCCTTTGGGGTATCGGTGTTTCCATTGGATATTTGGTTGGACAATGAAAGAAATTCATTTTAAGAAATGAACTAGCTACAATTAATATTTTTATTTTTTCCAGTGCTTCGAATTTCCAAACTACATGAGGATTGTGCTCACGGTGCCAAAAGAAATTTTGACGGAAGCATGTGAGCGTATTTCCATATTTTGCAAAGAACATACGGCATCGAGAGAGAAGCTGAAATCCATCGAAGAGGATAATATAATTGATATTGCGCCTGAAACGGAAGTTATCTAAAAGTGCCTCGAAAGCCTGATGGCAATTTCATCTGCATAGAGGTACATTACCATTTGTAGATCATTTGGTGTGTGTTTGAAGTGTACCTTAACACTAGTTTGATATGAGCTGAAGACATTTTCAGGACATATTTACTCGCAATACTGAAGAAATTCCTGAGTGCTCACGAATTACCTCATCGAGTCATCTGCATTGTTTTTATAAAGCTAAGTTATTTGTAGAGTTATAATGTATTTGTTATTTAAGTTCGATTTTTAGTAGTAAAAAACTATAACGAAATGATTGTTTTTTTTTTCGTCAAAATCGTACAAGACATTGATGCGTGAGCTTACTTGATTTAGATTGTTACAATCATCTTCCCTTGATAACTCAGTGAAGTGACCATCTCTGGTAATGTAGAGAGACATGGGTTCGAATTTCGAATCCTGAGTCAGGCCTTTACCATAAAACATTGTGGCCCTCACGGCTTAGAAGTTCTTAGTAATGTGACAGTTTATCGTCAATAGCAAGGATAGGCCTGCTCCTTATTATTATTTATTTTATTTTATTTTCTTAGGAAGATTTACAGACAAAAGTATACAATATAGAGGTAAAATAGATCGTCCTATGCTATTAACAAATCTCCACAGATAGAATGTTAACAAACAAAAACATAGACAAAAAAGATCGAGGAATAGTTAATTGATTATGTAATAATTTTATATTACGTAGGTACGTACATATCACGAGTAATATAAGTAAGTAATATAGTGCATTTACATGATAAATCATCTTTATCATGTAAATGCACTATCTAAGCAAAACGTATGTACACTAACTAACACTAAGTGACCAAAGTATCTTGTTATGTTCAGAATAATAAGTACCTCTGCCACCTATTTGGGAATATCCAATTTGTTGCGTTTGAGATTGTAACAGTTCGTTGAGTAGTTTCGTAGTTACATTAGGTTTACACAAGTATAATGAAATTCGTTTTTTTGAATACCATTTTTAGTAGCGATGATAATGCTGATTTTAAAGACAAATGGTCGATATGCAGTTTTTACGTGGAATTAATGACTAAAAAAAATAATTAAAATTTTAAAGCAGTTTCAGTCAAACCTACAATTTCCTAACTTTTCTGTTGGGAAATTCCGGGTATTTTCTAAAGTCATATGCGTAGTTCATTTATCATGGTTCTTAACTTTAAAATATCGAGAGGAAACACAGATGGCTAAGTTGTACTAAGTCATGTGACAGTGCATTCGTACAAAATGGAATTGGCCCGCTCGTATGACGTGACGACGACGTCCAAGCAATACGTGTGTACTCCGCAGGTGACAATAATAAGAATAGAATAAGATTAAGAAATATTTATTTGGTACAATGACATGATAGTCATGAGTGATACACATGACATGACATGATAGTACAGTGGGTAGAACACCCGCCCGAAAACAGAAGGGCGTGAGTTCCAATCCTGGGACGGGCCTACACCAATTTGTCTTGTCTAAAGTCATATGTGTGGTTAATTTATCATGGTTGTTAACGGTGAGGGAAAACATCGTGAGGAAACCCACATGGCTGAGTTGTACTTAGTCATGTGACAGTGTATTCGTACAAAACGGCGATAGGCCTGCCCCCTATCACGTGAGTACACTGTCTAAGCAAAACGTGGGTACCTTCTCTGGAAACTAGATGGCGCTTGCCATGTGAGTTCAGAAGTATTGGTACCTCGGGGATACCCTTCGGGGATAAACGGCGTGAACGTTTTTATTTGGTACAAAGATACAATTGTTTACAATACAAATAGTAAAAGTAACAAATTAACATAAGTTCAGTACATGGTAACATTGATACGAGGGCGGGTCAATAAGTCCGTGACTTTTGGAAAAAAACACAGATTTTTTGATAAAAAAATAATTTTATTTTTCAACGTAGTCTCCCTTGAGCTCTATACACTTTGTCCAACGCTTCTCCAATTTTTTATCCCTTCCAATAAAAATGATTTGTCGAGCTCCTCAAAATAGGCCTTTGTTTGCGAGATGACTTCATCATTGGAGTCAAATCTTTTTCCACCTAGCCATTTCTTTAGGTTTGAGAACAAGTAGTAGTCGCTCGGAGCCAAATCTGGAGAATAGGGCGGATGAGGGAGCAATTCATAGCCCAATTCATGCATTTTTGCCATGGCAACTGCACATGTGGGCACCCTTGCATTGTCTTGGTGGAAAAGAACTTTTTTCTTGGCCAAATGAGGTCGGTTTTTTTCAAATCGTCATTGAATCGGTCCAATAAGTTGGCATAATATTCCCCACTGATTGTTCTTCCCTTTTGTAGGTAGTCAATGTGGATTATCCCGCGTGCATCCAAAAAAACAGTCGCCATAACTTAATTGGCTGACAAACCCACCTTGGCCTTCTTTGACGCCGATTCACCCGTAGAAACCCACTGTTTTGACTGTTGTTTGGTCTCTGGTGTGTTGTGATGGATCCATGTTTCGTCCACGGTTACAAAACGGTGCAAAAACTCCTCCACATTGCGATTAAACAACGCCAAACCTTCCTGTGAAGTTGTTACACGATTCGTTTGTGGTCGACTGTGAGCAAACGTGGCACCCATCTTGCAGAAAGCTCTCATGCCCAAGTGATCATTCAAAATTGAAAGCACTGAGCCATGCGAGATCCCTACGGCTTCCACAATCTCTCGCACTTTCAATCTTTGGTCGGCCAACACCACATCGTGAAGTTTTTCGATTGTTTCGGGTGTAGAGACCTCAACTGGGCGTCCAGGACGTTCGGCATCTTTAGTGCTTGTACGGCCACAACGAAATAAACTAAACCACTTTTTTACCATTGAAATCGATGGTGCAGAGTCCCCATAGTATTTATCAAGCTTAGCCTTGGTCTCGGTAATGGTTTTTTTCGCAAGAAATAATGCTGAATAAGCACACAAAATTCAATTCTTTCCATTTTCTCCTCAAATTTGTGAGTAGTCTGATAAAAATAGCTGTCAAACACAAACTAACCGACGCAGCAAGTTAAAATTTAGACAGGAGTCAACTGAAAGATCCCTGTTCACAGGAGCAGTGTTGCTGTTTCAGTAAAGAGGTCAGAAATTCAAAAAGTCACCGACTTATTGACCCACCCTCGTAATATGACATGATTTTCAGTGGTATTAGTACTTCTTGCACCCCTTTACGGCTTTATATTGATCGAATTTCTGTTGGAGTAGTATGGAATGTATATTTTATATAAGGTGGCAACCCATTTTGATCGCGATATCTCGCTTTATATTACAAACTAGCTGACCCCCAGACTTCGTACTGTCAAAAGTGTAGACTTACACGTCGTCAAACTGAAATATTTAACTGACCTGTTGAGGGTCTCTGTCATGCGATGAGAAAAAAGGTGTTTTTCATAGCGTCCGCACAATTTTTTCACTTCATAAGTTTTAAGTTTATAAGTATAGTAGTTTCGGCTGAGCATTTATTCTTAGTCAGTTAGTCTATTTACCCATTTTTTAAGAAAATTTATTGATCTCTTAATTTTTCTGGGATAAAAAGTGTCCTATTGTGTTAATTAGATCATTATCTGGCTTCCTGTAAATTTTATTTAGCGTTCTGTGAATTAGTCTTCATTTAGCTACAAACACACAAAGATCTAAACATTCACATTTATAATATTAATAGGATTAGGCTTAAACCACAAACTTAGTATCCTCCAGACACCGTAGTCAGTACAAATCGGTTCGACAAAATCGTCCATTAATCCCCCCGCTCTCACTGCACTTCACGCCCCTCAATGTTGCAAGGTAAAACATATATCGCCATATTCTCGTAAATTATTTTATAAGGCGATTATCATGTGCGACATGATAGTCCAGTGAGTAGAACACCCGCCCGAAAAACAGAAGGGCGTGAGTTCCAATCCTGGGACGGGCCTACACCAATTTGTCTTTTCTAAAGTCATATGTGTGGTTAATTTATCATGGTTGCTAACGGTGAGGGAAAACATCGTGAGGAAACCCACATGGCTGAGTTGTACTTAGTCATGTGACAGTGTATTCGTACAAAACGGCGATAGGCCTGCCCCCTATCACGTGAGTACACTGTCTAAGCAAAACGCGGGTACCTTCTCTGGAAACTAGATGGCGCTTGCCATGTGAGTTCAGGAGTATTGGTACCTCTGCCAACCCCTTCGGGGATAAACGGCGTGAACGTTTATGTTATGTTATGTTATTTTATAAGGAAAGGAAAACAGTTAGCAACACCTTTTATTAATTAACTACATACATACATAATCACGGCTATAAATCCCTAGTATAAGGGTAGCCAGACCTTCGAAATAAGAATAAGCCGACACTGCTAAAATTAACTACTAACATGGTATACCATCTCATACAAAATGTTTTTATTTACCTCTACGCTCAATAGATGGAGTTAAGATATAGTCGGCTTTTAAAATAAAAACCTAAAGTGGCTAATTATCGTTTAAAAAGCCAAAAGACAGTCAGATAAATATAACACGGTAATTTATTTTGTCACTTAATACCATAAAACATAAATTATTACAATTATATGCAAAATTAAAAAAAAAACTGTATTTTTGTTTTTATGAAATTGTATTCCTAAATGATTATTGTATAAACTACATTCTATTTAACTAAAATGTTTAGTGATTTCAACTACTGACAATAGATGGCGCCAAAATGAGATGGTGTTTACTGACGTATCTTACTTGTTTTGATTTGCGTCCATCCAAGTAATCGAATTGGTGATAATTGTAAAAATAACACTACCCTATTACTACTCGTGGGTGATTGCAAGAGGCGACTCACGGGGTATAGGGGCTTTTTACGTGATTTTATTTTTTTAACGACCTCGGCGTACACATTTGGACCAAAAAGAGACTGTGCTTAAAAAGACAAGTGTCCCAAGTTTGCCAGGTGCCAAGTGGCGATCGATAATCTCTAACTATCCCAATGTGAACTAACGGCGTGAGAATATATATGTAATTTTAATTCCTGCCGCATCGCTCAAAAATAACCTTGTTCCATTTCTTATCACTATTTTTAAGCCGTGTAGTGTCGGCTTAGAATGTCGCTACCCCATTTCTTCCGGTGGGTGAACGTAAGAGGCGACTTACGGTATTGGGGCTTTTAAGGGATTTTTGGAGGCCCATCACTAACGATAATTTATTTATACCATTTTCTACCCTATCAACTTTTAAATGTGACTGAGGAGTTTCTAGCTCTGCAGCTCTGGCTACCCCTTCTTGGGATTTATAGCCGTGAGTATATGTATGTATGTTATTTTTATATCTGTTAGTACTTTGTTGTAGAAAGTTGATTTTTAGTATTAGTACCCCTGCCTGCACTACCGTCGGGATTTGCGGTGTGGACGTTTGAATTAATATTAATAACTCAGTGATTGACTTTTCGAAGCTTTGGCTACCCCTTCTAGGGATTTTTAGTCGTAAGTATATTTATGTATGTAATAATGTTGTATGAGAAATAATAATATGTATGTCAGTATGTGATGTGGCAAGATTGATAAATACTTTTTACAAATAGGATAAATATTCTTTACTGTAGGTGTAGCGCGTAGGTACCTAGATAAATTAAAATAAGTAGTTTTATGACGACTTGGTAGCTCAGTGGGTAGAACACCGCTTATCTTGCAGACGACTAATTTTCTAACCCTGGGACATTGTATTTGTAGATAACGGCGATGGGCCTGCCCCCTATCACTTTAGTACACTGTTCGAGCAAAACGTGGATACTCTGAACACCCGGTGACAATGTCACGTGATTATCAGAAGTATTGGTACCTCTGCCAACCCCGTTCGGGGATATTCGACGTTAACGTTTGAGTTTGAGTTAAATGTCCGTATGATTGCAGTTGAAACAAGCTATCGATTTTTTCAATATAATATCATACTACTTTCAACATTTTCAAATTTATGTGGAGAATAGATTATAAAAGAATCATTGTTTTTGGAAATGGGTTAACATTCGAGCCACATACATAACCCAATAAAATTAATTATGATGTATTATTTATAATATTAAATGATATTATTTTGAGCTGACATTATAGTATTCTGAAGTAATAACCAGAAGTCTAAAGTAATAACCAGATGGTTGTGGAATGTCAGCTTGGAAGATACAATTTTTTATTAAATATTCGTGGTTTATCACCACATCGCCAACCAATCAATGAAATTAAACCCTCAAACTAAACAACTCAAATCAGTCGCTCAATACATCACTGACGGAATGATGCGGAGTAGTGCTATTTATTACACGTCGTCACTACAGCACGAGTACGCCTTGCAGGATGTTATTAAATAAATAAATGTGTAAATACAGACT
The DNA here is from genome assembly GCA_963576735.1 of Bedellia somnulentella. Classification (NCBI taxonomy): domain Eukaryota; kingdom Metazoa; phylum Arthropoda; class Insecta; order Lepidoptera; family Bedelliidae; genus Bedellia; species Bedellia somnulentella. Next base: position 7,435,493 of record OY755175.1, on the reverse strand, counting down.
TATATTTTGGACTATATATTCCTAGAAGGGGTAGCGAGAGCTTCGGAATAAGAAATTCGTTCGCCACTTTTGGAACTTGTGTTGGATAAGATTATAAAACAAAGATTTGTGATGGTGGGTCTCCAACAGAATCGCCTTAAAATCACACAAAAAGCCCCAATATCTTTAGCCGTCTCTTACGAACAATGGGGTAGTGCTATTCTAAGCCGACACACAGCAGAGACGAATATCGACAACGACTCTGTTAACATTAAAAACAAAAATCTACAAACAGATGTAATACTCGTACGTACGCAATTGGCCTTGTCGACGATTTTGTCCTTGACCATATTTGCAAATTTGCAAATAAACATTTAGTGAAAGAAAGTCATAAAGTAATAAAATCTGTCTCGCTCGTGTCGTGTTACCGAGGCGCCCCCGCCCCGCGCGCCCCGCAGTCGCCATTTCCTAATATTAGCCGAGTTATGATATCGGGCTTTGTTATGCATTTTGTTTTAATCATTTTGTAGTGACATCTGTGACCTTAAGTTGAACTATTATGTTATGTGCTTTACATTTGATACGCATGCGAATTTACCGCCATCTAGCGAACAATAAAGAACTAGGAAATAGCCCGTCGAATAAGGGTATTTAAGCACATCACACTTCGTTGTATGGGATTGGGTATCTGTACTAGTATAGTATTATATTATCTGTGCTACTAATCAGAAAATCTATTCATTAAATCTATAATAAGAAGAACAACTGCAATAGGCTCTTCAGGTGGAGTTGCAAATGTCAAAGGAGTAGAGCTCTTTTATTTAAACACATTCTTTTAGAATTTCTATCTAAACGCATTATTATTTTGTTGAAAATTTGAGAAAAAAAATATTTTCCGCTTGCAACACTGACATGGCGGCGAATAAAAATTCATAATGTACACAAAACAAAATAGCTTTGAATCATCTAAAATATATGGAAATAAACAATAGTAACCGGTAAAACGTGTTTCCTAGTCCTTTAATTTTGATATTTACTCTATTTCGACAAGTTGGAAGTACGCAAGTCGTCATTTTTTTTTTGTGGAGCTGTTTTGGCTTGTCACTTTCAAAGCTTCTATTCTAACCGACTGAGTGCGGGTGCGTTGCGTTGATATGCAAATGCAAGAGAAACCAATGAAATAGGACTATCGATATGGCCGTGAGCGGATTCTGGGTACTCTTTATTCTATGGCTTAAGCGCAGCGTCTTGTCTAGCGCTTCATGCACGCGTGTAAATTTTGTTACAGAGTAATTTTAAAATTGTATTATCTTCTAAGATGTTTATTTAAATTAAGTGATGTCAAGGACAATTTTATTCTCAATTAAATACTCTCAATTAACAACATATTTATTTGGATAAAGATTAATATTATGTTGATAAAACATTATGGCAATTATGCATTAAATTCGACCAAATTTATTTACCATAAAAATGGTTATAGTAAGTGAAACTTAAAAGTTAGACATATACTGTCGCGGGCATTTTTTTAGATCATTTAAAGAGAAATAATTCTATAATACATTTTTTTGGGTAACTTAAACCGTTTACGCAGCGCACACAACGGAAGCCTTAGTATGAATAATTATCCCCGTTTTCGCAACATTATTCGCTGATAGTTTGCTCCTGTTGGTCGCAGCGTGATAATATATAGCCTAAAACCATCCTCAATAAATGGACTATCCAACACAAAAAGAATTTTTCAATTTTATTGGGTAATTCCTGAGATCCTAGCGTTCAAATAAACAAACTCTCCAGCTTTATAATATTATATATAAAATATATAAATAATAATATAACTCTCTACTATTCAGTTACTGTCTGACGAATATCTATTTAAATATATGGCACAGCTCCTACTGCAGGCAGTAAAAGATGCTATTCGAAATGAAAGTCTCCTAGGAATTACTTGGGAGCATTAAGAACATTTTTATACATATATTTTCATATACAACCATGGCTGCTCAGTTCGTAGAACGCCGCTGATCGTGCAGACGATGAGGCTTCAAATCCCGGGTCGGGCCCTAACCAATTTGTCTTTTCTAAAGTCATATGTGTGGTTAATTTATCATGGTTGTTAACGGTGAGGGAAAACATCGTGAGGAAACCCTCATGGCTAAGTTGTACTTAGTTATGTGACAGTGTATTCGTACAAAATAGCGATAGGCATGCCCCCTATCACGTGAGTATACTGTCCAAGCAATACGTGATACGTGGGTACTCTGAACACCAGGTGATAATGTCACGTGATGTTCAGAAGTATTAGAACCTCTGCCAACCCCTTCGGGGATATACGGCGTGAATTGGGTTGGTAGAATATTATCATCATCATCTATAATAGAAACTCACATTTGTTTGTAGGTATACTAAATTTTAGTCTGTTTTAGTTGTTAATAAATCCATGAGATTTTATTCTTGCTTTTGGGGTAGTTTTGATGAAATCAATTGCTTAATCTGAAATCGTATCCATAAAGGGTGATGGTAACTAAATAGTGCACAGTATTTCTAAATATTTACTTACAAGCAGACGGTCATGCAATGTGGGGAATAGGAAATGGACTCGTCACCCGCTGCGCTGTAGGCAACTTACTCTAACTACGCTGGCTCATCGAGCTGTTTCGCTGCTAAATACTAGTAACCACAATACCTTACCTATTAGATTAATACTTAATTAATGTAATAATAAATAATACTTAATTTTGCTACCTTGTATTTTTTAGGTTTTAATACGGGCTGACTAAAAGGGTCCTTAAGATCCTACCACAACACATCATCACACTACTCACAATCATACTTAACACATCACTCATACACGGCATCTTTCCAGATTCATGGAAAGATGCCGATGTGATAGGTATATTCAAAGTCGGAAAGCTCCGCACCGATCCCACGAGCTATAGGCTATCAGCCTATTAAGGGCGTCCCCCGAAAAAGTGAGAACCTTGAAACGGCATTTGGGCTTACCCCCCTGCCGTTTCCTCACCTTTAATCAAACTCGTAAAATAAACCATCTAGAGTGGCCTCACTAGTAACTATTATAACCATAAATTAAGCGCCATCTACGGAAATAGTCTCGTACTACGTTGTAGAATTGCGACATGCGTATCGATATTATAATTATGTCTCGCTTGGATGAATATTATTATTGTAATTGAAATAACTGAAACAAAAACTTTAATTTCACAAAACGATTTTTTATGACACCTTCGGAATATAGTAGGGGAATGTCGAGAAGAAAACTCGTGATAGTGGGTTTCATGCGACACCAAGTAAAAGGGGATTATGTTATTCTTAGCCGGCACAACAAAGTGTTCGTGGATTGCAGTAGAAATAACGTAACGTGCTATTATCGCAACGTCCAAAAATCACACTTGAATAAAAAATCGGCACAAATTATAAAACAGGAGAAAGCATTTAGTAAATACTACCAGTCGCCTCTTACGTACACCCACCGGCACCGGAAAAAATTGGGGTTGTGCTATTCTAAGCCGACACTACACAGCAATAATATACAATTCATAATAATAATTCATAAATATATACTTGGTTTATAGTTTCTTGTTAGAAGGAGACTATAAATATGCGTCTTTTGTATTTGTTTATTTACTTAATTAGAGGTTTGCTCTTTAAGGGATTTTTGGGCGATGCGGTTGGTGACCCATCACCAACAACCTTTATTCTATCATCTTTTTCCCACTCAACTTCCAAAAGTGGCTGAGGAATTTTTAATTTCTAAGCTCCGGCTACCCCTTTTAGGGATTTATAGCCGTTAGTATATGTATGTATGTTGCTCAAAAGTTTTTTGTTCAATTGGAAATTTTCGATTTTCTGCACATGTTTATTTCCTTTATTTAATTTTCCGTCGTTATTATAAGGTAAAAAAATACCTTTAATCTTTGGTTATACTAAACTATGTAATAAAGGGTATTTTAAAAGAAAAGCAAACAACTTACTTTTTTATCTAATTAAAAACACTAGCCGTGTTATACAAAGATTTCTCCTTGTCGATATAGTGGGATGAGTATACGCAAAAATATAAATAATTATTTCATAAATTAGTATAAAGCTTATTTGATTCAGTTATTTTTAAATATCAGCCTAAAAATTTATTAATATCAGCTTACTCTATCAATTCACCTTGACGAGACGGTTGAGTGGTTGCGAATTTATTTGAACCTACTCATCCCCTCGCAAAGCTATACATTTTCGAAGTATAAACTAGAATTATTAGCACATTAATAAAAGAAAATGAATCAAGATAATTTATTCGAAGAACGGTTTGAATGCACATATTTAATATATTCTATTTCATTTTAAAAAAAGTAGAAATATTACAAAAAAAAATATGTAAAAACATCACATAAATTTAAAGCAAAACGATAATAATTGTTTCAGCTAGATTTACGGAACATTAGGATAATATCACAAAACAGAATAATTCGCAGTATTTTTAATAATGCATTTATCATCATTACCGAACGAAAATTAAGACAAAATTATTTTACCTGTAAAGATTTAAACAAAAAGCACATGCCGAGCCGATGATTTGTACTCACGCCCTAATATATGGCGCATAGCACTCCACACGTTGGACCATTTCGTTCTTACGTAATAGGTTGAAATTAACGATAATATTACAATTGAGACAAACTTATAATGTAAGGCGAAACAAGCGACTATGTTGCGCACAACCAAAATAAATTATCAAAAAAGCGCGGGAAGCGGCAAGCAGCTATATTACAGAAAAATCCGACACAAGCTCTGCGCATGAAGGCTAACAGCCATTTGCCACCCGTTCTCCGCGCAGGGACCCGCTGAAGATTGAAATTGAAACTTAGGAAAAAAGCTTTGTAACTCCATAATTAGGATAAAAAGACTAGAAAATTATCACTACAATGATAGATTACTCAATTGTCTACGCAAATGATAGGTAATCGATAACATATATGCAGTATTCTGACTACAGTATCAGATTTTACGATAAAAAAGGCCCCCACAAATATTTTTTTTCTTTGTTAATTATTATCAAAAACAAAATATGAACCTTCATTTTTGAAGATAAGATATTGAACTTGAACATATATTTTATTTAGAGTGTGATTGCTTTATTGAGCGGATTTTATTGAGTTTGAAAACTACCAAAATCAGTGAACTTTTCGAGGGAGGCCCTTAAGCTCGTTAGGAAAGATCTATGAGCGACTAATCCTCGCTAGGATCAGACATTACTTGCCCACTCACTAGCGGAATTCAGATACACGAACAATTCGGGTTCAGGGCACAACACTCATGCGTCCAACAAGCACATCGCTTTACCGAGCATGTGCTTGATGGATTCAATGACACTTACATCAAAAAGACGGGCGCCGTCTACTTTAACGTGGCGAAGGCATTTGACAAGGTCTGGCATAACGGTCTGCTATACAAGCTATACCAGATCGGTATGCCAGACAAGCTCGTGGCTATAGTCCGCGACTACTTGTCGGATCGCCGATTCCGCTTCAGAGTGGAGGACGCCCACTCACAACACCACCCCATACACGCGGGAGTCCCACAGGGCTCCACGCTCTCACCCGCACTCTTCAATATATACACTAACGACATCCCGCGTACACCGCTGGTGGAGTTAGCACTCTTTGCAGACGACACACTACTCTATACGAGTCACCAAAATCACAACTTCATACGGCTTCGCCTTCAGCGAGCCGTAACACAACTCGGAGAGTGGTTCAGGAAGTGGCGGATCGAGGTTAATCCCTCCAAAAGCGCAGCCATGCTCTTTCGGAAGGGAGGCCCCTCACTTGACCCGCCGCCGCCTGTTCAACTCTTCGGCACACCTATTCCGTGGGTGAAAAAGACTAAATACCTCGGTATTGTCTTTGATTCCCGGCTTAGATGGACACACCACATCAGATACATACGAAACAAAGCCTCTTTCGTCCTGAATAGGCTATCACCGATGCTTTGTGCTCGCAGTAAGTTACCACTGCGTCACAAAGTTACACTATACAAAACATGTATACGTTCGGTCCTCTCGTACGGTAGTGTTGCGTTCGCACACGCCAGAGAGGGCTTGATACACCGCCTCCAGGTGATACAAAATAGGTTCATGCGCAAGGCGGTAGGGGTGCCTTGGTATGTTAGGAACTATGATCTCCACAGAGACTTAGGACTCAATACAATCAGGGATCACTTCAAACAAATCTCACGTAGATACTTTGATAGGATCCCTGATCACCCCAACCCCTTACTCCGAGCCTCGCTCGAATACACGATTTCCCCGGACGCCGGGATTCGACGCCCACGTAGCGTGCTCTCGGATCCCGACGACGACATCACCCGCGAGCTCGAGGCCTCAGGGGCCACCGGCGCTCGCGGTCACACCAACAACCACTATCACTCCCGACACCGACCCCGCCGGCGAGGTCGTAGAACCTAACACTAACTTTAGAGTCACACCAGACTCAACTAGAGTCTATTTTATTTTATACTCACCCTATTCGACTTAGCTTAGGTACACTCCCATTCACCGCCAGGGCGGCCTTCAGCCGCCCGGCAAAAACAGCTAAGGTGACGCCGCATAGGCCGCAGGGCCAGCAGCACCGAACCGGTGGGGTTTTAGTCGGTACGACTCCGACATACTCCGACATGCTCGAGAGAGCGACGGGGGATCCATGAGGATTTCCCCACCGGTAAACAAAAAAAAAAAACACCAACTTTAAAAAAAATCCTATCGATACAGTTTACAGCATTGGTTCCGACATATTTTGGTATTTATAACTTGAAATTATAATAATAGATCATCGTTACTTGCATTTTACAAGTCATTTACTTAGTTGCTGTTTTATCTTAATTGACTGACTGTTGCTCGCTTTCTTCTTTGGTGTCCTTAATTCCTTCTACTATTGTATTACATTGAAGTATTTAATAGATTAGATTTTAGGTTTTTCGCAGTAGGCTGAATAATAGTTAGGTTAGTTTAGTGCGCTTTGTTTTTGTTCGTCGCGTCGTTTAGATTTTTATAGTTTAGTTAGGGATATTTTTTAGTTCCTACTATTTTAGATTGAATTGTGTATTTTAAAGATTTCAGGTTTTAAGCAGTAATTGAATAATTGTTAGGTTAGGTTCGTCGCTTTGTTGGTCGTTTAGATTTTTATAGTTTACCCATATTTACGCAATGCCTCGCAAACGTAAATCTAATTTATCGAGCACCTCATATAAAGCTCGGACAATAAAAATTGCGCGATCTCAGGAATCGTCTCTCCATGCTGAATTAAGAAGGCGCGAACAAGCAGATCGTCAGGCTGCTTTGAGAGCTGCTGAGCTACCATCTCAACGCCAGCAAAGACTTGAAGAGCAAGCCGCTCGCCAAGCTTTGTTGAGGGCCTCTGAGAATGATATTCGTACACAAGTTCGTTTATCGCAACAGGCTCAACGTCAGACAGCACTAAGGGCGTTAGAGTCGCCTCTTCAAACGCAGCTACGTTTAGAAGAGCAAGCAGAAAGACAAGCTATTTTGAGAGCTATCGAGACGCCCCTTGAAACACAGCTTCGTTTAGAGGAGCAAGCTGGGCGACAGGCAGCTTCAAGAATTGCGGAGACTCCAGAAGAGTCTCTAGCGAGAAGAACCGCGCATGCAAAAATGGAAGCTGAACGGCGTCGAGCTTTTATGAGAAATACTTGGTCTGTGTTTAATAATACTGCATTTGAATACGATTCTTTGATCGATTACAAAAACCATTCCTTGGTCGTCATCGGGTTAATCTATATCTATACTTATAATAAATCTGTAGAGAGGTCAATTCTGTACATGAAATATATTTTCAAAATAACTATCAGGTGGTGATTAGGGATCGATACTGATGCCAAAAATGCAATCAGTAAAATTTTTGTCTGTCTGTCTGTCTGTCGGTTTGTATGTTCCTTATGGAATCAAAAACTACTCGACGGATTTTAACGAAACTTGGTACAATTATTCTCCATACTCCTGGGCAGGTTTTTGTATACTTTTCAGCAGAGTAGTAAAGGGGAATTTTGGGAAATTTTGGGAAAACGGGAGAAGTTACTACATTTTTTAAGCTTCCGTCGCGTGTGCAGCCTTAATGGTTAAAGTTATATAGAAATCATGTATAACGGAAATATTCTTCATAAAATTATCTAAAAAAAATCCTCAACAGTTTATGTCTATCTTTTACGGTTGACTCACAATAACACGTGTAATTCCTGATAGCTTAGCAGTTCGGAACATTCTGATTATATTTGTTTACTCTTACGTTTGTAAACCTCTCACTCATCCCTAATTTAAAAAAGGTAACATTATTACCTATTCAATAAAAAAATAATCATAGAAATCGGTAGAGAAACACCGAAATTATACATAAAATAAGCCATCGCGCCCGTGACCAAAACCGAATCGTTACTAATTTACATATAACATACTAGATGGCGCCAGTAGTTGCATCCTACAACACGTAATGATTTATTTTTTAGATTGTTATAAATACTTCATAGCGTTTTATTCCAAAATTTATAATTTTTTTGTTAGTTTTGAATAGCAGTATATATAATAATAGCAAGCACTAACCCTTCACTTCAGCGATTATTTTGGATGGAGATCCACCACTAACCATCCCCATATTCCCGAGCAATCGCTGCAAGCTCTCCCACTATCATCAACGGTCAGTGTAAGAGGCAGCACCGTGCCGCCGCCGAAGCGCCAAACTACTATTCGTATTTGTACTTACTAAGACATTCTCATTTTGAACATAGAAACTTAGTACAAAATGGTTTGGTTCATGATTCTTATGAAAAATTAAAAAGGTTTTTTATGGAACTCAACCCCTAAGGGGTTGATATAGCAAATGAAAGTTAATATAGAGTTTTATGTCATTTTAGTATCTAGAAACATAAAACTTGGTGCGATTGAATTTATGATATTCATCTATCAATCAATTACCTAAATTCTATAAAAGGGTAGCCACAGCTTTAGAGATAGTAATTCTTCTTCCACTTTTGGAAATAGATTAGGGAAAAGGTAGTCAAATAAAGATTTTAGTGATGGCTCACCAACTTTATCGCCCAACAATCACTTAAAAAGGGTCAATGTCCTTTATATCCTTTACAACGCCCGCGGGAATATAAATGTATATAAAAAAGTTAAGATAGTGTTTTGGTATTTTGAATGTAAACCGGATGCAAAAAATGAAGTCCACGCGGACGAAGTCGCGGGCAAAAAGGTAGTATTTCAATAAAAGCATAATTAAATATATCTACCATTTAAAAAAACCGTTTGAAGCCGGAGCGGACTGTTGATGATATTCTATAGGAAAGTTTAAATTTAGTCTTTGGTTGACATTTAATACATATTTAAAAAGGGAATTAGGGTTTAGTTGTTGTTATGGAGATGTTAGGAAAAATTTAGTAGTCAAGATGAAGTGGTTGTACGATGTTATGTTTTTAATATAAATATACAGTGAATATTTTATAGTTGGGCATTTTAGAAGTATTGTTATGTGAAATTTAATATACAATATAAAAGTGACAATATATATATTGAGAAAAGAAGTTCGAAGTTTTGATTGATTACCTCCTCCTGGATAGGGATGTGGATATTCCACTAACACGGACCACTAACACTATATTAAACAAAAGATACAAATTATAAACTCACCGCTCTCTCTCTGTAGGGTTACGTCTCAAAAATACTGACAGTATGTCCTCTTTCATTCATACCCCTTTTTTCCTCACACTTCAGTCAGACGCCCATATATTTTTTATACATACATACATATATATACTCACTGCTATAAATCCCTAGAAGGGGTAGCCAGATCTAAGGAATTGGAAATTCCTTAGCCACTTTTGGAAAGTTAAGTGGGGAAAAGATGGTAAAATAAAGGTTGTTGGTGATGGGCCTCCAACCGCATCGCCCAAAAATCCTTTAAAAGCCCCAATACCGTAGTCGCCTCTTACGTACACCCACCAGGAGAAACGGGGTAGTGCTATTCTAAGCCGACACTACACAGCATTTATATGTATATTATATACATTCTGTGTACTAAGTATCGGGAATTTGTCAATAAAACAAAAAATACAAATTATTCATTTAAATTTATTTTATCGCCTTCAAAGTAGGCCCCATCGCTTGCAATACAATATCTCCACCGCTTCACCCAGTCTTCCATACATTTTTCATAGGCTATTTGCGGTATGGCCTTTAGCTCATTCAGCGAAATTTCTTTTATGGCTTCTATCGACTCAAAACGTTTTCCTCGAAGAAGTGGTAATTTTAACGTGGGAAAAAAAAAAGTCAGACGGAGCCATATCAGGTGAATACGGTGCTTGGTCGAGAACTTTTGTTGAATTTTTCGCTAAAAACTCTTTCACTATAATGGCTGTGTGTGATGGTGCAGCATCCATGAGTTGTGTTGCCACAAATCTGGACGTTTTCGGCGGATACTCTCATGCAAACGCTTCATGACGCCTAAATAATATTCTTTATTCACTGTTTCTCCCTCTGGAAGGAATTCGGAGTGAACCACACCACGGTAGTAAAAAAAACTGTCAGCATCACCTTGATTTTGGAGCGTCTTTGCCGCGGTTTTTTGGGTTTCGGCTCGTTTTCGGAACGCCATTCTGAAGACTGTTTGCTTGTTTGCATGTCGTACTCATAAACCCATGTCTCGTCGCCAGTTTTTATACGTTTCATAAAGGTCTGATCCGTAGAAGCTCGGGAAACCATGTCTTCAGCGACATGCTTTCGCTGCGCTTTTTGAACAAAATTGAGCTCTTTTGGAACTAGTCGAGCGGCGACGCGTTTCATGCCTAAAATGTCAATGAGAATGTTGTGGACGGACGATATGTTCACCTCACAAGCCAACTCTCTCAGACTCATACGTCGATTTTCGAGCACTAGCTTCTTGATTCTGTCGATGTTTTTTTTGGTCGTAGCGGTTGAAGGTCTACCAGAACGAGGCAAGTCTACTACTACTTCTCGGCCTTCTTTAAAAGCCTTATACCATTCATAAGCCCTTGTTTTCGATATACACGATTCGCCGTAGGTATTTCGCAACATTTTTAGTGATTCACCACATGAAATATCATTCGAAACACAAAATTTAAGGCACACTCTTTGTTTAACAATATTTTCCATTGTAAAAATCACCGAGGACTCAAAACTATGTCCAACAAAAAATGTAGTTTAAAACAGATCCCGCTCAAATTTTGCGCGCTAAATCAGTACAGTGCTACCAACATGCAGTAAAAAAATTTGAACGACCTCTTTTACGCGGGTCTTTTTATTGACATATTCCCGATACTTTTTACACAGAGTAGTATATATATTTTATATGAGCTGTATTGATCGCGAACACAATAGGTGGATTGCGAGTTTTATCGAATTGATTCATTACAATCGTCTGAGTTGATTTCGCGATAAATAACTGTATCTAAAACGCATTATAGAGAAGTTGGAGTAGAAATTCATTTATACTTATTGATTTTACCTGACACTGGCGAAAAGTGTGAAATTGAATCGAACATGAACCCAGCCATTAATGAAATAAGAAAAAGAACTAAGTGATGTGATTTGATTTGATTACAGTCTGCTTTAGCTTTATTATAATTCTCAATTTTTGGACTAATCTATATCTCTTAATTGAAAACAAATTATAGCACTGCTGAATTTTAAAGGTGATTACTTAATTGCTGGAGGTCTGCTTTATAAGTTAAAGGACTTTCATTGGATTCCTAAGAATTACATTGAACGAAATCATGTCACAATTGAAATCTGTAAAGAAGTTAAAATGGTCATTAGACTATACGCAAAGGTAGAGTAAACATTCCTATTACTTTATTTAAGTATGTATTATATTTTTTAACATGTACAGCTGTGTAGTGTCGGCTTAGAATAACACTAACCCCATTTTTGCCTGCGGGTGTCTAGAGAGACAGCTTGGGCTTTTGGGGTTTTAAGTGATTGTTAGGGGATGTAGCCAGCCAGTTGGGCTAGTGCCATCATTTTTGCCTTTTAAATTACTAAAGAAGCATCAATTCTGAAGCTCAAGCTAACCATTCTTTGGAATTATACCATAACGAATGTTGGCTAACCATTTTTTGGAATTATACCATAATGAATACATACATACATATACTCACGGCTATAAATCCCTTAACAGGGTAGCCAGAGCTTTGGAATTAGAAATTCCTCAGCCACTTTTGAAAGTTGATTGGGGAAAAGATGGTAATAATTTATGTTTTTGGTGACGGGTTTCCAACCATTTAAATCATATCTAGATGATTTGATATTATAATCAACTATGTATCAATAATTTATATTTAAGACCGCATGGCATGACCAATATGGTATTGAGTAAAAGTTTACTTGTATTTTTTTATTAGTAAATTAAACACCAATAGAGTAAAATAAAAACCTCTCAATATTATGCATTACAGGAATCGATCAGTGTCAACAGAAATACCCTCACCACCAGGATTCAGTCAGTCAGCATGCTCCAGCCTTTCTGAGTCCAACAAAGACAACGATTCAAACCTGTTACTGATAAAGAAGCTATGGGATGTGGCTTTGGGGCCATTGAAGCAAGTGCCAATGAATTTATTCATTATGTATATGGCTGGGAATTCCATATCAATCTTTCCTATCATGATGGTTGGAATGTTGATAATCAGGCCAGTTAAAGCTCTGTTTGCAACTCACAGCACTTTTAAAATGATAGAAGGTACTCAAGCAATAGGTCAAAAGTTTGTGTACTTCATTGGGAACTTAGTGAATATTTTACTTGCATTATATAAATGTCAGAGCATGGGTTTATTGCCGACACATTCCAGTGATTGGCTTGCTTTTGAAGAACCTTTGACTAGAGTTGAATATGTTGCTGGTGGGTTTTCTTTGTCATAATTAAACACAAACACAATACTATAAATAGAATTAGATTTATTTATTATTTACATTGTTTTATTACTATGTCTACTCTTTAGGTATACTTGCAATATATTTTTGCACTTTAGCAACTAGTTCTTTTGGATCATCTACCTTACTTATCTGAAACAAACAACACATAAAACATTAATATATTAAATCTTAAACTAAAATGTAATTGTTTATATTAATTGAACACTGCAATGGCTAATTATGCAATGTACATACCAATTTCTTAGTATAATTGTCTTTGTTTGTGTCACTACAAAATACAGTTAGGAAATAAATTGAAAGTTTTGCATTTGAAGAACAACACAGGTTTAGTGGTGTTTTCAAATTATTTTTCTATTCAATGTTGTAAAAAATGACAAAATATAGTGTTAAGTACAGAAATCTTTTACAGCAATTTCTTAAGTACTAACTCTGGAAGAGGTAATGTTGACAGTAACATTTTAAAAAACCTGTATCTGTATTTTGCCCAGTAGAATGCCCAGATAAGTGGAAATACAGAATAAGCTAAAAATATAATCTATGTCTAAAAATCATATTATATGCAACAAAAAAAGGTAATTTGTTAAGTGCCCAGTACACGATGGGCCACGCTTCGCAATTGGCAATTGTAGGCCACGATCAATTGGTGTTCACACAATGGCCCATTGCTCATTACTGCCTGGCAATCCACTTGCGACGGACGTCGAAATAATCATGGTTGCAGCTATGTATTTATTTTATTTATGGCGCTAATTATGTTATTTTTACGTCATATAGTGATTATAAATACATTTTGCAATAAAATATTCCAAAAAAGTATAAGTATCTATGAGCGGTCGGTGACGAACTAAACAATGGCCCATTGTGGAAACACCACCGGCCATGCTACGCCACGATTCCTTTGAAGTGTGCCCGAAAAACCGACAACTTCGCCATTGCGCGCCACGATCGGCAATCGTCCGCCATCATGCACCATTGCCCCCTGTACACAGTGGCGATGGCGAGCAGTGGGCCATCGTCCGCCATTGTGTACTGGCCGCTTTAGAAGTTTATCATTATATTCTAAATAAAAATATATTTTTGAAAGCTCCTACAAAGGTAACTGACATGAAAGCAACTGTTTAAATGGTTAGATAGGTTACCAATTAAAACAACACCTGTAAAAGAAAATAAAATTTTTAGCTAGTTAGCTTGAAGGCTCAGTAGGTACATGGTAATAAAAGGTGACTTGGGGATTAAGGCTATTGAGAGCTGTCATCTGCATTTAATTTCTCATATTTATACTGAATTATAGGGTGAAACTACAAGTAAATACAGGGCTATGATGAAATACAATTATTATCTCTATGATAATTAACTAGATGTCTCAAAAATCTACCTTCTATCTAGGTCATATAATCAGACTAACCAAGTGAATCAAGGAAGTTTAAGAAAAATTATCATCAGTGACTATTCTTTACAAGATTTGGGAGGGACTTCTTTATGTTTTTCAAGGTTATCTTTACATTTCTCAGGGGTATCTTCAGGAAGGCCTATAAGATTTTTTACTCTTTGTAATTGATGTTGAGGGCTCGCCACTCTTGGGATCTGTTAAATACAAGATTTTCCTTTTAATATGCATTCTCACAAATGGGGGAAGTCGAGAGAAATTAAACCCTAAAAATTTTGCTTAAAAAGGAATTTTTTTTACCTGAGGAATGTTAGTACTATGTAATTACCGTTACATAGGCATAAACTAGGCAGGAATAAAATAAATACCTACCTAATAAGTTTACCTTTTACATCTACACAAAAAACTTTATACTAATGAAAATGAGTGAGACAATTTGAAAATATTAAACAAATTCTGCTTTTGCTAACACTTATTATGCCAACCTGAAAAGCCCTTATTTTGAGTTAATCAAAGTTTACCATTCATTAGCACTATAAACTATTTATCATTATGTATTTCAGGGCACAAATCTTTTCTTTATATGTAAAAATAAAGGCTATGTGCAGTATTATGTAAGAGAAAATAATTATTTATCATTCAATTACCTGCTACAAAACAACCACAAAATGGACCAATGAATCTGTTAAGGTCACAGGAAGCCTTATATGAGGGTCACAGGACCAGTCGTTGGGGAGAACTTTAGGGAAAACCTATGTCGGCAGTGAAAATATATGGACTGAATGATGAACCCGTAGGTGTTTGTAAGAGGCAACTTAGGGTGTGGGGTTGTTTAAGAAACATTTTTGGGCGATGCAGTTAGAGATTTCTAACCAACAACCTATATTTTAGGTTCAGGAATTTATTATTCTGAAGCTCTAGCTACCCCTTTTCAGTATTTTGTAGCTGTGAGTATATGTTTCTATGTATGAAAGATGAAGATGATGAATTACCTGATAATTTTGGGCTACATAAACACCAGTGTACATTCCGGCTCCAAACACAATCTGAAAAAGAAGACATTACATTTATTAGTACATTAATAAAATTGGTACAATTGTGAATTAGTCTATATCTCAGTTTGGATAACTTCAATGGTGAAAAGGTGGATTTATTACGTATTTATTTGAGAGATGTTATTAAAGGAAAGAAAAATTTCGACACTGGCGGGGTTCGAACCCGCGACCTTCGGGTATACGCCCCCGTCGCTCTGCCAACTGAGCTACAGTGTCAGTTGGCATCCAGCGCGAAATTTCTCTATCCTTTGTTTCTTTTTTACACGTTCAAGTAGTGTTTGCGTTTCCTACCTCCGAATTTTAACTAATTCGGACGGCCACTTGTCTACCTTTTCAGATAGAATGTAAATGTTGGAAACGCCTAACTATCACATAATTTAATGTTTTTTGACATGAATTCCTCATGTCAAATTTTTCTTTCCTTTAATAACATCTTTTATTTATGAGTAATACACATAATAAACATGAGGAATTCATGTCAAAAAACATTAAATTATATTTATTTGAGAGTTTAAACCGCCTTTGATAACCTAGACTAGGCTATCTAGTATCAATTTCCACAGAGGGTTACCTTTATTATGTTTGACAATCTTGGTACCTCACTGTTAAAGAGGCCTGTTTCAATTGCAAAAAGCAAGTGTTCAAGTTGTCCCAGGCCTACAACTTAAACTTTCCTTAATGTACAGGTTAGACTCATATGCATTAGACATAATGTCCAGTCCAGGAGTAATGCATACTATGCATGCACAAGCTTGTTCAACATAGCAGTTAATTTGAAAATGGTCATAATGATAGTTTTCAAATCAAATACAAATAATTCAGGCAGACTTATTAAATCTGCATAATTATTTAATGAGTATAATAATTCATAAACATAATTTAGAAGCAGAAACTTATTATTTTGCCTACATCTTTAAAATTCTCACCTCTCCATATTTATTTAAATAATTAAACTAGCACTCACTGAATTTCCAATTATAAAACCACAAAAGCCCATCTTAAGATTTGTCTACATAGTTGAATTTAATGAACTTGTGATATATTGAATTAAGCAAAATTACTTTAAATTAATTGAACAATATAATAATATATTTATTTTGTAGAAGATTATAAATTATAATTAAACAAAATTATGTAAATGTGTTCAGAAAATGTCATGAATGCTTTTGTTAGATGTCATATTGTTGACATTAACTTACACATCACAGACCAAAAATCTTTTGATGAAAATATTTAGATTGTCTTATCTGCAGTCCAGTGTCTTGTATGCATGCATTATCCAATTTCTTAGTCCCTTTTAGTAAAGACATAAACATATTGGGATTTGTAGCCTTGCTATACTCCTAAGGGAGTTATAACCAGAGAACCAGAATAAGAAATTTCTTACCCACATTTGGAAGTTAAGTGGGCATAATTGGTATGGATGGTCATGGGTCCAACCACATTGACTAACAATCACATAAAGCCCCAAAACATCTTCAAAAGTCATATATTATGACAGCAAAAGAGAGAAATAAGTTATAGCTATTCTTAGCTAATGAATAATGCAGGTTCTTCCGACTGTAATGACTATAAGTGAGTGAGTATGTTAAAGTACAAAGTAAGTTATTAAATACAAAAAAATATTGGTTTTGAAAAGGACTCCCAGTGAGGTGTGCAGAATTTTATAAATGATTCTTACAAACATCGGTTAATTAATTTACATTAATAAATCTTCACAAACAAGTTCTGATTAGAAATTATGAGATCTAAAAGTATAAACTGATTATTACTGTTACTTTGTAGTTATATATCGCACATCCGTTCAAATAGTGTCACAACTCAAAAATTAATTTAATCCATCTTGTTTTACCATTACGTTAATTAACCTTTGATAAACATCAAAAAGTTAACTCTTGAACTGGCATATGTATAGCTTGTTAATTTGTAATTATGTTCAGTTGTCGTAACAAGAGCAAAAATGTAAAAATAAAGAGAAATGTAAGTTTTAAATACGTTTTTTTCAAAAATTGGTTTTTGAGTTGTGTTACTATTTGAACGGAGGTGCGATATGTTATCAAAGAAGTTAGAATATTATATTATTTTATTTACATTGATTTGAGGGTTTATAGGCACATCAAAAATTAAACCTATGGGCAATCTATTATTGAATTAATCCCACTAAATTCAAAGCATATATATATGTTTAGCAAAACTCATTTGCAAGATTTCATTCTTCCGCTGCAAGTATAACCAAGTCAAATGACATTACAGCATTGAAAAAAACTTTTATTTGTAACATTGCTAGATCAAATTATTGAAACAACGTTTATAGGGAAGTTTGTACTAACCACCTTCTTCAAGCCAGACTTCTATGAAACATTCACAAGGCGAAAGGAAACTATAAAATACCTGGTTTATTTCACATAAAATTTAGGTTTTTGAACATGTAGATGAGACCAGTTATGAAATATGAATGATCTCTATTATTACAAATCAGAAATATATATATTGCAGAAAACTTACCACCCCTCTGATCATTGTTTATGTGCACTGGCCTTGTAGCTGTAATTACCACAAATAAAACAAGGCAAGATCCGGTTTTTATTTTGCGCTTACTGCCCTATGAATGTTAAGTAATTTAAACCTAAATTTAAATTTAATAAAACCAATTTGCCAACTATTATTTAACCAGGTAGTATGATGGTGACCAAACTGACCAACCAAACCAAGGTCAGCAGCGCAGGTCATACGTCAAAGTCAAACGAGGAAATTTGACAGTAACAGCAAGCATAGGACATCAAGATCAACATTACAGAATACAGATCCACAATCTTTTCTTGGCCGGCGGCGACCACAGATTACAATATAGATACTACGTATCAGTTAAGAATCTTACTCTAGCGTTTTTGGTACAGTAGGCACGTTAGTTTAGAGTTTGACATGTTTTTACTTTTATTTTATATTGGCTTTACGGTACGTATCGAGACCTTTTGTGCCAATTTTTCTTTCATTGGTAAACGTACGCGTACGTAGGCGGGAAATTTGAAATTATGTGGTTTGCTTGGGTAGGTGGCACGCACCCATATATACTGAAATCCCACAAACTATTCACTATTTGCCAAATGTCTATCATTTTGGTAAAAAGGGTCTCAATAAAAAAACAGCATATAATTTATTTCTTTTTATTCTTAAGTCTTTTTTTACATTTAGCTAACGCTTTAGCTTGCATATTCGGCAAATCCTTATGTGACAGTCTTAACAGATCCACTCCTCTCAAAATTCTATTTATGATGTTACACCAGTTATAAATTGTGAGGTTAATTGTGATGGACAGAAAACATTTTGGAAGGGCATCTCCATGAACGGCACAATTTAAGAATTCACATGAATATTTAGAAATGCATTTACTTAGTATATTTTCTGATATATTTTCTTTATTTGCATTGCTTTCCAAATATTCATGTATTTCTTTTACAATATCACTGAAATACCTCACTGCATACTCAGAGGGATAGGTGAGCTTATATTTTTTTTTAAGTTTGCAAATTCTCTTTGTGAAATCCATTTATGTACAGGGGACTCATTAGTTTGAGTAAGTTTCTTTTTACAATCGTTGCAGTTAAATATTTTTATACATCTTTTTACCACCCACCCTGCAGTGTATGCACGTGAGTGTACACTTAAACGTTCTTTACGAGCTCCTTCCACAATACTTTCATATCTATCAGGAGACAGTATTTGAGTTGCTACTTTTGATGGTGTTATTGTAGAACCCTCTTTGATTTTCGGAAATAAATTTTTTAATTTTATAATTTGTTCTCCTGTAACATCCTCACAATTATAACTATTTGAATGGAAATGTATGAACCGTGTTATAAGGAGGGACCGAAATATATTTATAAATGATTGACAACTCGGGTCATTATGCCTATAACTGTAAGCCCGCATTTGGCCAAAGAAATTCTCTATGGGATCAGAATTGAGGTATCGGGGTCGCATAATATTTATGCCCTTACTATTTAAAAAATCCCACAGGCATATAAAACTTTTCAGGGTTGTTACAAAGTTTTTTTGTGAAGGCACCATTACTTCTTTTCCTTTGTCCAGGAACCTCATTTCTTCTAATGTCTTTATACTTTTTATCCAGAATTCTTGATGTTCAGACTTCTTCGTGACTGCCCGTCGTAGAGGTTTCCCCATATTTTTAATTCCAGCTGCAGCTCCGTTGCATGAGTCAAATAATTTGTCAAAGAAAGTGACAATATCAGCTGTGTTTTTTAAAGTTGGGCTGACGGGTTTTCCATCTGGGTAAAGGGCTGTAACAAAAAAACTGGAATTTAATACACCCACTACTGCTATAGTTCTCAAGCTATTGTACATATACTCTGTTTGTTCAATAGTACAATTTGTGATACATGATAGTATTTTGTCACTACTTATTCAGCTAAATTGCTCACGCCTTTTATCTCAAATTGGGGTAATCAGAGTGTTAAGATTTTAAGGAATCTCAACCATATACAGATGTTTCAAGGGGAACAGATGTTAAAACAAGTAGTCACTGGTAATTGGTTGCTAACCCGATCTCCAATTGAATACTAATGGCTCTTAACTCCCTTGCTCTCACGACACCCAAGGGAAAAGATAGGGAATACTTAAAACGTAAAACACTAAGCATCACTGTTTGTTCATTATAATAAAAAAAAAACATAAAATAACTTACGAAATAATGATGTGTAGGTTAATGCACTTGCAACTGTAGAACTCAAAACCTTAGTACAATTCTTGACCTGAAATATAAACACATCTAATCAGTTAGGCAGGAAAAATATAAACTGCAACTGTATATCAATCAGGTTTAAATAACACTTCCATAACTATTTTACTAATCAGGGATCATATGGAAACTAATTTATTACAAGTAAAAGTAATGATGTTGTAATGATGTTATAATGATGATACTTAAGTTAAAAAATAATACAATTATAAACTTTTCACTTTGTTTCCCTTTTATTAACCTTAACCTTTTATTAATTATTTTAAATTAATTTTATTATTTTACTAACCTTCATTTTTTTTATTTTATCTGGTATCACGTAATCATCATTTAGTTTTTTCAGCATGCGCATATCTGCAAGTTCGCGGTCCACCATATAAACATCCATAATGTCACTCCATTTCGAAATTTTTCCCTCGTGTTTAATGTTTTTAGTTATAAAATTATTTCTAACACCCTTGATGAGGTGGGGTGGATCATAAAAAACATTAAGGCGGTTTTCTCCAATGATAATGGTATCATCTGTTATAAAAGAAAAAGTTTTAAAACCTTGAATAATTTTAGTAAATTCCATTACACTATACATATAGAACTAAACGTACCATAATTGTTATACTCTCTTCTAGAGTCTTCTTTTAATTTATTAAGAGCCGACTGAAATGCTGACCCCTGGTCGGATACCAACGCTATTGGAACTAATCCTGTTTTTGCAACTTCAATGACTACTTCTTTGAGTATATTCTTTAGAATATACGCCGAAGTCGAACCCTCACAGAAGTAGAAACAAATTGGCTGTTGCCATTTGTCCACTACACCACGAGCCATAAAAACTAACGCATGGTCAGCAAAATTGGTGGTTTTTTCATTTAGTTCTACAAACCCTAGTAAACAATCTTTGTTTTTATTATATGTAACACCCGGTTCTAATGCTACTTCGTCAAATATAATGGAACAATACTTTTTTCGTTCCCTCCAGTATTGAACCTGCAAAATTAAAAAGTTTATTTAGTTTTCAGTAAGACCTTTATCACAATAATAATGATGATATAGACATAAAAAGACTATGATTTTGAGATAGGTTTAAGGATTATAAGATGTATCAGTAAAAAAGTTGAAATACCTCTTCTTTAATAGCATTAAATACAGAATTTTTTATTCCAGCCGTCATTTCAAAGTTTTCTATTAACTTATTTAATGTACGGGTTGACGGAAGGATAAAAATTCTTTATAGCTTTTTGGGCTTTGTTTCATAATTGAAAGAGCCATCAATTTCTGGTCTTCAGTAAATCGGCGTCCTTTTCATTGCTTGGTGCATTGAGATATTTGCATCCATATAAAATTTCTTGTTAAAGGATTTAATTTTTTTGTTAAATTCTCAAAGCTGTCCATTTTTGAAAATTTAAGAGCTCTTTTAGCCCTCACAGCATATCTCAACTGCCGTTTAGATTTTTTATATTTTATCTTTAAATCTTGTATAACTTGATACAGTCTTGTATCAGCTTTCATGTAACATATTTTTCTTGCAATCTGTTTACGTGCAACTGTAAAACACAAATGAAGCAATCTTAAGAATATTTTAAATTTATTAACACACTATGCTGTTTCCAAGAGAGTTGTAGGAGTTGAATAAAAAGACCTAATTATTTTGTGTCGTTTTCATCAAGCTTTAGCAGGCAGTATGCCTATGATAATGGTATTATTGTTGTATGAATAATTATGAAATACAGTAAACTAATTCTTATTATAAGAAATTAAGAGCACCAGTCATATAAGACAAGTGAAAACTAATTTATTACTAACCTGTAATTGGTTTCTTCATCTTCACATCAGTGGGTATGATTTGAGATGAAGAGGGCACAATTATATCTAAAAGGAAAAAAAACATAATTACCAAATTTTATGGGTAAAAACAAATGATTACACCAGATTTAAGTATAGTGTAACATGAAATACATGTAATTTTTGTGTGTGTGTGTGAATAATAGTTATAGTTAATATTTTAATACATATATATAGTTATAGTTTACACTTGTCTTATATATATATATCAGGTACATACATACATATTCTCACACCGTTAGTTCCCATTGGGGCAGGCAGAGACTATCGATCACCACTTTGTACGATCCTGGCAAACCTCTCTGGCTTCGTTCACATCCATCAATTGCCTCAATCATGCTCTTTTATTCTTCACACTTCGGACACCTGCCTACATATATCAGGTGTTAAATAAATAAGTTTAAGTAAATATTTTAGTCTTGGTGTATTGTACAGAACTAGTTTCTTATTCACTAGTTGTAAGTTAATGTTAAATATAGTTATCTGAGCACTCCGTAGTGCAAATAAACAAGTTAATTCATTTTGTAATCATTTCATCATCAATTTTGTATTCAGTTTGTTTAGTGTTGAAAAAAACGTTCAATAAAAAGAAACGCAATCAGAGGTAGTACAATAAAAGATCGTCATAAAATCAACAATGTATTTCAGATGATTTCCAAACTGAAATAAATATTCTGTACCTTCGAAAATACTAGCCACAAACTTAGCATTATTAAAACTTATGTGCAAATTATAAAACTTGTAGATTTATTATCCGTAATTTTAAAAACGTTTGTAAAGCCGACCAAAAGAAACGAACATCTGCATTTCAATTCAAGTTAATAGACGCATTGTTATTTATAGATAAAGACCTCATTGTAAATGAGCTTAGTTTAATTTTACAATAGATATTTTTATATTTTGAAACACGTGTTTTATTGCCTTGACGTGGCGGTAAATGGTTGGGATTATCTTTATTTTTTTATTATACTCTTTTCCCTTTCATCTTTTAAGAGTTTTTAAGTTACAATCACCTTTACGACTCACTTAATAATAGAAGGACTTACAACATACTTAGGAACATACCAACAAAATAATACAATAAATGTACTGTTATCCTATTCATATTATAAATGTGGAAGTTTGGATATTTGTGTGTTTGAGGTGAAGAGGCTTCTCAATTACAGAATGTATATGAATGAAATTTAGCAGAATGCCAGATAATGACCCCAATTATGACATAAAGTACTTATTATCCCGGAACATACGTACGCAGTGAAACATACGTACTTAAACTCACGGCTATAAATCCCAAAAAGGTGAAGCCAGAGCTTTAGAGCTAAAAACTCCTCAGCCACATTTAGAAGTTGATAGGGGACAAGATGGAAGAAATTAAGTATTCTTGGCGATGAGTCTCCAACCACATCGCCCAAAACCCACTTATGTTAAAAAGCCCCATACCTTTAGTTACTCTTACGACACCCGTGGGTAGAAAGGGGTGGCAGTGAAAATCGTATAGTTAAATTTAGGAATAGCACCAAATGATTAAGATTTAAAAGTAGCAATCATTGCCATGCCTTTTTCAAGTAGGTCCCATGGTATAAGGGTGGTCAATTTAATTGGTCAAGCAATCATACATAATATGTACCACTTGCAAACTAACAGCATCTTTATGTATGTACCATAGTATAAGGGCATTAACAGTATTTTATTACCACTTAGTTGTTGATCCATATTATCATCACAATCAATGATCAACGTAGCACTCAACCCTTGAGATGAAGTGGGTATGGTTTTATCTAAAAAAAAAGAGAATAAGGATATTTTATATCATTAACATGAGTATCTCAGTAATAAAAAATAAAAATAAAGGCACTAGACAAGTCTATGTTCCCCAGGTGATGGAAGACTTTAAACTCAACTTTAATTAATAAACTATATTACAACTTGCCTGTAATTTTTAGAGAATGACTGTCATCAGTATATATATTTGTGCTTTGGGATGAGGATGGCACCGCAATTCCTAAAATAATGAGCAAATATTCTTTAATCATATTACAAAATATATTACAAATGGTTGGAGTATATAAAATAAAAAGAATAGTATATGTTCTATTTTATTTATCATAAATATGTGTTTCTTTTATTAAAGTGGTGTAATATACTGTATTTTATTAGCAGTAACAGGAAACAGGAGTAAACATGTATATGGTTAGAAAGAAATATTTGAAATACTGAATGTAGAATAACACCATGATACATGCACTGTAAGGTCTATTGATCATAGAATCCTGCCAATAGCTATTTAAAGACTTTGGCATGGCACACCATTCTACAGAATGAGCAACAATTGAAGTCATGTAGAATATATTTTTTTGTATAAATTAAAAGAAACAAACTTACCATACTCATTTTCCAACAGTTGAATTTCTTGTAATGGTTTACAATAGGAATGGTCACTTAGCTTCCTTTTTCTAGTTTCTAAGTAATCATGTTCCTTAGATATGGAAGAGTTTTCTAAAAAATAAAATATATGTAATAAGAGAAGTTGCTTTATCAGGGGGAAGAAACAAAGAAGTTCACTATAAACTGTTCAAGGGGAAGCTAGCATAAGTGAATGGCAGAATAAGGCACATAAAGTATACAAGATATGATGTACAACAGGCAATGGTTGATATCTAGAAATAATGCCTAAAAACACAGATGAACCGTGAAACATAGCCACCATAGGACCCAATTTGTTGCATATATAATGTAATATATTTGAGGCTTTATTTTAAGTCATAGCACATAATTACAGACACATAGCAAGGCTTGTAAATTACATAAATATAAATTGTATGTTCCAGGCTCTTGGGTATTTTGATAATGTGCATCGACATAACGCCTGCAGAAAATGTTAAACATTAGAATCATTAGTCACATTGTTTAGACTCATAATTAAGCAATAAAATTATATTACTATTAACCCTACATCACAATACACAACACATACACAATCCTTTGATGGGCTGTCTTTTCAGCAATGTTATCATAATCACAGTATGTATACACATCAAACATACGATTTATATTTAAGTAAGCTACAAGCCTTGCTATGTGTCTGTAATTATGTGCTATGACTTAATATAAAGCCTCAATAGATAACAATATACATGCAACAAATTGGGTCCAATGGTGGCTATTGACATCACGTAAGTTTGAATAAATTTCATGGTTCGGTAGCATAGTGTAATGTTGAAATGTAAGTACAAGTATTATTGTTGCTCACCATCATTTTCAGTCGAGAGTTTTTGGAAAGCAATGCATTTTAACACTTTTGCGATTGCTATTGCAAAAGGGAACACAGCAAATGTTCTTCATGACGAAGAAGACTTGATATCACAGTACTGAATTTGAGAGAATAAGCCAAAGAAACACTAAAAAGACGTAACAATGAACTTCACTCGATCAAACTCAATAATGCAATGAAAGAAAATGAAATGAACACAGGCAATGAACAAAATGGCGGCGGCGGGCGCCAGAGGAGCGGGGGCCTCTGACTCAAGGGAGGGGAGAGGGAGACTTTTTTTCTAAACTAACGCGGTTGTCTGACCTTGAACGAAAAATTTTGTTCTAAGATTATAGCCTGTGGCGGCGACTACTGGTATACTCTGTCGCCATTTTGAAATTTCGGCCTGTCATTGTCAGTTAGTTCTTAACTAAATAAAAATTATAGGGTGACCTACGTATATAATAAATTATCACTTTCATTAATACTTTTTGTTGTGGAAACTTTTTTTTAAAGACAATTATTTTTATGATTTATCTTTGCTTATTGATAAACGCTTTTATTTCCAGTATTCGATATAAAAAATTATGAAAATTATTATTTATTTTGTTAAATTTTATCTAAGTAGGCTAACACCGATCGAAAAGTTGTGCGCGCATCTATAGTCATGCGGTTCGGGTTACGGGAAGTGGGGAAATGCTCCCGAATAAGATTTCACTTCGTATACACTGATGCGTGGGTTCTAATCCTAATGCGGGGATGTACCAATGTGTCATTTCTTAAGTCATAACTGTCTGACATATATATAAAAATACAAGGCAAATACGACGTGATAGCTTAATGGGTAGAACACTGGTTAACGTGCAAGCGACTAGTGTTCAAATCCCGGATCGGGCCTACACCAATTTGTCTTTTCTAAACACATATGTGTGGTTAATTTATCACGATTGTTAACGGTGAGGGAAAAAATCGTTAAGAAATCCATGTGGGTGGCCATGCGGCTGAGTTGTACTTAGTCGTGTGACAGTGTATTCGTACAAAACGGCGATAGGCCTGCCCCCTATCACGTGAGTACACTGTCCGTGCAAAACGTGGGTACTCTGAACACCAGGTGACAAAGTCACGTGATGTTCAGAAGTATAAGTACCACTGCCAAACCCCTTCGGGGGTATTCGGCGTGAACGTTTATGTTATGTTATATGTTACAAGGCTGTTAACAGCCCTATATTGTTTGTGTCCTCAAGAGGAGAATAAAGATTTTTCTTTTCTTTCTTTCTTTCTTTCTTTCAATAAAAAAGTGCCCATAAATTCACTGGCCCAGCAAAATGAATGACCCAAACGATATCTGATGTTTAGAATTATTTTTTCTGTGCCACCTTTTTGGGGGATCTATGTGTGAATATGAAATGTAAAAGACAGTACACGATAAGGTAAGCCTCTGATTTACAGGATGAAAAAAATGATTTTATGTAGTTACCCACTTATTAACTCTGAGTGTCACAAGTAACAAATCCTTGAGTATAAAATAATGAGTTTGCAGAGAAGTACAATAGGCAGTGTTATCGTTAAAAGCGATCTCTTCTAGACGATATTTGGCAATCATTCGGGTAGACATACCAGACAAGGCCAAAAATAAATAAATATAATTAGCTTACATTGATACGAACTTGTTTACTTACAATAATAGTTATTACATGCATACATACATATACTCACGGCTGTAAATCCCTAGAAGGGGTAGCCAGAGCTAAGGAATTAGAAACTCCTCTGCCACTTTTGGTAAGTTCAGTGGGGTAAAGATGGTGAAATAAAAGTTATTGGTGATGGGTCTCCAACCGCATCGCCCAAAAATCTCTTACAAGCCCCAATACCGTTAGTCGCCTCTTACGTACACCCACCGGCAGAAATGGGGTAGTGCTATTCTAAACCGACACTACATAGCAACTAGTTTTTAATGAAATAAATATTATATAATTTGTTTTATTAAGACATTTCAATACTGTACTACATAAATTAGCCTGTATGATGTAAAATTATTTCCCTTATAATGGTTAATTTTTATTTACTGGCAATACTAATATCGAAGACAGCGACGCCCTTACCGGCCAAGAAAAGATTGTGGATCTGTAACAGATTCGGGACGGAATTCTCTAAGACAGTTCCCAGGGTTCCATGAAAGGGTATTGTTTTTTGGCTAAAAAAATAAAGTTGAAATAAAATTAAAAGCTGTTTATATCTTCTTATCTTAACTAGTGCAGGGGACACCGACATCTTATTTTGTAAAATACTTACCACCTGTGTACCAAACACCTAATTGTTATTACCATTTTAAATTAACGAATACGACTGTTGTTTTTTTTACTGGTGTAATTTTTTTTTTTTCTTATTTTTTTTTTTTTTTATTAAATATTGTTTTATTCAATCCAAATTAAACTTAAGCTGCCCTGTTTCGGGAAATTAGTTTTTTGATTCATTTATAATAATAATAAAACAGAGAAATACCTACGAGTAATATTCAATTTGGCTTATGCTCTTTGGGGCCCGCATGGCCTAGGGGCTCCGTATAATTGATACGGTAGATAGTTAGTAGCTACGCCCTTGGACTTACGGCTTTAAATTCCAAAAAAAAAATCCAGCCGCTTTAGAACTAACATAGGACAAATTGGTTTAGGCCCGACCCAGGTTTTGAACTCACGCCTGTTTACGGGCGGGTGCTCTACCCATTGGACTATCATGTCGTTCGACATATCATGTGTAATTTAATTATTATTATATAAATTGTTTTATTTATTAAGACATTTCAATACATTAATAAATTAGCCTGTATGATTTAAAATTATTCCACTTATAATGGTAAATTTTTATTTACTGGCAATACTAATATCGATGACAGCGACGCACTTACCGGCCAAGAAAAGATCGTTATATGAACGTTAATAATTGTCTTATTTTCGTTTATTCTGGTATTTAAGTCTTAACTTTCGTGTTTTTTTGATAAAGTTATTATTTTAACAGCACAGAATCTAAATAGAATACATATTCTTTGGCAAACATAAACTTTTTAGCCATTTATGTCCAAATTTGAGGGAGCTGGGAACACCAATATGCATCTCTGCGGGCGTCAAGCAAGGATGCCTCTTATCGCCGCTTCTCTTCATTATTATGTTGGACGACGTCATGAGAGCGGTCACCCAAACACCTCGAGGTGTGAAGTGGGGCGCATCTGTCTTAGAAGACTTGGACTATGCGGACGACATTGTGTTAATCTCGCCAACTCTAGCCCATTTAGAAGCTAAACTTGAGAGCCTTCGAAAGATGGGCCTGCGAATTAATACACTCAAAACAGTGACGCACCACATGCGGATAAATCCTTCAAAGACAGAACCATTGAACATACATACATACACTCACGGCTATATTTCCCTAGAAGGGGTAGCCAGAGCTAAGGAATTATAAATTCCTCAGCCACTTTTGGAAGTTGAGAGATACCCCCCTAGAATCCGCTCATAAGTTTGTTTACCTCGCTAGTGTTATTACGTGTCGAGGAGGTGCAGACGAGGATGTTGAAAGCAGGATACGGAAGGCAAAAGCGGCTTTTGCCCAACTGAGACCTGCCTGGGAGTCAAATGTCCTTTCCTGTCGAGTAATGATCTCCCTCTTCGAATCCGTGGTGAAATCCGTTCTGCTCTTTGGCTGTGAAACGTGGAGAGTGACAACGGGCCTGACAAATAAGCTCCAAGTCTTCGTCAACAAGTCCCTGAGGTCGATCCTCCGCATTTACTGGCCAATGACAATCCGGAACGTGGACCTGTGGAACCAATGCCAGCAGACTCTAGTTGTGACTGACATCGCACTGAGAAAATGGAGGTGGATGGGGCACACATTTCGAAGAGGGACCACAAACGCCAGCATCGCATTCGAGTGGAAACCACCGGACGGCAAGAAAGCCCGCGGCCGTCCCGTACACATTGGCGCCGGAGCGTGGAGAGCGAGCTGCGAGCGGCGGGACTGAGTTGGAGTGCGGCCAGGGAAGTCGCAGCAGACAGGAAGGCGTGGCGGGAGCTTGTGCAGGCCCTGTGCACCAGTGGGATGCCATAGGACGACAACATTGGACTGAGTGAACTATGTATGTTCACTGGATTACTGGATTGAGTAAACTATGTATGTGCACTAGATTATTGTACTGAGTGAACTATGTATGTTCACTGGATTATTGGGCTGAGTGAACTGTGTATGTTCGCTGGATTATGGGACTGAATGGACTGTTTATCTTAACTGAATCATTGGAATGAATGGACTGTGTATGTTAACTGGATTATTGGAATGAATGGACTGTGTATGTTAACTGGATTATTGGATTGAATGAACTGTGTATGTTCACTGGATTATGGGACTGAAAGAATTGTGTATATTTATTCGATAATGGAACGGAGTTGTCTGTGTATTTTCAAATTAATAAATAAAACTGAATGAACTTGCTATGTTAACCTGATTAAACTGGACTTGACCACTGTACTATCTGAATTTTGACTTATATATCAGACATCTATTCCGAGGAACTAGGATTTTAGATATGCGACCCCACGAGGATAACGAGGGGACTCCTCCAGGAACTCCCCCGAGAAATCAATTGAAGAGGAAAAGAAGTAGAAGATCTCCTTCTACATCTTCTAGTGAAAAGGATAGAACGCCGCATAAGGCGCGAATGATATCAAGCCATAGAAATATAATTACTATAGAACACGCATTTGCGAGACTCCCGCTTGTGCACAGTGTCGGCGGGTGTGCTATAGCTACTTACGTATATTTATATTGATAAATAAGGATGGGTAATTGTTAAACATTATCAATCTGTGCAACATCGATTTTTTATCAAAGAAGAGAATCGATACTTTATACAATGATTCCGAAATTCGACCAAGGGGAGAACCCTCGAATTTTACGATTGTTATTATGTTTTTAGTGTCGGCTTACAATAGCACTTCCCTGTTTCTTCCGGTGGGTGTACGTAAGAGGCGTTTAACTGTATCGGGGCTTTTACGGAATTTTTGGGCGATGCTGTTGGAGACCTATCACCAACAACCTTTATTTACCATCGTTTCCCCACTCAACTTTCCAAAAGTGGCTAAGGAATTTCTAATAATTTCTAATTCCTTAGCTTTGGCTACCCCTTTTAGGGATTTATAGACATGAGTATATGTTTGTATGTATGTAGTATGTTTGGTGGATATTTTTTGGTGAATGGCTTCTGTATGTATTGTCCAGCAGAGGACATTGAAAATGATTATGTGCAGGAAATATAAAAAAACAGCAGTTATTTAAATAAATATATAATTGTAAATAGAACTTGTATTTTTTTTTACTTATCAGTACTATGTAACAGTCTCTCACTTCTCATAGCCCGTATATGTCCCAATCAAGGGGCTCGATCTTACTCTATAGGGTGATTTGGCAATAGTCCACCACGCTAGCCAAGTGCGGGTTGG
Source organism: Bedellia somnulentella (assembly GCA_963576735.1). NCBI lineage: Eukaryota > Metazoa > Arthropoda > Insecta > Lepidoptera > Bedelliidae > Bedellia > Bedellia somnulentella. The sequence continues at coordinate 7,404,774 of OY755175.1, read as the reverse complement.
CAGACTAACGACTTCTACCATGATAGTAGCCGACATACCGTGGCCTCCAGCCGTGACGAGCCAGCATCAAATTTATTAATCATATCACGACACCATTCCACCCGGGCCTGTTTCTGTACCTCGGTGAGGTTGTGTGGCACCCAGCGTGAAACTATACTCCTCACGTGAAGATGTTCGTGGAAAATCTCATGAACGCTTCCCAATCCAATCTGCATAATGTGTTGAATCTCTAGATACGTTATTCGCCTATTGTCATAAATTAAATTTTTCAATCTTCAAAGGAATCTGGAAAGTGCAATGAACATAACCTGCTTCAGATGTTAGTTTCCGAATTAATATTTTGGTGAACAGCATCGATCCACTTTTTAATTATTTTGGTATCCTTCGGAAAACTGAAATTAGAATTTATAACATCTTATTGTGAGTAACTAATTAAAAGATCGTTGGTAAAATTAAAGCCAATTCTCTAAAAGAATCATTTCACTTAATACAAGTAAAGGCGTGCGAATATAATTCGTTAATTAATACAACCCTATTGTAGCCCAAAGAGTAAATGGTAAGACATAAGTGTATAAAAATATACATGTAAAGTGTTAATATTTTCTTTGGTATTCAATTTTTGTCTCTATTGAGCTCTTACAAAATAACATATATAATTATTCCAGAAATCATTACTCAATTTTCAAATAGCAGAGTCACATACTCATAAACATATTGATTTTTAGATGTATTAAACAATTACCAAAAAATATATATTTATTATTAACCGATTGTATCGAACGATTAATGGATTGACAATTGAAACATCCTAATGAAAGTACCCCATCTCTAAATCGTTGTGCGTGTGTGCGTGCGTCAAACTTGTCATTCGTAAGAATGATAGATTTCGTCCCCCAACGCCTCCTTCAACCCCGCGAATATAAAATTTTATCACGTAAATTATTAAGGCGCCGTTTGTTCAGCGAAAAATATCATCTCAGGGGGTGCTGCCCCCGCGGGCGCGGGGAAGCGCTTGCGCGCCGATCGGGCGGCCGTCTCACCGACGCGACACAGTGCGCGCGTTTTAAAAACATACAGTAGGGTAAGCAATACAGTTTTTGTCAACTCGACAGTTTTAGCCATTCACAAATATTTTCTATGGTATGGATTCGGACATTTGTTTATGACTATTTACATTTTTTTTCTAAAATATTTGCGAGTGGCTATAACAGTCAGGGTGACGAAAACTGTATCGCTAACCCAAGGTTATCAAATTCAAAAATTGTTTCTACCATAGCCGTTTACAATATAAAATGTAATGATAGGATAGATTTGTCTACCCCTGTCAGTTTATACGAAATTATTACAGTGTTAATTTCATAATTTTTGCCGTATCGTGTCGGCTTAGAATAACACTACCCCATTTCTACCCGTGATCGTAAGAGACGACTTAGAGTTTAGGGGATTTTTAAGTGATTTTTGGGCGATGTGGTTGGAGAACCGTCAACGAAATCATTTATTATTTCAATCTTTTCCCAAATCAACTTCCAAAAGTGGCTGAGGAATTTCTGATTCCAAAGCTCTGGCTATCCCGTTAAGGGATTTATAGCCGTGAGTATATGTATGTAATTGTCAGTTTACACCTGTAACTAGGTATTTAGTATTATTAATTGAAATTAGAAGTTACTTTAACGATTATGTTCTTTTTCCCACTCCTAATAAATTAAACAATAATAATAACATAAAATATAAAAATGAGTGAAATCTATAAATTGAATGAATTCTTTTATATTTGCTAATGCTAACCGTACGCACAGTCACTCTCACGCCTACATTGACGCGCATCGTATACAGATAGATCACTCGCACATTAACGGCGCCGCACGCGCGTAAATTGTTAGATCTGTAACTCAAGGCGCGCGCGACACAGGTCCATCCCCTAAGGCAGCTCGAAGAGCTCTGATCGAGCGGCGGGCGGCGCTCGGGCACGAATAGGACCGTGATTATCGATGTTTTTAAAATATTTGTTTTATTGAATTTATTAAATAAGAAAAATAATCGCCAATTATTATTAGAAATACAAATGTACAAATTATGATGTAAGTTATATAAAAGTAGGTAAAATAAATAAAATGTAAAACCATTTTAAAGAGTGTAATTAGAGGTATGTTGGCGATTTTTTTCTATCGAGCGAAAATTTATTAATTATGTTTCGAATCGCCAATTTCACTGCAGAAAAGCCTCAAGATTTCCATGTATTTTTTTCAAAACCATATTATTATAAACATACGCATAACAAAGTTTCAAAAACCCTGTTTGCTGGACTAACGGCACCTTAAATAAAACTTACTTACTTGTGAAAAGTCACATTTGATTTTTGTTTGGTGTGTTTTCGCGTATCACTTTTACACGTTTTAACTGCGCATTTCACCATTTTTATTGTAAAAAACAAATAAAAACTTCTGACAAACACTCCTCTAACGCTTTCGATTTGTTTTTTTTGACAACTGTTGCGGTTGGCGCTAGATTTGATTTCATGTTCTCATGTGCTCTCAATGTTCACATGTGCATTTGCTCGCTCTATAGTAATTATATTTCTATGTATCAAGCCTTTAGAGTGCTGAGGATGTGCTACTTGCAAGTTTCAAAGGAGAGTACAACACTTCAGTAAGAATTAAACCACAGAATTAGCCAATCACTGATACCTACTGATCCAAGCTTTTTATTCAGCAATGGATGGTTAATTTTAACGAATTCACTGGCAAATTTTATCTAAATTTCATCAATTTGGTGGCCAGCATCGACTATGTCGGAGGGTTTATTGATATAGCTGACTAAATTAGATTCGACCGGTCGCCCTTTTCTGAAACCGTGTTGTGATGTATTTAGTGATAATTAATAATATATGTTTTTCAAAGAAATCATTACAATATATTTTAACAAGAATCATTACATTCGGCCATCCTACAGAGTGCTGCCTCCTGGCGCACGTAAAAACAAAATACAAAAGAAATCATTACATTCAATTCATCTTAGCATTAGCACAAATATTAATTACTATATTCTTACATACATATACAACTATACAACTTGTCAATTAAATTTGAAACATTTCCGTCTATTCAAAAACAGGAAACCATTGAAACCATTTTCTTGTCATGATTGCGGATACAACAAAATATGTTACATAAATTTATAATAGTGACTGTCACAATCTACTCTTTCGAGTGTACGACATTAGTACATAGTTTAACTACGTCATTTTATTGAAATTCATAGAAATGTCATCATGCAGTATTGTTAATTAATTAATAAAATTAATGTTCATAACTCTAAATGTACTATTCATAAATTGAAGTCAGTGAAAAATATACACATAAAATAAAATATAACCCTATGCCACAGAGATATCATCATCATTTTAAGTTGACTACATAAAAAAAATATATATAATACCTTTCAATCAATTTAAACATATCAAAACGAAAACTGAATTATAATAGAACATAAAAACATGTTAACATTAAAATTAAATATTATTCTTCGTCCTTTCATAAGTCCTTAACACTATAGAAACATTTTTCCATTAGCCATTCAAATATTTTTCTTTTAAATAATATTGTAGGAAAATTTTTAAAGTAATCAGGTATTTTATTATAAATTCTGCACGACATATATAGTATACTTTTCTTATTTAAAGCCTGTCTCAGATCTGGCATTGCTAATTTGTCTTTAAATTTATATTAAGTCTATCACTCCTTGTTAGTGGCATATTCTTAAAAAGTGATTTATTACTCTTTACAAAAACACACACTTCATATATGTAAATGCAAGCTGGTGACAGAATTTTTAATAATTTGAAAAGGCCTTAAACACCGATTCGAAAAATTTATATCATAAATGAGTTTACACAATATCGACCTATATCCAAACGTAACATTTTTGCAAAAATATTTGAACAGATTGTCTCCCAGCTAATAATGAATGCTTTACATAAATCATATCTCTCCCTCTCAACATGGATTTTCTAAGGGGCGTTCGGTCGAATCACTATTCATTATGCTATCCTTCACTAACTACCTCGTAGATGCCATGGATAAAGGGCGACAAGTTAATGTTATGTACACCGACTTTTCTAAAGCGTGTGATAAGATACATTATTTCATGGCCATAAAATTATTAAATATAGGAATACATGGGGACGTGCTTCGATGGATCATTTCTTATTTGAAGAACCGTTCACAAGCATTTTAATAACATTTACAAGAAAACATAGCTTTATTGAACATGAGTACAGTTTGAATGGTATATATAAATCAAAAGAGTAACATTAATACGTGACTTGGTAATCGTAATGGATTCTAAAATATCTTTTATTTGTCATATCAATTATATAGTAAAAAGAAAAACATTTAAATAACTTGGGTTTATTTTGCGTCGTTATATCAAAACCGTTCAAAAACTTACATTATTTTATTATTATTATTTTTTTACTTTAGTTATGTGCGCTCAATATTGGACTTTGCTAGTATTATCAGGGCCCTGGAGTCCCTTTTACGCTACGGAGGTGGATGGGGCACACATTTCGAAGAGGGACCACAAACGCCAGCATCGCATTTAGGCTTGGGTAGATCCAGCTCCGCGAGGGGATTCGAATCACCAGGTTCAGGCTCAGTTCCGGTACTGAATCCTCTTAACCGGGCCGGACCGCTTATCGAATCCGGCTCGGTTAAGAAATTCGGAACTAAATCAAACAACCAAAAAATACCACGCTTACTTCGCGGAACGTAACGATTGCTGTTGACATACATGTAAAATTCAATTAACTCATATGTATTCTCATATGGTTCGCTAACATACAAATATCCATATGTAAAAAAAATATATATTTAGAAACATCTTAACAACATCTTATAACAATATCTACACATAAATATATGCAAATTAGAAAGTGACACAACATAAAACGCATATTTATAATATCACTATAAACACCATTATTTATAAAAAGATTGATAAATCTATTAAACGAAATTGGCAAACAAAGAACAAAAACGGACAACTCTCTTTTCGTCTCTGTCTCCCGAGTTCAAATTGTATTACATTCTTGTCTCGCTCTCACATTCAGCAAGCAAAGCAAATGTAACGGTAATAATCGAACCGATCCTGAACCTGATGCCTGAGCCTGTTGTTCGAAAACAATAAAACCGAGCCGGTGCGGAGCGGCCCGGTTAAGCGAACCTGCACCTGATAAGAAAGAGTGGGGCCGGTTAGGCCAATCAGGCTCACGCAGGGATTCGAATCATTTGAATCCACCGAGCCGGACCTACACACGGCTAATCGCATTCGAGTGGAAACCACCGGACGGCAAGAAAGCCCGCGGCCGTCCCGTACACATTGGCGCCGGAGCGTGTAGAGCGAGCTGCGAGCGGCGGGACTGAGCTGGAGTGCGGCCAGAGAAGTCGCGGCAGACAGGAAGGCGTGGCGAGAGCTTGTACTGGCCCTGTGCACCAGTGGGGTGCCATATGACGACAACATGTCCAAATTAAGATTGTAATAATTACCAGTAAATAAAGAAGAAATAAAGGACAGAAAAATTTCGATGCAGGCGGGAATCAAACCCGCGACCTTCGGGTATACGCCCCCGTCGCTCTGCCAATTGAGTTACCGTGTCAATGGCTGCCAGCGCGAAATTCTTCTATCCTTTATTTCTTTTTACACGTTTAAGTAGTGTTTGCGTTTCCTACCTCCGAATTTTCACTAATTCGGAAGGCCACTTGTCTACCTTTTCAGATAGAATGCAAATGTTGAAAACGCCTAACTATCACATAATTTAAATCTTTTTGTTCTTTATTTATTAGTAATAATCCCCACATGAGGTTTTCATGAACAAAAAGATTTAAATTCTCAATATCAACAGCTTTTGTTTTTGATATACAGCGGTCACACATACAGATCTGTGGGTCACACACACGTATTTCTTCACTTGTAACACTGTTAAATACAAATCTATTGTGCTATTCAATAAAAAAATTTTTAACAATGTCAACGACGTGAAATAATTGTAAAAACGATCCTAACTGTTTTTGTAACATCTGTGGTGAATATACATTTAAATATTGTAGACTAAATACTTTGGATTCCCCCGTCCACGTACTGGGTCCCTCATTTTATAAAACATGTGTGGAGTCTTTGAGATAATGGGCAAATAAGAAAAGACCCCATTTTAAGTATCAAACACCAATTCTGTGGAGGTAACCTACCAATCATCAAGATGATTGTTATTTTTGTTTGGTTAAAGTTAACAAAAAAAACCGTTCGAAATGCTGTTACCCTAACTTTTTATCTATTACCCGGCCCGACCGAATGTTTTTTAAGAGTAATGTTTGCTATTCTAGTAAAATTAAAAAAAAAATTTTTTTATTTTTAAACGCGTTTTTTCTGTAACTCAAAAATTAAAGCAGATACAAACAATCTGACTTCAAATCTGAAATCAGCACCCCAAAAATGCATAAGAATGGACAAAATATTTCTTGTATCTTAAAGCAAAGTTTTCAACGCAAATATATGATTAAAAAATATTCTATCATCATAATATTATACATACATACATATACTCACGGCTAATAATCCCTAAACGGGGTAGCCAGAGCTTTGGAATGAGAAATTCCTCAGCCACTTTTGGAAGTTGAGTGGGGAATAGATTGTACTAATAAATGTTTTTAGTGACGGGTCTCCAACCACATATAAACATAAACATAAACGTTCACGCCGAATATCCCCGAGGGGTTGGCAGAGGTACTAATGCTTCGGAACATCACGTGACTTTCTCACCTGGAGTTCAGAGTACCCACGTTTTGTATGGACAGTGTACGCACGTGATAGAGGGCAGGCCTATCGCCGTTTTGTACGAATACACTGTCACATGACCAAGTACAACTCAGCCATCTGGGTTACCTCACGATGTTTTCCCTCACCGTTAACAACCATGATAAATTCGCCTCTTACGATCACCCACGGGTAGAAATGGAGTAGTGTTATTCTAAGCCGACACTATACGGCATAATATTATAATTACTGTAAATATTACAAAAAATTAATAACAAATACATGAGTTTTTATAAATTTTAATAGGGCTAGTATGGAATCCGCCATACTAAAATGTCATGCACACACACTTATTTACGCACACCGTTGTACTTTTTTTGGTATCGCCTGTCGTCTTTGAATTGCCAATCTATATACGAAATACGAATCTATATAACATACTAAACCCATGTAGGCATTTATGGGATACTAACTTAAGGATATCCTACTACTATTATAAAGGCGAAAGTTTGTAAGTATGGATGTATGGATGTTTGTTACTCTTTCACGTAAAAACTACTGAATGGATTTGAATGAAACTTTACCACAATATAGCTTATACATCAGAATAACACAAAGGCTACAATTTTTGAGGTTTTTAATGTGAGGTCGTCTCTAAGGAATAACCCACAATAACCATTTTTTATCCTTTACTTTGTACGAGAAATAATGGCTTATTTACGAAGCGATTTTAAGCAATACAGTATCAATCCTTATCCAATTAAATATCTTAAATACATTGTGCATTTAATAAAGATTAATATGGCTTTTTACTGCATGTAAATTAAATAAATATTTTCGAAGATATCACAGATTTAAAATGCAGAGTCATAGCAATTTCGGCGATAAATACCGTTTCGGTGATAAATACCGGCAGCGGCGCCAGGCGAACGGGGCGTGGGTGGAGCGGGGTAGGTTCGGTGGGGAAGAAGTGGCTCATCGCTGAGTGCGCGGCGCGACCCGAACGCGGGCACACGCGTGAGGGCAGACGTCGTTGAAGGTTGTGTCCGTTTACCAACTTATTGCTCCCCATATTTACACGATTAATTTTTTCATCGACCGACTTTATCAGACTCTTCATTAATAGTGTTTTTGAAAAAAATAAGGGTTTTATCCATTTTCATCAAAATAAACGTCCATTTTAATGAATTGCTGTGTAGTGTCGGCTTAGAATAACACTACCCCATTTCTTCCGGTGGGTGTACGTAAGAGGCGACTAACGGTATTGGGGCTTGTAAGGGATTTTTGGGCGATGTGGTTGGAGACCCATCACCAACAACCTTTATTTCACTATCTTTTCCCGACGCAACTTCCAAAAGTGGCTGAGGAACTTCAAGTTCCTTAGCTCTGGCTACTCCTTCTAGGGATTTATAGCCGTGAGTATATGTATGCAGGGCCGTCTTTACCAGGGGGTGCAAGGGGTGCGGCGCCTGACGAGCGTTGATTTATTTTTACTTACGACAAATATTGTATGCGCAAGCATAACGTCATCTATACATCTATATCTATACATAGTATAAAATAAAGTTGCGAAGGGCGCCCAAAATGTGTTTGTTACCTAGGATCTCAAAAACTACTCTATCAATAGCTATGCGGTTTTCAATAATGGAAAGAAGACATTCCAGGAATTCTATAGGTGTATAATTTAGGTGTACCTACTTAAGAAATTATTAGAGTAATCGTAACAGTTATCAGACGGACGGAAGAAAAACGAGTTTTTTGGAGGTTTGCATTGCGTGCGCTGCTGAAATAACTCAAAATACAGAATAACAATGTATGGGGGAATTATTTTTCTCAAAAATTTCTATAAAAAAGTCTGCGATAGCATATGTCTATCCTTTAAGGTTTAGCCACAATAACGATTTTAGTGGTGTTCAAGTTTAATTTACGAAATATCTTATTTTTCAATTACTCGATGTTCCTACCGACATAGTCCAATAAACATAAAACAAAATGCATATCAAATTAAAGCTGATGAAATGAGGATTCCGAATATATACATATCATAACACTTTTTTGTTAATATTAATACACAAGATGCATTTACAATGCCGAGGGCAGAGATGGCGGAGGCGGCGGCTGCGTTCCGTCGTTGTGTCAGTCGGTCGGTCCGCATAGCACGACAGTGGCGGCGCTCATGTTGTGGTGCGCGACCCGACCGAACGGGCAGACAACGTTGATGGTTGTGTCAAATGAGAGGTTTTCCTTTTTTTCTTCTTCCCTGTTCTCAGGATAGATGGCGCCAGACTTGCTATGTTACCGGTAGGAACGGAACGTCACACTGTTTTTCACACTTGGATGTAATTATATCGTAAAACGGAACGTACATAAAAACGTTCTGATTTGAAAGTCTAAATAAATATCAGTTTAAGCCAAGATAGCTTAAAAGTAAATAAACAAAGACGGTATTTATATTTGACATTCTTTTTGTTGTTTTTACTCGCCAAAAAGTTACTCTATGGTGATGTGACACATGTTTTTAAAGTTGACATTGGTGAAATTGTTGTGGCAACACGATTGAGACCACGAAGAAAAAAATTAAGTAAGTAACGTAGTTACATCAACGCCATCTACAGAGCTCTAGGAAACTATGTTGTTTTTTTATTTCTCAAAAAGAAAACCTCTCATTATAAAATTTTCAGTGCGGCGCGGCGCGTTTCAAGTTTACAATTGATTTTTAAAATTTAATTTATGTGATTCATTTTAAATAATAATTTTGTCCAAAGAAACCTTTAATAGGTAAAACATATAATTTGACAGAACAAAGTCTGTCGGGTCAGCTAGTATTTCATAATATATCATATAAATAACATCGAAGTCGTAAATTTTCCACATCTATCGATATAGTTTTGCCTTTGACTTATCAAATAAAATTAAGCGTAGGGCTGTATATACATATTGTAAACTATACCCTTGTCACTTGTCAAACTATACCCTCAACAAATTATCCCCTTGAAATCAAGTAGGGACTTTAAATAACCAGCCAGTAGTATACATGGTATGTTTTATTAACCGCCCATATTTTTACTAAAACTTAAATGATAAACATGAGTTATTAGGTACTATTAGATATAAAACAGAAAGAACCAACTATTGTTTTACTATTTAATTCAAAACATAACAATATCAATAATTTTATAATTAGAATTGACCTTATATACAACTATTTTCGTTTATCACTATCTTCAAAAAATGTTTGTTAAGTTGTGTCTTGTGTCGTATCCCATATTTACCTTTTAGTACGATGCAATAATTGTAATGTATAAGGCCACCCCAAAAGAGTACGCTCAATGACGACGGAATTAATTTATGTATTTATTAGACTAAATATATATGATTTAGATGGATTATTTTTACAAATCATAGTATTTTTGATTCTAGTTTGTTTGAAAGTAGACATTTTTAATATTTAAATAATAGAATAATACTGAAAACACTCATTCAATTCATAATATTTAATAATCAACAATCATAACATAACACATACACAACTAAATCTACTTAAAATTGTACATGTACTTAATTATAATATTTTGCGTTAGCTAAGAACATTTTTAACTACTCACATGTTTATATTTTTATTGGAATGTACGTATTTCTTACTCGCAATCTTAATAATAAAAATAAAATTATATTTTTACAAACTAAAAACAGATTTTCTAGTCAACAATATTTATAAATTGATATATTTAATGGAAGAACGTTACATTGAATTTTCGTACTACTAGAAATCAAACGAACAGGGAAATTTGAGTGTGAAGAACTGAGGAGTGTACAAGTTGGAAAAATGTATATATGAATATTGTTGAATCAATTACAAATTAAGCCCCAGAAACTACAAAAACAGGGAGAAGTAAATCTTCGTACATCATAATCATCTCCCCATTTAACGGCTCTTTGGTTTTAACGGATATACATCAGTGAACATTAAATTACAGGTAAATTTCTACAATAATAAAATTAATTAGAATTTACATAATTTCTAGATGGAGCTTATCAAAGTTAGTTGCAATTTGCGGTTATTTTCTTCTTTTCCTCGTATGTACTTCAGAGCGTAAAATAGCGCATATCCATGAAAGTTGCTACTCTTATTTGGTACGAGGCATGTCTCATCAGCTGGTTAAGAGGGTTAGCAACCTAATCTATGAGATATCTGGGTATTTCATAGGACTATAGCTCGCTTTAAGCTTTTATTACGAAAAATAATAACAGTATCAACAAGCACACTCACTATTAACTGAGTACAATGGTATTTAAATATACATAATTTCAAAAAAGTTGAGATGGATACAATTACATGTTTTTAATAAAATAAAATAAGTTAGAAATGAGAAGTAAGATAGAAATATTGGTGTTTCGTTTCAGATTATAACTCTATGTATCTATATTTTTTTTAGCAACAATACAAGTGACTATCACTGTTAGAGTAAAATTTTAGAATGAAACTCAACTTATGAAATTAAAGTAGGACGTATGTTTCTATGGGCCATTGTAATTCTCATTAACAAGTAAACGATTTCATTTAAATTAAATTAAATGAAGTATCCGAATCAGATTTGTTAAGGATATTCATTATTATTGTTCAACATTTTTAAAAAGAAATTGGATGGAATCCTCGTGTAGCGCTATCAACAGCATTATAACACCTCCTGCTAATATTCCTACTACCGCTAAAACTAAACTTAAAGTTTTACCTCTAATATTTTCATTAATTTCGGGCACCAAATCAGCTAACGCTATATAAAAGAACGTGCCAGCTGTTGCGGCATATATCCATTGCGACGTGGACTCGTGGTCTTCCGCTAACCAAATTCCAACAGCCATGCCCATAAAACTGAGCACGGACGATAGAACATTGTAATACAAAGCCCGTTTAATACTCATCCCAGACCGTAGAAGAACTGCAAAGTCTCCGAGTTCATGAGGTAGTTCATGGCAGAAAACCGCCAAAGCTGTAGCGAATCCAGTGACAGGGTCTCCGCTGAAAGCGGCTCCTATTGCTAACCCATCAGTCAAGTTGTGCAGGCCGTCACCTACAATTACCATCAATGCTGTTGATGTCATTGGACGATCAACTTTTGGAGGCGGAGAGCCAGGCATCATAGCACCTAATTCAATAGGCTCAATTTGCTTGGCTGCTTCTGTTTTCACCTCTTCGATACTTGGCCCTCGAGAATGGTCATGTGAATGTCCGCCATTCATGGTTTGCATAACTGCTTCCACCGTATAGAATAGAAGTATGGTTAGGAATGTGACACTACATTTTAAAATAACTTCAGTTTCTTCTTGTGGTTCGGAAGGTGGTCCGTGAGACTTCAGAGCGTGAGGCAGAAGATGCAGTAGAGCATCGCCACAAAGCGTACCAACAGCTACGGCTACTAGAAACTGCAGGACGTGGCTGAACATAGCTGATTTGAGCATAGGCACTACGGCAACGCCGAGCAATCCAGTTGCACTTATCACCAAAATACTAAGCGATGCGTAAATCCAAGCTGAAACCAATTATACATAAATTTGTGAAATAAACGTGAACATAACTTAAATTGGCTGTGTAGTGTCTTAGAATAGCACTACCCCATTTCCTCCCATGGGTGATCGTAAGAGGCGTAAAGGTAAGTGATTTTTGGGCGATGCGGTTGGAGACCCATCACCAAAAACATTTATTTTACAACCTTTTCCCCACTTAATTTCCAAAAGTGGCTAAAGAATTTTCTGTTTTTGAAGGTCTGGCTACCTCTTTTAGGTATTTATAGCTATGGGTATATGTATGTATGTACTTATACCTTAAACATAACATACATAGTTAGCTATTATTTAGTAAAAGCAACTTCGGATATTTTGCTCCCTTATATATATATATATATATATCCCTTGAAGGTCGGAAGTAATGAGACTGTTCAAAACATAAATACAGTTTTTAATTGCACTAATCATAACAATGCCGTGTAGAACCGGCTCAGAATTTCAACACCCCTTTCTACCCACGGGTGTCGTAAGAGGCGACTAAGGGTATAGGGCTTTTTAAGTGGTTTTTTGGCGATGCGGTTGGAGACTTATCACCAACTTACTAATAATACTTTATTTCTACCATCTTCTCCTCTATCAACTTCCAAATGAAGCTGGAGAGTTTCTAGCTCTAGAGCCTTGGCTACACCTTTTTGGGATTTATGGTAGTGAGTATATCGCACCTCCGTTCAGTTAGCGTCACAACTCAAAAAACCAAATTGTTGAGAAAAACGCATTCGAAATTTAAACTTTCTCTTTTTTTTACTTTTCTGCACTTATTGCGAAAACTAAAAATTATACTTTTATTGAAGCTATAAATATGCCAGTTTTGAGATAACATTTTGATGTTTGGCAAACGTAATGATAAAATAAAAGGGATCTCTCATTTTTTTTATTTTGTGACACTATTTCAACGAAGGTGCTATATGTATTCGTAATTCTTGGCGGGACTCTTGCTGTTATCGAAGCCTTATTTATGGAGACGACGGGTGTTAAAACTGATCATCTTTACTTTCTAACGTATGATTTGGGGTTTGTTGACATACATATACTCACGGCTATAATTCCCTAGAAGGGGTAGCCAGAGCTAAGGAATTATAAATTCCTCAGCCACTTTTGGAAGTTGAGTGGGGAAAAGGCGGTAAAATAAAGGTTTTTGGTGATGGGTCTCCAATCGCATCACCCAAAAATCCAATAAATAGCCCCAATACCCTTAGTCGCCTCTTACGACACCGTACCGTGGGTAGAAAGGGGTAGCGACATTCTAAGCCGGCACTACACGGCAAAACGGCACGGTTTGTTTAGAATATTGGAAAAACGCATAAACGGACGGCTATATATCCCAAAAAGATAGAGCTCAAGAATTAAATATTCTTCAGCCACTTTTGGATGTTGAGTGTGGAAGATGAGGAAATAGAGGATGGTTTGAGATGGAACTCTAACCACATCGCCCAAAAACCATTCAACTATCGCCTTTTGCGAGTATAAATATGTTAGGGCTTTTGAAAAATTAAATTTAGGCATGTATGTATTAAATGATTTGTACTTACTTAAATACCTCTCAAGTTTTGGTGGCGGAGTTTCAGTCTTATAGCAAGAACGTTGGTCGAGCTGGTACACCAGAGCTGGACACATCTCCAGAAATACTGCTGGCTTTATTGATATGACTCCAGGCTCGTTCTCCATTCCATAAACCTTCAGTATTTCTCTTGGTGACAGACATGATTTCTTTAAGTTTTGTAAACCTGAAACATAAAAACGTTTAGATAATTATATTGCTTACCAGAATATCAGTTCTCCTTTTTTGAAAGAGAAGGGATTGGATAATATTTTTGTTAATTAAATATATTAAGAATAGGCATATTCTTTATTGTATTGTATTCCATTTCCTTATACGAAATATGCTATGCGATTTATTCTGTTTCCAGACTCTCACCAGCTATACGAAGATGCTGCACATTCCTTATCAATCATAATGATGTTTAGGAATGGTTGAATAGAAATGAATTCAGCGTAAGACTAGCGCGTTTCCTCATTATGATTTCGTTTGTCGTGTTGTTCTGATCGTCATTTCGGTTGACAACCATCTTATATATAAAATTCACGGGTCACATTGTCACCAAACCCCTCCGAAACGGCTGAATAGGTTTAAATGAAATTTTGCATACACATTCGGTAGTCCTAAGAATGGTTTTTTAACAAAATTTTATACTCCTAAGTGGTATATATATATCTATATATAATTATCTCGAAATAATTCATATGGCAAAACAATGTTTGCCGGGTCAGCTATAGTATGAATTGAAAGCTAACCGGTGTCGACAGTTTTGTTCCGCCTAATAATTACGACCTTATTGAGATTAAACATATTTTTTATTATTGCAATAAAAACTCTCCAATTAAAGCCACATAAATGTTGTTTCATAATTAAGTATATTTATAAATTTTATAGTCAAATGTCGATAGAAGTCATTTCGCGGAATGACTTGTTTATACTAGGTTTAACCAAAGCCTACGAGCTAACCCCGAATTAATTCAAATTTTGCCTATGAATAATGGAGTTTAAAATTTATAACTGCCCTTTTTTATAAACTTACATATGCAAAAATCTTTAAAAAAATCATTAAATTTAGGTAGATATTTTTAATTAAAAAATTGGTATTTATTCCTAAATTAACAAACTAATATTTTTAAGGGAAGTTTCGACTTCCTATTTCTAATCGAAGTTTGACTGGTCAAACCCCGTTTTATTGAATTGAGTTTTGACGTTTACCTGACCAAATGCGTTTCTCCTAGGTTTAACGAAAATTTTAGTCAAAGTTCCAATAACCAATAGCTAGCTATAATAAATAATATTTAGCTGTGTTGCGTGTCGTCATGTGGAGGTGAAATACGTACAAATCGGTCATACTCCTTCCTGTATCAGAGAATGCACTCTCCCATCACAATGTAGGTACTTTGATCGCCGGGGGATAAATAGTTACTTGATATACAGAAATATTCAAACCTGTACCACATCTTTGTGAATAGACGGCTTGAACGTGGGGTTGTCATGTGTTTTTCCTCACCAATCATAAAACTTACTTGTAACAAAGGAAGAGGCAGAAAATTCCTCAACCGGTAATCGAATTCAACCCATATTTTTCTACATATTAGGCCGACATCGCTACAGCTAAGCTACAAACGTTGTTTTGTTTCTTAGTAGGTTTGTAAACTTTTTATGCTAATAGATACACAAGAAGGTATTGCCTCATGCAAAAACAATGGTGGACAAATAAGATCACTGTAAGAAAGTAAACTTTCCCATGATAATGAACCACTCTTGGCCTGAGATTCGTCTTGAATACGATATGAAGTTTAGAAAACTATAAAACAGTTCTCAAGATTCAAAACCTAGTGAGGTATCCTTTTTAACCGACTTCAAAAAAGGAGGTTCTCAGTTCGATTGTTTGTATGTATGTATGTATGTATGTATAATTGTCCGCGATTATTAAATGTACCTACATATTAAATTGTCGAAATTATGTTATGCTAGAGGTCATTGGACATGTTGATCGAAATTTGACCATAAGTTTCAGTATGATTTTTATAATGCTATTACTTTATACTTTGATATAATCTTTTTGTATTTAATTTAAAAAGTTATACGTACTCCTTCTAGATATAAACTATAAATGTGTTTTTTCTTCCGTCTGCGCAATTTTCCTAAAAGTTCACGTATTAATATATAGACTCAGCAATCAGTATCGCCGTTGTAAATGTGTTAAGACCGAAGAGTAAAAAAGTAGGTCGCTACATTTTCTGCATTTACGGGTTCTTTTTGGCTCGCCTATTGATTTTAAAAAACTATGTAAAAATATTGTATACGTTAAATTTGTTCCATTGCCTGACTTCTGATTTAGATAAATGCTAATACAATAAGGTTGCATACTGTATAATAGTGTGCGTATTTTTCAGTTTTTATAATGCTGGAATAATGTTTAAAATGCTAAATATACCGATTAAAATTTTATAAAAAGTTAGTCAACTCAAATGTTCTCGCCGTATATTCCCGAAGGAGTTGGCAGGGGTACTTATACTTCGGAAGATTGTCACTAGAGTACCCACGTTTTGCTTGGACAGTGTTTTCAAGTAATAGGGGGCAGGCCTATCACTGTTTTGTACGAATACACTGTCACATGACTAAGTACAACCCAGCCATGTAGGGTTCTCACGATGTTTTACCTCACCGTTATCAAACTATGATAAATTAACCATACTAATGTCTTATTGGTGTAGGCGCGACCCGGGATACGAACCCTCATCGTCTACACAATAAGCGATGATCTGACCCACTGAGCTATAACGGTTGATGCTATGCTCTATTATATTATATGTATACAAATGTAGACCTTGACCTATCATGATAAAATAATTGGTGTCCCACAATGCCATTCAGCTGGATCGCCTATTCAGCGAATATGACTAACGTGACACATATAATAGGATAATAAGTGTATCAAAAGGATAGACCCATTATAGTGATTTTCCATTTGTATCCTTCAATGCTTAACGCATATTTTCAATTGTAAATCTAAGAATTAACAATCTGAATGCATTACTATCCTGACAAAAGGTGTATACTGTGCAAAACAGGTGACAGATTGACAAGTGATGTTTAAATTACATACAAACATACATATACACGCTCAAAGCTATTTCATAGTGGGTAGCCACTAGCCAGAGCTTTAGATATACACATTCCTTAGCTATTTTTAGAATCTGAATCTGAATTTTAAAATATTATTAATCAGCGCATATCTTTAATTCATAGGAAACCTATATAAATTAAATAATGTAAACGGCTTACGGGTGGACAAGGGCGCCTAAACCAAATTTTTAAAGTAAATTTTGTTGGTTGAATTTTTACATACCATTGTGTTGTCGCAACAGAATGCCGCAAATCATCACGGTTAAAGCTTATTATGCCAAAAACAGAAAATCTTATGCCATATTCGTTATGGCTAAGTAAATCAGGATGAAAAAAAAAATGCGACTAAAGGTGCTCCCACCAATATATGTATAGCATACATAACCAGAGATGTACAAAATAGGTTTAAAAAAGCATTTAAATACAAAATGCAAAATACTTTTCAAATTTCCTATTTCAAATGCAAAATACCAAATATTTTTACGTTTTGTATTTCAAATGCTAAATGCAAAATAGGTATTTTCAAAATTCTTTTTCAAAATAAAATACTTTTTGACCAAATTGAATGATATGTATTATATTTATCAGTATGCGTATCAATAAATTCTGTTGTTATTAATAATAATAATACTCACTTAAAATAATGTAAAAAACTAGACTAACGATACGCTAGCGTGTGAGCACTCTGAGCCGAACGCACCCTCAGCGGCATTATAAGCGTCATTCGTTCATTTCATTTCGTTTGACTATTAATATTGGCTAAACTTAGTTATAAAGTATTTTGCATTTTGAAATGAATATTAAAAAATACAAAATACATATCGAAAGGTATTTCAAATAAAATACAAAATGTTTCTTACTAAAAGGCATTTAAATGCCAAATACAAAATAGGTATTTTGCATTTTGTACTTGCATTTTAAATAGAAGTATTTCAAACTAGTGGATCGTCCCAGCTTCGCACGGGTAGCGTTGTTTTTTTAAATATCTGAGGTTTCTTTCTTCAGTCACTGCTCAAGCATTGTGAAATTTAGCGCAATGTTTTCAATTTATTAAATTTATAGCACTCCCTAAACAGTGTAGTTTGGTGATTTTGAATGCGCTTTAATGAACGGTTCAGTATTTCCGTTTAATAGCAAATTTTGGAATAAACCGCTATGAAGTATTTATAAATAACAATCTAAAAAATAATTCATTACGTGATGTAGGATGCAACTACTGGCGCTATCTTGTATGTTATATGTAAATTAGTAAAGATTTGGTTTTGGTCACGACCGCGTTGGCTTATTTTATGTATAATTCCAGTGTTTGTCTATCGATTTCTATGATTCTTTTTTATTGAATAGGTAATAATGTTACCTTTTTTAAATTAGGGATGAGTGAAAGGTTTACAAACGTAAGAGTAAACAAATATAATCAGAATGTTCCGAACTGCTAAGCTATCAGGAATTACACGTGTCATTGTGAGTCAACCGTAAAAGATAAACATAAACTGTTGAGGATTTTTTTTTAGATAATTTTATGAAGAATATTTCCGTCATACATAATTTCTATGTAAGTTTAACCACTAAGTCTGCACACGCGACGGAAGCTTAAAAAATGGAGTAACTTCTCCCGTTTTCCCAAATTTTTCCCAAAATTCCCCTTTACTACTCTGCTGGAAAGTATACAAAAACCTGCGCAGGAGTATGAAGAATAATTGTACCAAGTTTCGTTAAAATCCGTCCAGTAGTTTTTGTTTCCATAAGGAACATACAAACCGACAGGCAGACAGACAGACAGACAGACAGACAGACAAAAATTTTACTGATTGCATTTTTGGCATCAGTATCGATCCCTAATCATCACCTGATAGTTATTTTGAAAATATATTTCATGTACAGAATTGACCTCTCTACAGATTTATTATAAGTATAGATAAATCGCATCTCTGTACATAACAAAATTCCAAACCGCATCATTGAAATTTCCACCACAACATTGAAAAAACATAACAGTTAATAAATAAAAATCAGGACTCACTTATCTAATTCTTAGTTCAATAGAAAAGTGGAAAATACATAACGGTCGCGCGCCGTATAGCTCCGAAAGGATGGCAGAAATAATAGTTTTGTTAAGCACTTAACCTTCCTTACTCAACTTCCAAAAGTGGGTTCCTTTTTATGTGTACATAAAAATGTTTTATTTAAACGAGGGTTTTTTTTAAATATATTTTATCGCCAATAATATACCGTACCTTTGTATTTGGGACTTATCCTATTTTAATTGGTGCAACTAATATTATATTTTTTTAGTGGAAAGGTCCGGATCAGCAGTTTCAACATGACTATGTAGAGGTTAATAAACCCCGGACTGTGGTATTCGGAAGTTTTAATTTAATTATTTTGATTGTCTTATAATTAGCTTCTAACTTGCATAAACAGGAAAGGCTTAAGATAAAATATGAAGTTAATAAGGTGATAAAACGAGTTTGTAGAATATCCATGATGTGCATTAGAGTAGCTGACGAGAAAGCGGTATATCAAATGTAACTTTCTATTAAATAAGTGCGTAGAAGCTCTGAAGTTTTCCATAAGGAAGATAGCAGAATATTGGTCTTATGTGTATATGATATTCTATAGATAACAAGTATTGAGTAATAAAATATTGCGAAACTCAGTGGGAAGGGCACTTGCTTTTGAAGCAGAGAATTATAAGACCAGACCGGGATCGGGCGTACGCTGTATGTAAACTGTGCAGTACAATTTGCATGTTGCATACAAGTTGCAAAGTAGAAATTATTTTAAGTGTAAATACCGCTAAATTGAACTTCTATTTAATAATAAAATTTCGGTACCCTGTTGAATTATAATGTGAATAAAGCTTTTTTTTTTAAATTCTATTTTAATCACTTACAATTGGTTAGGAAAAACATTGTGAGGTAAAGCTCTGACTGCCCTTTTACAGCAAACCAATCTCATAAGTAGCGCAGAAGATCAAGACAAGATTATTAAATTTGTATGAAAAATAGTACTTAAAACAAATATTAATATACTGATGAAAGTTATAACATATTATTTATTTATTTTATTTATTTATTTATGTACAAGTACAGCCATTACAGCTTGCAGCCAATGCGACAATACTTAAATATTCTTATTACTAACACAAACAGTGACACTAAATATTAGAAAAAATGACTACAAATGTAAGTAAAGGATAGAATTAAAAAAACACTAATAAAATCAATAAAAAATATAAACAACTCTAAATTATATAAAAAAGTAACAAGGTATAAACTCCAACCTAATCAATTAATTAATCCTTTTTATAGAATTAATTAATTGATTATAATTAAATATGTTTTTCTTTGTTTAATTGCGATTGTAATATTAATTGTGGTTGCAAATATAATATCTGATTCCGTGTATTCGTATGTAGTAATTCGTTTATAAAATCAGATGCACTTTTGCAATTTAATTATGTTTAATTTGTAAGGATACCCACGATACAGGCTTACCTAGTGTGGGGCGGGGCTGCCGCAGGATAACATATTCCACAATGATTTATAGATTGTTAATTGTTTTAGAAATTAGCACTTTAATTGTAGAATACTAATGTAAATTATGAATGTCAGTAATTATTTTTATCTATTTCTATTAATAAAATTCAAGGTTAAATGGAGAAGCCTTTTAATTTGTTCTCCATATCATCTGCAAATGTTACTTACACGGAGGACCCGGAGTGTGTGCATGAGGGAGGGTAGGTACAAAAGGCTTGAGTTACACTTAGTCAATCGACATTAGTCGACGAACTAGACGACATTATCACGCGAACAACTAAAACTGGGTACTCTACAATCCTGACAAAAGTGGGTACTTTGAACATCCTGTGATAAAATGACAAAATGTATTTATTGAACCTTTTGCACAACCTTTGGGAATATACGGTGTTAGCCATCGGACTAAGTCTATTTATAATTAAAGGTGAATAATACTTAATATTTGAATAACCAACTATTTTGTTATGATAGTACTGGTACTCCAATTCAAACTATATCTAATCTAACAGTAGTACTTATTAATCGCATAGAGCAAAACTTCCGTCGTGAAACTAAATTGTTTCAAACTAAAGAGAACCTAGACAGACGGAGTTCGATAAAAGAGTTGGTTTTGATGAAATTGGTTATAAATTCGATACATAAATATAATCACCGCTATAAATCCCTAAAAGGGGTAGCAAGAGCTGAGGAATTAAAAATTCCTCAGCCACTTTTGAAAGTTAAGTGGGAAAAAGATGCTAAAATAAAGGTTTTTGGTGATGGGTCTCCATCAGCATCACCCAAAAAACACACCAACGAAAAGAAACGGCGTAGTGCTTTTCTAAGCCGACACTACACAGCACTCAATACGTGTTATTAAAAAGCAAAAATTAAAGTCATTACGTTATGGTTGAAAGATTATGTTTAAGATACCAACAAAAAAATAGTATTTGTGTAAGCGTAATACCGTTTTAAAATAAACTGAGGGGAAAAAGTAATGACAAGAAACTCAGCCGCGAAAAACATTCGACAAAAAGTTGAGATTGCTGTGAACGTTACACGACTGTAAAAAGTTCATTAGTCACTAAAGTAAATAACTTATACCTTCAATCAAAATACCCACAGTCTTAGTTGTGACTTGGTGATTCAAAACTCAAATAGGTATAGATGTTTTAATCCTCATTATTCATAATTAGAGCGCGGCGAGCGAAGCTCCATTTACCCCGACTTTAGTTTCGCATATAACCTAACTCCTCCTAAATGGTATATAGATAGATAGATATGATGTACTCAACTTAAATGCAGTTACCCACATTTTCGCCCTACTTGCGAAAAAAAATAAACTCAGTAACGCTAAAATACTTATATTTCGAAAAGTTGTCAAAATAGCTGCTGTGTAGTGTCGGCTTAGAATAGCACTACCCCATTTCTTCCGGTGGGTGTACGTAAGAGGCGACTAACGGTATTGGGGCTATTAAGGGATTTTTGGGCGATGCGGTTGGAGACCCATCACCAACAGCCTTTATTTTACCATCTTTTTCCCACACAACTTTCCAAAAGTGGCTAAGGAATTCCTAATTCCTTAGCTCTGGCTACCCCTTCTAGGGATTTATAGCCGTGGGTATATGTATGTATGTATGTTGTCAAAATTGTTCCGTCTATGTGATGTAAACTACATTTTATCAATCACAATCAATATATCCTTCAATCGCATTCGTTCTGGCACATAGTTCCTTCCTGGGTAAATACTGTTCACAACTAATGTGAACTCCCGTACCAAATCTAATTTCATTTGAATAGGAGGAAGCAAGTTTTATCATTATTATTGGTTGTATGTATTAGTTTTTTTTGCATTAACCTCGTCCCTACGAGGTTACTAGAAAACGTGATTTTTGTTATAACTTTCTTTAGATATCTTTATTCGCTAATTGGAAATTCCTCAGCCATTTTTGGAAGTTGCGTGGGGAAAAGATGATGAAATAAAGATTGTTGATGATGAGTCTCCAACCGCATCGCCCAAAAATCCTTAAGAAGCCCCAATACCGTTAGTCGCCTCTTACGAACACCCAGCGGAAGAAATTGGGTAGTGCTATTCAAAGCCGACACTACACAGCACACACATATTACAACCGATATAACTTATAAGAGACTGTTATGATATTTTTATAATTAAACTAAAACTGTTATGCTAGGAACATGTGTCAAGTGATATAGATTTAAATTAATAATGGTGTTATATTTATTATATAATAGAAGATTTTATTTTATTAAATAAAGATGAATGAAAAACTTGATTTTTCAGTGAATCATGCTGAATTTGTATAACATACTATAATGTACTAAGGGTTTTGATCAGAGACTAATTACTTCTCGATCCGTGCCTTATTACTCAATTCAAGAGCTTCTCTACTGGCTTAACTGTGATTAGGATGCATATTTGAGTTTATTTATCGATTTTTTGAACTAGTCATCTGCCTGGTTTTGCAGGCGAGCAATTTTTATGTAGTTTAGAAATATATATAATGTTTTTTTCTACGTTGATTATGGTTGTACTTACATATCCAAATTAATGATTAGTTTGTGATACATAACATAAACGTTCACGCCGTTTATCCCCGAAGGGGTTGGCAGAGATACCAATACTCCTGAACTCACATGGCAAGCGCCATCTAGTTTCCAGAGAAGGTACTCACGTTTTGCTTAGACAGTGTACTCACGTGATAGGGGGCAGGCCTATCGCCGTTTTGTACGAATACACTGTCACATGACTAAGTACAACTCAGCCATGTGGGTTTCCTCACGATGTTTTCCCTCACCGTTAGCAACCATGATAAATTAACCACACATATGACTTTAGAAAAGACAAATTGGTGTAGGCCCGTCCCAGGATTGGAACTCACGCCCTTCTGTTTTTCGGGCGGGTGTTCTATCCACTGGACTATCATGTCGAAAATGTATCTTGATAGAATTTATATTATTATGTACTATTAGTTTCAAATGAAAATATATTTTGTGTGCATCCACACCCCACAATAGTGTAACCCAAAACAATGAGAAAGCACTAAGATATAAGTACAAGTGTACGTGATTTTAAACATTTGAAATAGGTTAATCTTCATAACTGTAAAAAATATGCTATAATTGGAATAAATACTTAAATTGGTTAGTTAAGTAAAAGTTTATTGTTTTCCGCAGTAGTATTTTTTTTATATAAATAAACAAAGGGATTGTAGTGTTTATTCCAAGGCTAGTCTTTAGATTGTAAAGCATTAAAAATATACCCAGAAGTAATAGTAATTCAATTAAAAACTTGGATTACCTACTTACTTATTCTACTTAGGATTTAAAAGGTGATCAAAGTGAATTTAAATCTATTGTGACTTTTCAAGGTTGATCAAAAATATATATTTTGTGTTTCTGTTGCGTTATGAATTCAGGAAACAACGATTATCAAGAATATATTGCGGTTACTTGAATAGTTATATTGTTTTTATTTATTTTAAACTTATCATTATATTGAGGGTATGTTAGCAACCTTAAGGATTTATGGGAATGCAGCAGACGTGACTTAAAATACTGAGACGAGCCTCCATTAATGTTTATTTTCTAAAAACACATGAATAATTTATCAGGATTGTTAACTATGAAGGAAAACATCGAGAAGAAACCCACATGTCTAACTCGTACTGAGTCAGAGGACAGTGTTTTCGCACAAAGCGGCGATAGGCCTTTCCCCTATCACGTGAACTGTCGAAGCAATACGCGGGCGCTCTAAATGGACAAAAAGTAACAAAATGGTCACTTCATGTCCAGAAGTATTAGTACCTCTTCGGTGGTATACGGCGTTATGTTATATAGTAAAAGGTTTATTGAGCATATACCATATTGACTTCAAGATAAAATTTCAATATAACAGTAACATCACTATTGTCAGGCTCATAGAAAACTAAAAAACCGTATTACATACCGTAAATGGATACCATTACATATTCAATGTCTGAAACTTTGGCGACGTAAAATTGCTATTTCAAGGTTACTATGTCCCATTGTTATTCTTTTTCATTCGCTTCCTTTGTCTCCAGTAATTAATAATACTGCTGATAAAAAATCCAAACGATGCAATGTGATAGATATTTGTAATTGATATTCAGTGACTGACAAATATATTCACGCCTAATTGTAATGCAATCTGCGTCTTATAAAGTATGGTTTATTTTTTGGGCAGCAAAGAACCAATACGTTTTCCTATTCGTATTATCTAGTTGGGTAATTTAGTAAGTTTTATTTTAAATAATCTATAAAATTAACTTTTGTTATCGTAAAATGTAACAACGCTACACTGTTAAAAGATAAACTTTCTCGTTCTAACAAAGCTCTAAAATTAGCGTCAGCGGACATGATATTGATCTTTCTGCAATGTGATATGCATATTTACTTTTATTTTACATAAAATGAACAAAGTTTATCTACGATCTCAAGATACGACTTACTAAAATGATACGATGTACCCCTAATTTATCAATATTTTCGCAACTTGCAAAAGTTACCGAGCAGTGGCTCATTCCGAAGCTCTGGTTAGTCCACCAGTCCACCCCCATATCGCTGACAGCAAATCATGTTTTAACATCTATTTAATAAAATAAATAGACAATAGATATGCAAATACCATTACCATTAGCCAGTGCTCGTTTATGGCGATGCTGCTGGTCGTGCAGCTGGCGGAAGGTCCCGTTGACGCGGTGGAGCTCTACGTCGTGGTGGGACGTGAACACTCCACCGCCCAAACCTAGGCTGTCTAGCAGGTGCTCGAAGCCCTGCGGAGAGAACAATATTTATTATATTTATAAAAGAATAAAGTTAAGGTTGTGGTTTTCATAGTACATTAAACGGTGAATAAAAAGGTACTTAGCTAAGAAAAGATTAATGAATGTAGACGAAGCTTGAGAAGCTTGCCAGGATCGTACAAAGTGGCGAAGATGGTAATGTAATTAGAATACTGTCACGGAGGCGTAGTACACATTTATATAAAATAGAAATTGTGCTCAAAAAAGGAAGCGTCAGAAGCGTGAAGAAAATGAGGCCTTGTATGAAAGTGGCCAAAGCTCGAGAGTGGCGATTTATACTCCCTGCCTACGCCAATGAGAAATAATGCCGTGACTATATGTGTGTATGTTTCAAATGATTTGAAGTGCTTTTTTTATCCGATACATAAACTACGTAACTTTCTACGTCAAAACTAAAAAACTAAAAAAGATATAGGTTTGGTTTGCAAAGTACAAACGATGAATAAAAAAGTAGCTGTTTTGCAGTTATAGGAAATATTACGAGTATAAAACGGCTACATTATATAAAGGTATTTGCATCAGACACGGAATCAATACTACGCATTGCCAACAAAAGGATCGACACGTACTATTTGCTTACAATATTATGAATATAATGACATAGACCAAAATGGAGAGCGTTTTATTGTGATTCCACCTCAACAGTATACAACTCTTATTGTAGGCCTAGCCGATTGATAGTTTGGTCACTATGACTCGTACGGTCGCGGTCTGGGTGGAATTCAAACATAAACGAAATGCAACATTGGAGCGTAAATGGGGAAATGGGATTGATACGTGATTTAAATTGAATTAGTTCTGAGTCAAGTTTGTGGAGAATTGAATTCATCGCCGGAACGGGTGGCAGAGGAGGTGGCTTCTGAACATTACGTGTCATTTTTGTCACAGGGAGTTTGAAATCCACATATTAATTTAGTCTGTCTTAATAAAGAGTGTTTGGAAAACGAATTCTGATATAGACATATCCTCAGCAATACAAAAGTGGTATTACTTTACTTTTTGAATATATTTATGTATGACCTGTTTTCGCTTCTATTAACATTGTTTTTGCTACTCCTCCCCATAAAGTTATACCGTAGTAGGCAACTACTGATTGATAGATCACTTTATAAATAATCATTAAAAGATCTGGCTTACTGCATTGCCTCCCAGATTTCTTAAAGTTGATCATTTTTCTGTTTCTGGTAGAGAGTGGATAGATATGATCCTCCAACCATAATGGCATTTCTGTACTATCATCAATTCGACTTTGGAAGATTTTCTCTATAAGTATAAGTGAACGAGACTAATGAGTAAGTAATGATAGTATATCAGTCATACTTTATCAATATTACGGTAAGATAGCTAACGATAAATGTAACGTGCAACACGTTTCGTGAATAAATGTAGCACAATAGTTTACAAGAAGAAGGAGGTTACAGACATATACATCTTAAAAATGGCTGTGGATGGAGACCCTACCCATCACTAATACTCCTCTATTTCCCAATTGTTCCCCCACCCATACCTTTTTACCAAGTTTTCTACATACCATCGGTTACCCAATTATTATAAATCATACATAACTACTCGTAATAATATTAAGTGGTTAAATAGACCAATACTAGACTACTTGCTTATTTTTTTACATTTTGTTTATTTTTGATAAGTGATAAGATTAAAATCGTTTACTAATTCACTATGTCTATCGATCTTATCACATTAATATATGTTTCCTTATTCTTCAAATAAGTGATTACGATTAGAACGAAAAAATATTGACGTTTTGAACTGATAAAGAAATGGTGAACAGAAAAGTTACGTAGTTTATGTACCGGATGAAAAAAAGGCATCAAATCAATTGACTCATATACACATACATATAGTCAAGGTATTTGTTATCATTGGCGTAGGCACAGAGTATTAATATTGGCAAACCTCTCCTTCTTCACGCTTCTGATGCTTGCCTTTTTGAGCACACTATCTCTTTTATCTAAATGTGTACTATGCTTCCGTGACGGTCTTCTAATCATATTACCATCCTTCCCACTTTGTAAGCTTCTCAAGCTTCGCCTTCATTTATAAATCTTTTCATAAATGCCCTTTTCTTAAAAGGTGGCTATTCTGTGAACATCACGTGTTGTTATGTGGATTACGATAATTTTGATTAGAAATTTTGGAATGAACAAAACAGAATATAGATTTATAACACAATTATGTAAAACATCCTCAAGTATACTATCCGGTAGTGTGGTTACTCATTATCATTATACTTTACTCGATGAAATCTTTTTTAGATTGCAGTAGCAAGGCATAAGAAAATTAGAGTAGGACCGACTAGGGTATTTCCAAAACACATAAATTTATTCGCAATGAAATAGTTAAAAATATTTTAAGTAGTGTAATGTATTTTGTGTTATGTATGTGAGAAGTGTTTCCCTTTGTAACCTCTTAGAAGACCAAAATAGTTCTAGAGGTAAATGTCATATCGAAGACATAAAAGTTTAACAATTTTCTCTAAGATAATCATTTTGACAATCTTGTTTATTGTCAGATAATTATTTCATATTTTTAAATTTACTCACTTGACATTAGTTTTCTGCAAGAAGGTTGCTAGTGTTAGGATGTAGACTTACAATTTATTTAATTTAATTTTCTAAATTTTTGTTAAAATTTAATATGAATGTATTGTTTAATATTGTAAGTGGATAGATAATGTTCTTAATTTATCGTCTTTCCTTATTTTGTTTTCTAATATATAATCCTAAATGAGTAAAAATCTCTCCTTATAATTTAGACTACTTTCTTTGTTACCTCTTTTAAGGGATATTTTAATCCTTTTAAAAAAGAAATAGGTTATTTCAAAATTTAAAGTTGATGTCATGCTTGTTCGCAGAGGTCAGTCTGGATTCAGCTCCTGGAGCGATGGGGGCATCATCATTATTTTGGAAGAAATTGAAAAAAATGTCAGAATCAATATTCTGAACTGACTTTATATATCATCAATTTATACCCGTCTGGAATCGCAGCCCCTTACTCTTGAGCTGTCCTGGTTGACGCAAGCTTCCCGGAGTCACAGCCCCTTATTCTTGAGCTGCCCTGATTGACGCAAGCTTCCCGGAGTCGCAGCCCCTTACTCTTGAGGTGCCCTGGTTGACGCAGTCAGAAAGCTGGAGTCACAACCCTTACCCCGTCGAGCTACCCTTGCTGACGCAGGCGCCCGGAGGCGCTTGGTTTCGTGTTAAATTCGCCACCCATCGCAACAGGAGCTGACGCTAAAGCTGAGTTTTTTATATTATATTATATTGATAGGTTTAGTGTTTTTGATAGGTTTTATTAGGATTGTTTTACTGTTTCTTTTTATTTATAATAAATGTTGTGATATATATATATCTCCTATTATTCATTATCCTTTTTCTTTCTTTCTTCTTTTAGTTACTTCTGGCTTCTGGGTAGCTACAGCATCCCAGGAGTGAGAAGTAACGTTACAGTAGGAGGAACATTAATTTCGAGAATTAGAAGTTAGACAGTTTGACTGAAAATAGAAACGTTAACTACTGTGGAAATTGGCACTTAGACAAACTTTCAGCAGTATCGCGATTTTGTTAAATTCCAATTAATAAAATAGTATTTTAACACCATCAAAACTTACTAGGTATGTTTTTACGTTATAGTCATCAATTCAGTGTGCTGTGACGACAAAATACAACATTCATTTTTGTAATATCAACAACGCGGTTGTGATGATTATAAGTTTTACTTCGTTTTGTCGATTGTTAAAGTTATCACATCATTGACTGATAGTTTTATGAGCAGCGGTGACTCAAAAGCTATTTGAGAAATTATATTTTAATCTCTTCTTCTCTATATTTATAGTTATTATGGAAACTTGAATTAAAATAACAAAAAACTAAGTCCAAGTTACACAATTTACATTTGCACACGTTCTCTGTAAACATTACCCACGTGGACACTTATTAAAGTGTGTTTGTAATTAGCAAGACAATAGTACACTTAACATAACGTTTACAAAGATTGCGTTCGATTTTATTGCAACAGCTGCGAGTTTATTGGTATCAATCAACTAACACGTGAACAGGTGAGGGTACACACGCCTCTGAGCTGGTAAAATCAAATACCCTCACGAAATAATTGTATTTTAATTTATCTCACTTCCGTTCATATAGTTTAGAACGATGCTCCGTTTAATAAAATTTAATCGGAAGATAACTTCATTCATAGAAAAGTTTTTGCTGCTTGTATCCAATGTCCGATAAGTTATTTAATTAAAAAATGTTTACCTTGCCTATCGGCATATGCTTCGTTACGATAATGATTGAATTCGGAGAAATTATATGCAATGTTTATTTGAGGTTTTTGTTAGTTTTG
Source organism: Bedellia somnulentella (assembly GCA_963576735.1). NCBI lineage: Eukaryota > Metazoa > Arthropoda > Insecta > Lepidoptera > Bedelliidae > Bedellia > Bedellia somnulentella. The sequence goes on along the minus strand of OY755175.1, from coordinate 7,375,003 downwards.
AAATATTAGTGATAATTATATTTTTATGTCGAATAAACTACATCTTTAATGATTCCTGACTTCCATTAAAACTTCAGACTCAGTAGCACTGACAACAAATCACACAGACACTGAAACCGGCTACTTACTTCGAAATTGATAATTCCGTTGTCTCCATACTTGTTGAATATCTTGTCCATAAAATATTGTTCCGCTTTCAGCTTGTTATTGAGTAGTCCATTGGCTGGGGCAGGTGCACTGGGTACGGCTCGAGCGCCGTTTGGTGCGGCAGGGAGGTCCACGGAGTTGGTGCTGGGCAGCACGAGGAGTACCGCGAAGAAGAGAACTGGCGACATGCCGGCGACTGCGCGTGCGCGGGCGGAGCTCCTACGAGCCCGTCTGGCGACACTCACGCGACTGCGCCCCGCACTGCTTTCATCGTCGTCGCGCGCCTCACTGGACCCGCCGGTAAACATCTCAAATCACCGCGCCGATTATACACTTGATTTGTTTATTTTCACTAATAGCGAGATTGTCAATCGATAGACGTGCTGATACTTTGAGGGCTATTATCCGTCTGGCCGAGTGGTGCTGTTAGGTGTTTGACTTTCACTCGACGAAATCAGCGAGGCCGGTTCTAGCTACCGTTGCTGGTGATAATACCGGATGAATTACAAACGAGTTTGGATGGAAATGACCATCTAACTTCAATCATCCAATTCATTCATTGTTTCAAATTGCCTAGCTCATTCAATGGACTTATCCAGTGCGAACATTAGTGGCGATACAAATAACAATAATATTAGTGTTTTAAAGTAGACGAGTACAGTGTTATCCTTATTTTATGCAGACGAGATAGATAACAGCAGTGCAATTAAACAAGTTTCTCACAATATAATTAGAAATAAACCCTCCATTAGTTAGTAATCTCTTAAAAATCGCAAAATATCACCTATCACCGTTATTCATTGATTAGGTTGACGTAACTAACTGGTATATAGATATTATTATACTTTCTATTCTATATTATAAACAACTCCGAATAAGTTACGTATTGACGGCAGCACCGACTTCAGCATGTCATCTTCATCACGGATGTCGCGGGTTCAAATCCCGCTGAGGGCACCATTTCTATAATGCATATAAAATAAACGAATACATAAATTATATTACACATGATTACAAAAATTAATTTAGCTCTTAGAAAGGTACATTAACCTTTGGTAACGAATACTAAGAGCAAAGTCATTTAGTTGTATACTTACTTTAGAGGCTAACTTGATCTATGTAATATATGTACTTACACCGTTCATAAAGGGTTTTTTTTAACAAAATTTTTGTATATGTTTAGCAAAATAAGACAAAGAATGTTGATGAAGATGATTCAATTTTTTATTCAATAAACAAATAAATCCGCTATCTTGCCAAATCATGACTAAAAACTTGGGTGAAAAAAATCAAAATTTGTCAGCGTGCTCGTGGTGGACATTTTCCAGATATCATTTTTTCATTCAGAATTGTCAAACTTTTCTTCTTCTCTTCACAATACCACAAAAAAATCATCTAAACTCATTGTTTTTAACTAAGTCCTTGTTGGAAACCCGTTTTTTTATTTATATATATTTGTGTTATGTTAAAAATGCTGGCAAATGGAAAATCTGGTAAATATGGTATTTCGATACGCAATCCAGTATTGAATATTTTAAGCCGCTCGCTGCTTTAATATCCTAAAGATAGCGTAACTCAATAAAAGGGAAATTCGTTCAGAGATTTCTGTTGAAAAGTTCGTTTACAGTTTGAGAGGAAATCAATTTTAAAATAATCCTGAAAAAAAGGAGATATGACGAAGGGATTTTAAAAGGGAATTCCTTTCATTTCATGGGTTAGCATTTGCTGTGTAGTGCCGGCTTAGAATATCACTACCCCTTTTCTTGCGGTGGGTGTACGTAAGAGACGACTAACGGTATTGGGGCTTTTAAGGGATTTTTGGGCGATGCGGTTGGAGACCCATCACCAACAACCTTTATTTTACCATTTTTTCCCACGCAATAGTTTTTTTATTACAGCTCAGTAATAGAATGTGGTTACTTCTCGCATTTTTATTTATTAGTAATAATAGTATAGACGAATGAATGAATGTTAGTAGAGGACGACCACGGAGAACACACTTGGACCAAATTGAGAGTGTGCTCAAAAAGGCTGGCGTCCGAAGTATGAAGAATAAAAGAGCATGCATGAAAAGATTGATGGATGTAAACGAAGCTAGAGAGGTTTGTCAGGATCGTACGAAGTGGCGATCAATAGTCTCTGCCTACCCCAATGGGAACTAATGGCGTGAGTATATGTATGTATGTTATTTATTACATAACATAACATAACATAAACGTTCACGCCGTTTATCCCCGAAGGGGTTGGCAGAGGTACCAATACTTCTGAACTCACATGGCAGCGCCATCTAGTGTCCAGAGAAGGTACCCACGTTTTGCTTAGACAGTGTACTCACGTGATAGGGGGCAGGCCTACCGCCGTATTTATTAAACTTCACTTTTTATTCCGCTCCCACAACTATGTAATAATATAGTGAACTTTAACTTTTCAGAATTGTTGAAAGAGAGTTGTCAAAAGAGTCATATTTCTATTTATTTTACTTCTTAAAAGCCGCCACCAAATAATCTTACCTTTTCCAAACATATTACATTTTACACTTATTATTTAAGTTCAAAATCTGTAAATAAACAAACAGACCTTTTGTCTCACAAATAATGTCCAAATAGTGTAGCGTTACAACAGCAGTACCCCTTCTCTTTTCGTGAGTTTTATAGATATTTCGAGCCAATTAAGGGGGCTTGTCTAGTGATGAAGATGTTTACCACCCTACCTATTTTTGGGCCTTATGCTAGAGAGGTATATGCTAGATTTCAAATTTCAAATTATATGTATAGGTAAGAAATTACAAATAAAATAAAAATGTATTGAAATTTCTGGTCCAGTGTTTGTGAACAAGCGTTCGAAAATGACAAAGAACGGATTCCTATTTTCATGAACAATGCAATATAACCTTACCATGTGCTTCCGGGCATGACGCGATCACTCACTTCGACTTTATACTAAATAAAAAACCGGCCAAGTGCGAGTCGGCTCTCGCACGAAGGGTTCCGTACTATCTATAATAGAAAATTACGTTCTTGTATGGGATGGGAGCCTCCTCTGATAATTAATTCATAATTATTTGTTTTGAAAGGTAATATACAAGTAAATAGTTATCGAAAATTTAAAGCGTCTACTTGTTTCCGTTTTTAATATTGAGTATAAAACTACGAACAGCTTATAGTGTAGGGACCCCCCTTAATTTTACGTTTTTTATTTTTTTTAGTATTTGTTGTTATAGAGAGCAACGGAAATACGTCATTTGTAAAAAAATTTGCTTTCTAGCTATCACGGCTTATGAGATCCAGCCTGGAGACAGACAGACAGCGGAGTTTTAGTAATAAGGTCCCGTTTTACCTTTTGGTACCTACGGAACCCTAGAAACAACAAAATATTATTTCCTACTTTCCGAACAGATTTTAGTCACACGTGTCGTGTATATGTTCTTTAGCTAAAAAATAACATAAATATTACATTTAATTATGTTATGGCTGGACCAGTTTGCAATCAATGGTATATAAAAAAACTTAAAAAAACATAACATAACATTCAATTTAAATAAATTTATTAATAGCATTGTACACTTGGCACCGCCTCGTTTTTCCCTTGTTAGACAACAATATAAGACATAATAAAAAAGTTACATATAAACTTCACACTGTAGCAGTCGCGAAATTTTGGGAACCTGCAATAAGACAGCATGGTAGACTATGACCAAATCGTCCTACCCAGGTTAAGCTGGAGTCCCTAAGTCAAGACAGGAATGCGCTGTGACGACTTCGACGATCTCCGAAGGTGTGGCAGAGGTACTTATACTTCTGAACCTCACATGCCATTTTGGTCACGTTGTGTTCATGTACCCATATTTTATTATGTCAGTAAGTTTGAGCTATCATAGCTGTCCTCGCTAGTGTCTCGACCTCAATTACCTTCAATTTACAAAAAAATAAACACAATATTACGAAATACAAACAGATAAACAAATTGGATATGTGTATCAAGTAGCTGTTTATCGGCTTAGATAAATACATAGATTGAAGTACCAGCTTAAGTCGTGTAACTTCGCCTGTTTACACTACAGATTGTCAATCGCCTCTCTTATCAGTTAAACTACCGTCCTTTCCCCTGAAAGACACTTTTCAGTCAATGTCATGGCTTGGCTCTGTTTCAATGAAATACCTTGAGAATTATATAAGATATTTTTACAAGTATTGGTTGTATGTTCATATCAAATTCCTTCTATAATGACTGGCAGGGTATGATGTTGTACGTGTAACGCGTAAAATGAGGTAATCTTTAGATACAGGTGGATATATTTTACGCCATGCTGAAAAACAGAGATGTCAGTTTAGCTAGTGTTATTCATGGATACTACTCATCAATATCACATGTTTTGTCTGAAAATTCCTTTGAAGGCTAACTCTACATGAGATGTCCGCATTTATCGAGAGCTAGAAATATTTTAAATAAATTCCGCAATGTCTTAAGTAAAGTGGTGCTTTTTTACGACTTGAGACTAGAATCATTTAAAAAAGTCACTTATACTCTCTCTTTAGAAGGCCACCATAAAATTAGATTCGCGATTTACCAGCACAGCAGTATCTTTCCTTTGTGGTGAGCATATATTAAGGTAAGTTTACTACTTAAAATTAATCTGAATGGTCCAGAAGATATAGTTTATTTTATGAAATCATAAAACAATTGGTGCAAATTATTGAAAATCCCAAAGTTGTAGGGGAAGGAAGGGCAAGAAGGTTAGGGTGGGCAAAACGGGTATTTTAAATACCTCGGTTGCCATGCAAGAGTGAGACAAATGCTTACACTTGTCGCGAGCGCATGCCCCCCCGCAGGTTAGTTAGTGTATCGCGGCGAGCGATGCGACACACTTTAGGCTACGGGAGCACCGTCAATTTTTCCCGCCGAAAAAATAAAATATTTAAAAGGTAAGTATGCGATGTTTATTTTGACTTGTTATAAATTTACTTATTTCAATGCTCACCATGGCAAAGCTTCGCTTCTAAAATATCTTATATGAGTGAATTTAATTAACCAATATTCAGCGTGTGAGTTTTTTTATGTGGGGGCTCTGATTAGGTTGCTTCGGGCAAAGCGGGTGAGGGTAAGACGGGTAATTGGTGTCTGAATCTGTTCCAGCAGATTTTTTTGCACAAGCAACCGAGTCTTCGGCAATACCACCGCAGTGCCTTTCCTGATACCAGCCCCTCCAGGAAGCATCAGTTCTGATATAGCCCAGCAGCCCGAAGATGCAGAAATTGAGTCAATGGAAGTCTCGGATGCTCCATCCGATGATCTTGAGAGAGCGACAGCGAGTGCAGCTACAGTATCAATATTTGGTACAATCAGTTCAGTTGAACGTGGAACCACTACACCACCACCAACAGAGAGGCCCGAGAAAAGGTCTATACTTGAAGAAATCCATCCATTGCCAAAGGAATCTGTCAACAAAACTGCTAGGCGTAGACAACCCAAGAGATCTGAAATACTAACAAGCACACCGATTAAAACTATACAAAAAGAAAAATTTGAAAAAAACCTAATGAAAAAATTAAAATCTAGCCAAAACAAAAATAACAACCCAAAGCCCTCGTCATCGGGCCAAACAAAACGTAATAAAATACGAGATAATACAAAAAATAAAGAAAATGAAGACTTTTTCTGCATGATGTGTGGAGATAAATATATATATCCCCCGAACGAAGACTGGATTCAATGCTCTCAATGCCAGCAATGGTCTCATGAGTCATGTACTTCCTATAGTGGACATGGATTCTTCTTTTGTGATAACTGTTTCGATTAATTCTCGACTTTAATAGATATATTCTTTTTGCCTGCCTGGTGTACCCGTTTTACCTGCCCCCTATGGGCAAAACGGGTTTTTCGCGTTAAATAAAAATTTGATGTTGATATAAAAACGTTGATTCTTGAAGTCATTTATTAAGTTGATTACTGTAGCCAAAGAGGTTAAGTTCCTATAATGTTAATTATTTCAGTAAATTTTTAAATAATAATTTGGTTTTTAATCAATCTCCCTTAAGTTGCCCGTCTTGCCCTACCTTCCCCTAGATTAAATCGATTCTAATGCTCTTAATGTAAATCAAATTAAAGTTAAGATTGAATTATGCTAGAAGGGGTTGCTAAAGCTTCAGTATAAAAAAAATCCTCTGTCACTTTTGGAAGTTAAATAATAACTCGATAGGAATATCAAATTTTCATTCGGGTTTTACACCACAGCGGAGTGCGTCTAGCCTAGCATAGACAAGTATTAGGATTACTACCTCATCATCAGCCAATCAACGTCCACTGCTGGGCATAGGTCTCCAATAAAGATTTCCACAAAGACATCATGATCATACTTACTTGAGCAAATAATTAATATACATACCTATGCATATACTCACGGCTATAACTAGAAGGGGTAGCCAGAGCTTCAGAATAAGTAATTCTCCAGCCTCTTTACGAGTGATGAAGAGATAGTAAAACAATGCACAGCATGAATTAACCTATTTAATTTAAGATTTTATTTTAGTTTTATAAATAATGCAACCGAATTATTACTCTGTAGATATTTCAAAAGTCCATCTATTGATAATAAATAAAGAATAAATAAAGGAAAGAAAAATTTCGACACAGGCGGGAGAAAAAAAAAAGGAAAAAAGAATATTTCTTTCCTTTATTTATTCTTTATTTATTATCAATAGATGGACTTTTGAAATATCCACAGAGTAATAATTCGGTTGCATTATTTATAAAACTAAAATAAAATCTTAAATTAAATAGGTTAATTCATGCTGTGCATTGTTTTACTATCTCTTCATCACTCGTAAAGAGGCTGGAGAATTGGAGCTTGGTGACAGATGGTGGAACAGATAGACAGCGGATTTTTGGTACTAAAAGTCCCCTTTACCTACGGAAATCTAAAAAGATCTGATAGTATCATCATTTTTTTTTATAATACACCTATAAATAATTTCGTTTATTAATAGCGATGCGAAAATAGGCTAACTTTTCATTAGGTCAAAAGAAATTGGCAAACCGCCATTGTTTTTTTTGGTGTTAAATACTCGGTAGGCGGCATGTAACCGATCTATATCATATCCAAGTAGGTAGGAGCTATGAAATATGGTGTTTTAGATAAAGTTGTAGAAAGAGTACGATAGCAAATGAAAAGTAATAAACTAAGTAAGTCTAAGTTAGCTTATCACACTAAATGGTCACTTGTTACTTCATTGTACCATACATTCGTATTACAAACTCTCGGAAGTCGGTGACTTTTGCGGTACTACTTGCCACGATAATCATGAGTCAGCAGCCATCAAGGCATAGGATATATATACCTACCTACGTAGAAGTCATTATATCTCTCTCTATGCATGAAGGGTATATTTTCCATCCAGTACTTAACCAGTTAATTACATACATACGTACGTACATATACTCACGGCTATAAATCCCTAGAAGGGGTAGCCAGAGCTAAGGAATTAGAAATTCCTCAGCCACTTTTGGAAATGTGAGTGGGAAAAAGATGGTAAAAATAAAGGTTGTTGGTGATGGGTCTCCAACCGCATCGCACAACAATCCCTTAAAATTTTTAATTACAGTGTGGCTTTTATGTCACTAAAACTTTTTAACCAACTTCAAAAAAAGGAGTGTTCTAAATTCGACCGTATATTTTTTTTTATGTTTGTTCGCCGATTACTTCGCCATTTATGAACCGATTTTGATTATTATTTTTTTATTAGAAAGAAGATACTCCCGGATTGGTACCATGATGAGGATATCAGGGTCAGACGATGGGATCCTGGAGAAATCGAGGGGAAACCTCCAATTTTATAGGCACATGTACCGCGTTTTACATATTTTCTGAAGTTATATTGGCATTTGCTTCTGGAAATCATAATTGTTTTTATGTCTTGAGTTCTTTTTTATATTCAGCCAAATCAACGTTTTCTTATTAACGTTTAATCAGTGTTAGCTATAACAAGCGGAAAATATATGTATATATCGTTGCGCTGCTGCAGAAAAATAATACTAATAATCTGATTAGACGATGAGCGCGGGTAGTATGCGTACAAGAAGAGGTGAGTTAGTGCTATACTATGTCTTTAACATCCGACTTCCTTCTCTCCATTAACCGTTTCCTTCAACATGCAATGAGACAACCGCAGATACATACATACATATTCTCATGCCGTTAGTTCCCATTGGGGTAGGCACAGACTATCGATCGCCAATTTGTACAATCCTGCCAAACCTCTCTAGCTTCGTTCACATTCATATTTCAGTACGAGTATACATATTTTTATATACGCAAATACAGTTTTGTAATTCTATCTTTGTCGTATAGTTCTACTATATTCTATAGTTCTCGCTTGATCAGTTTTACAGAGGATAATACACTTCCCGAAGTTGCTGAAGTGTGAAATATTATGGCGTATTCATATTCTAAAGCAAAAAGTCCAAGATGTTATTATAAAAGTCACGACGGACGGATACCAACCATGATTTGAGGATGTAATAATAGGCGCAAAACGAAGTGGAACGGATATTATCGCGATTTGCTCGCTTCAGTATTGTTATTATAATAATAATTCATTTTTTTGGCAGCTTTTCATATTTGAAATCAAATAAAAGCTATTATATAACTTTTGGTTATTATACTGTGGGTTATCCACGGGTCTTATTTATTTATTTGAACACTTTATTTATTGCATACAAATACAATGTGTTTATATAGGTACAGATCATTTGGACTAAGTACACAAAGGCGGACTTATTGCCTTAACGCGATTTCTTCCAGTCAACCTTTATGGTGAGGAAAAAAAAGTACAAAATTCTTAAACAGAAGTCATTGAAAATTAATATGCAAATAAAACCAAACTTAACTAAACACAACCTATTTACAACCCTAACCTAAATATTAATGTATATATCCAATATGTATAATAATTATATTAAATATACTTCTTCTTAATAAATATACACATACAAATGTATATATATATATATATATATATATGTATAATATTTTTATATGTCTTAGGTGATGTGATACTCATATTACTATTTTTTATGCAAGCTTATTATACGTGGATTCCTTTATTTGGTTTTCAAATATATATTCGTTATGAAACTGTTTAAAACCCCTATATTCTTATATTAATAAAATAAAACTAAAACTTTTTATCTAGCTTGTCTGTTTGTTTTTAAATTTGAGAAACTATCCAATAATGAAATATTATTTAATTAACAATGCTGTAAACGAGCAATACTTTCAATTCATTTAACTGGATAACTCGTATTTCAAGTACCTCATTTATATATTTTCTATGTGGCAGTTATGTCGGCCTCGAAAGCATTAAAGTTTTTCTTGCAATGGGGTTTCCTTAGTTTGTGTTTTGGTACTTTCTAAGTTACTTCTGGGAATTGCGGCTGGGGAACCATCAATAACCCGATTATCTTTTATTTAACTACCTAAGAACTAAAAGGGGAAATCCTTTAGAAGTTTGAGAAATTTCAAATTCATAGGCTCTTGATTTGTTTAGGATTTATAGGATATTTTGGTAGATGGGCATATGTAATTATCTTGAATTTTAGAATGAAGTTCGAGCTATTTAATTCTAGAGCTAAAACAATACACTGTTGCAAACGGATGTGATTAGAATTGAAAATTGACATGCTAGTACATTATCACAGCTAATGATTTAACCCAGAAAACTGACTGAATATAATAATAATAATCATTTATTTATTAAGAGAGTTATACGTAACGTGAAAAAGAAAAAGAGTTATCTGCACGAATGATATAAGAGGTAAGTGTTCGATAAATTCAGACTAACCAAAAATATTATATATCCTAAATTTAATTTCGTATGTAATCGACACTTTACCATCATAATGCACTGTCACATGTCTACGTACAACTAAGCTATGTTTTCCCTCACCTTTAACAACCCTGAAACAACTTTAGAAGAGACAAATTGGTGTAGGGCCGACCCGGGATTTGAACCCTCACCGTCTGCACGGTAAGCTGTGTACCCACTGAGCTGTCACCGAGTGTTTAAAAGTAGTGGTGATGTGATGACGCTGGTGATAGTCATCATAATACTTAGGCGATAGGGGCGCATTCTTTACCACGCTTAAAAAAAAACACGATCTTGGGCTGTGTTTAAAATGTGATATTGATGTTTTCCATTATGTGATAAAAATTTCACACCTGCACTGGTAGCATGAGGCTTGTGAGAGCGCGTTTGACACATGAGAAGTGAGAAACTGACAGATTGCTCATACAAAATCTGTCAGTATCTCAGTTCTCACATGACATACTCGCTCTCACACGCCTCATGCTACGGGGGCTGGGGGCTGATTACGTATCTTTAGCGACAGCAATTGTGTCGCAAGTTGCAAAATTGTCGCTGTCAAAAGTGTCAATTCGCATACAAATTTATGACATTGACAGCGACAATCGTGCAATTTGCGACGCAGTCATCAGTCGCAAAAGATACATAATTAGCCCGCTGTGCATACAAGTTTATTTGAATAAGTCGCGTCGTCAAATTAAATAAAACCATGAATAGTTAATATAAAATGTGTTTTATTCTATATGATACGATTACGATATTACTCAGGAATGTCGTCAAATTGTAATTGACTAGCTCTTTATACTAAGATGTCTTAAATTTAGTACAACATTTGTGTCAACAGTCAGCACACTTATTGAGTTTAACAGGAACGTTATTTATACATACACAGCCCACCTTCTTGACTATAATTTCTTTATTAATTTAGTCATTTTTAAACTTTATATCGTTCACATACTCTTTTGTCGACATGGGAACATTGATGTTTTTGCTATAAACTGCAGATTCCAAGCGGCGTTATTCACTGCTCATTAATAACTATTTCTCAATTAGTTTTTACTAAATGTTAAATCCATAATAAAAACTTTAGAAAATTAATAGACTGACTTGTAAAGTTTAAAAATATCGTGTTTTACGGTTCCTTTTTAATTGTTTTTTATAGTTTGTTCCCAATTTTGCCTAAGTAGTGTTACAATATAAGAGTGTCATTCAAACTAGTTATGCCAAACAGTTTCTGCATTATATTGCCAAGGATTCTATGAGATTCTTATTATGGACTGAGAACATACGTTTATAAAAATACATAACTTAATTAAACATGATCATAATTCCTTCGAGTCTTCAGGTAAACACATGAATATTTTAGCACAGTTATACGTAAAGGAATCACATAACGATTTAAGCCATTGCGGTTTGTTCCACTTAATAAATATGAAGTAAATTGGTATGCCTAGAAGTATAAATGCAACGCCGATTCCCACTTCAGTTGGGTGTGTGAAACATGAAAGTACAACGAGGAAAATGCAGGTGATGAAGAAGGCAACAGGAAGGAAGAGGTTCACTCGTATGGGTCTAGAGAGGTCTGGCCGGGAATACCGCATCCAAAGCAGGCCACTCACAGAGCAAAGGGTGAAGACTGCTTCGACGGCTGTCACACAGACGAGCAGTGACTCCACGTTGTTTGACAGCAGAAGCAACAGCGTCACTACACACTGGAAAGAAACAAATCATATTTTGAATGAAAAATATATTACATAAAACACTTTTTAAATGTAGATTGCATAAAATATATCTATTAAATAAAACTGGCTGTAATCTAATGTTATACACAGCTACGGGTTCTTAGATCTCACTAATTGTCTATTTTTATTTAACATAAGGCAATTTTTGTTCCCCAGCTTTAGGAATAAATCAACGCACCCATTGATAACGATTTGATAATAAGAAGACTAAGATTTAATGTTTACACCAAATATCCCTGAAGCAGGGTGACTTTGGTTCTCGTTCGTAACATGGTATCACTTGATACCATGATAGGTGATTAGAATATAACATTTTTGCATACACATTTGATGCCTTGATATTATATGATAAGGAGAATCTAAGGATAGTCACTTTAGACAATATCTTACTTGCTGACAAACCACCCTAAAGAGTGAAATCTCAAAGAAAAAGGGCGGTTCTTATCTCACACCACTATTGGCGAACTCAAAACCAGCCACAACGTCTACCAGTTACTTTTATAATTCCAAAACCTTTAGTCATTCGTTCCTAAAACTCTTCTTGAAGTCCAAAAAGACGTAGCAATACTACACTCATTTTAAGTATAATGGTTACTCACAGTAGCCAATTTTTTACAGAGATAGTATATATTTTTTTAAAATAATATGTGATGCTATTATATTTACCATAAATATAAGCGATGGAACAGGAGTAAGTCTCTTAATATCGATCAATGAAATAGCCAGAGGCAGGTGTCCATTCCTAGCTCCAACAAAGAACAGTCTTGATGAGGTGTAAATAGCACCGTTGAGAGATCCAAACGTGCAGAGAGCTACAAAGAGAGGCATTAGCCAGGAGACCATGCTCAGGATCTTCTCACTGAAGGTCACGGCGACGGCCTCTGAAGCTCTGATCTCATCATTGGTTAGGACGGCGAAATAAGCCACATTTGTCAAGGCGTATACCAAAGTTACCACAGGCATTGATATGCATATAGCACGAGGAAGATTTCTGAAAATAAAGATAAATTCTATTAAATAGTGGGCAATAAAATTTAGGCAGAGTATTTGAAATAACTTTTTTCCATACAACATCCGCGATAGCTCAGTGGGTTGTACTGCTGCCTATAATGCAGAGAGGCGTGGGTTAAAATTTTGAGTCGAGTCTACACCAATGGGTTTTTCTAAAGTCATATGTTTTGTTTATTTATTATGGTTGTTAGCTGTGGGGAGAACCTTGTAAGGAAACCCACATGACTAAGCTAGCCATGTGACAGTATATTCGTTAAAAGCAGCGATAGGCCTGCCCCCTACCACGTAGTTGCTCTGAACACCAAGTGACAACATCGTCACGTGATGTTAAGAAGTATTATTACCTCTGCCACTCCTTCGGAAATATACGGTGGAAACGTTTGTGTCTATGAGTCTTGTCAATTTCACACATATAAATGTATTATTTACACATAAAATATGTATATTTATATTTAAAAAAATAGTCGCAAAATGCTGTGTAGTTTCGGCATAGAATAACACTACTCCATTGCTTTCCGTGGGTGTTCGTAAGAGGCAACTAAGGGTGTTTGGGCTTTAAAGTGATTTTGGGCGATGTGTTTGGAGACCAAGAATCTTTATTTTACAATCTTTTCGATACTAAACTTCCAAAAATGGCTGAGGAATTTCCTATTCTGAAACTCTGGCCAACCCCTTTTAGGGATTTATAGCTGTGAGCATATGTATGTATGCAAAAAAGAGAAAATTCATATATGACTGAGTTATTTACAATTTAGTCATGTAGCAGTGATAATTTAGTCTACCCTCGGTCACTTGGGCCCATTCCCTGACAAGAAAATGACATGTGATGTTCAAAATAACAGTAACTCTGCTTCCCCTTCGGAGATACGCGGCTTCAGAGATTAGATAGACACGGCACAGTATATAAAAATAAAATTAATGTAAAACATTGGCATGATGTGAATTTAAATAACACTAACGCACAAAAAAAAACATCTTCATTACACTTGCTTTGCATTCTCTGTGCAGCATTCTATTTTTATCTATGTAAACGCAAATAGGAGAGCTCATAGTAAGAAAGCTGGTCAGCGCTGCATTCTCAATCAAAAACTTTCTCTATTAATTGGTTACAATAATTACAACAAATAAAATGCAAAAAGTAGGTACTCTCTCTAGGTGACAATGTAACTTGATATTCAGAAGTATTAGTACCTCTACCAACCCCTTCGGGGATATACGACGTGAACGTTTGAGTTTGAATTAAAATGCGAAAGTGCATGTCACAAAAAGGTTAGTTACCTACTTGTACGGATTTTGAAGTTCCTCGGTGACGAAATTGAGATAATTCCAGCCAGAGTAAGAGAAGAGACCGGAGTAAAATGCAATCGCCAAAGAACTGGGCGATGTCGTGGTCCCTTGCATCATGTTCTCCAGATTTTCCGTGTGTCCCGAAAATAGGTACCACAGACTTGCGCAGAAAGTGACGAGGAGGGCAATGACCTTGGCTGCGGTGAAGGAATCCTGCAGTCTGGTCACCCATTTTACGTTGTAGCAGTTTATAATGGTCAGGAAACCTGGAAAGTAAAGTAAAATATGGTTTAGTTGATTTGTAGAGTCAGAGAAACCATAAGCTCACATGTTTTCTCTTTCCGTATGTGTTGAAATATAAAATGAGAAAATAAGAACAGCACGTCCAAAGGAAAACAATAGGAAAATATGAAAATAAACGCCTGCTAATTTTTTGCCCTTGCTTGCTTTCACACAAATATATAATCCGATACAAAGAAGCTGAAATATTTAAGAAATCTACAGAGATTAACAACTTATTATATTCCCAAATTTCCCTTTGGATATTAAATACAGCGAATCTATGAGTATAAAACTGAAGTTCCTATTACTCAGAAATTGTGTATAGGTTTTGTGGGTGCGCGGGTAAGGTATGGAAACAGCGTTAACAGAGGCTAAGAACTACCAGACTTATTGAAAACCGATACACATAGATGATTACATTAAAATATAAGTTTGTTCTAAATTGCCAACCTTCACGTGAATGGTATCTAAGATAATTCAGCACAAAGAGTGATTCCCTAAAAATATGTGTTGATGTTTTTAGTGTGCGTGCAATATATTTAAACAGATGCTGAGAAGTACCAGTCTTATTAATAACAGATGGAAGATTACATTATAATATTTTTTTCTAAATTGATAACCTTCACGTAAACGGTAGCTCTAAGATAATTCAGCACAAAGAATGATTCCCTAAAAAATATGTCTTGATGTTTTTAATATGAGAAGTACCAGCATTATTTAAAACCGATAGATGATCAGATTAAAATAAAAGTTTGTTCTAAATTGCCAACCTTCACGTGAATACTAGCTCTAAGATAATTCAGCACAAAGAGTGCCACCGATGCGGGAGGAAACGCTCGTTATCCTGTCAGACGCAATCAGGTCGCGCTCACTCCTCACGCCGCAACGCACTCAAGAGGATTCAAGAACTTGTGTCGTGTTTTCATGTCACATATAGGATATTAGATTTTGATTATAAAGTAGTTTGGGTCAATATGTAGATTTAATATTTTTAAACTGAAAGTGTCCTAAAAGATAAACGTATATCTTACGTACTTACTGTAAAGAAAGAGGAAATATAATTTGTGTGTTAGATTGTCTATCTATACTTATAATAAATCTGTAGAGAGGTCAATTCTGTACATGAAATATATTTTCAAAATAACCATCAGGTGGTGATTAGGGATCGATACTGATGCCAAAAATGCAATCAGTAAAATTTTTGTCTGTCTGTCTGTCGGTTTGTATGTTCCTTATGGAAACAAAAACTACTCGACGGATTTTAACGAAACTTGGTACAATTATTCTTCATACACCTGCGCAGGTTTTTGTATTCTTTCCAGGAGAGTAGTAAAGGGGAATTTAGGGAAATTTTGGGAAAACGGGAGAAGTTACTCCATTTTTTAAGCTTCCGTCGCGTGTGCAGCCTCAATGGTCAAACTTACATAGAAATCATGTGTAACGGAAATATTCTTCATAAAATTATCTAAAAAAAATCCCCAGCAGTTTATGTCTATCTTTTACGGTTGACTCACAATAACACGTGTAATTCCTGATAGCTTAGCAGTTCGGAACATTCTGATTATATTTGTTTACTCTTACATTTGTAAACCTCTCACTCATCCCTAATTTAAAAAAGGTAACATTATTACCTATTCAATGAAAAAAGAATCACAGAAATCGGTAGAGAAACACCGAAATTATACATAAAATAAGCCATCGCGCCCGTGACCAAAACCGAATCGTTACTAATTTACATATAACATACTAGATGGCGCCAGTAGTTGCATCCTACAACACGTAATGATTTATTTTTTAGATTTTATAAATACTTCATAGCGTTTTATTCCAAAATTTGCTATTAAACGGAAATACTGAACCGTTCATTAAAGCGCATTAAAAATCACCAAACTACACTGTTTAGGGAGTGCTATAAATTTAATATATCGAAAACATTGCGCTGAATTTCACAATGCTTGAGCAGTGACTAAAGAAAGAAACCTCAGATATTTAAAAAACAAAGCTACCCGTGCGAAGCTGGGACGATCCACTAGTCATAAATAGAAATTAAAAAGAAAAACATCTATAGAAACCTAAAGTTTACAAAAGAAACAGTCTTAATTTCATAAGAGGTGAGCTAACGGAAAATACATTTGATTACGAAAAATTACACTTCCCTACTGTTCCCATGCGAATCTGCGGTGTTTCAATAGTGCTCAATAATTGTAAACTATTTGGACACTGAGTATAAGAATCTAGGTTCTGATACTAATTAATTATACCTATGTACGATGTGTTATGATGATAGCAATGGTCCATTAAATAAGGTGGCGGTTAACATTTTAATTGGTGTTATACCGTATAGCATAATAAATCTATGGTGTTAGCTTAAATTATTAACTATGTCTGATTTTTTATATGTTTTTATGGTTTAATATCCTTGTTCACGATAGTATAAAGCACTCAGTGAATCAAGAAAAGAGGTTCTGACAAACAATTTTTCAAGCGATTATATCTAGTCATGATCTCATTTGTGTAATTATCTGTAAGTGTATAATGATCTTCGTATATAGTTCACTTCGTTAGTATTTTTTGCCTTACCTATAAGTACTCATCTGTGTTTTTTGTTGCTAGTTAAACAATTAGTATGTTTATAAGACGCGACTAAAGGTATGGGGCTTATTAAAGTGGCTTTAGCTCGATGTGGTTGGAGACCCATCATCAACAATACTTTATTTCTACCATATTCTTCCTTATCAACTTCCAAATGTGGCTGAGGAATTTCTTATTCTGAAGCTCCGGCTACCTCTTTTAGGGATTTATAGCCGTGAGTATATGTATGTATGCAGATTTTAATATCTTTTTGGTTCAATCATTCTTAGTCTATAAATACGACTCATGAGACTTTATCAATACAAATTGGTATAAGTTGAGTGTAGCGTTTGTATGACCCGCACACAAAGAGGTGTCAAGAATGGATCAAGTCAACTGCGATCATTATCGTGGCAGCCGGACATAGGACTATCAATGAAATGTGAATGAAATGATTGCTGTATGTTGTTGAACTTACAATGTATTGTGTGTTAATGGGAGACATAGTAGTGGGACTGTTCTTTGTCCTTGAACCCGACAGTGTTGTGTGATGGATTATTGTTAAAAATATTTTTGAGTTTTATAGCGAGTGGATCCGTTGGAGATGAGGTCCCTCAGAAAAACATGATATTTTAGGATGTGTGATAGATGGTAGTGTGAGAGTCATTAATTTTTTTAGCAATACTGTTTGAAAGATGATGTTATTAATAAGATGGAAAATGCAACGTTACGAGGTTTTGGGCTCAGATATAGAACCCTTGAAAGAGATATGAAGATCCGATTTGGATGGCAATGGTGGTCAGTAGAGGATGACATCGGAGGACACATTAAGATCAGATAGAGAGTGTTCTTAAAAAGGAAGGCATGCGTCTGAGGTATGCAGACCAAGCTCGAGAGATTCGTAGAAATGTAAAAAAATATGATCTATAGACTCTGTCTACCCCAATATGAACTAATGGCGTGAGTACATGTACCGGTTCCACTTATTACTATTCATCTATAAAAAACGTAACGTACACTAACTACCTATAAAGTAATTTCTATGACCGGACGGGTAGGCATATAAACCCGCTTTTCAGATGCCACTATGCCCTAATATGCCTTGTGCAGGAACCAGCAACACAGGACAAGTCCGACTCATCGATGTCATTCCAAGTGTAGACATGCATATTCTCTGTTAATTTTAACCAACAAATAAAAAAAATATTGTTTATTTAAATACAAATGTATTGTTTTCAGGTTTTCTGTATACAGGTAAATTTAGTATAAAAGGGTAAAACTTGCGATACATGTACAGCGAAAAATTACCCGATACTTTTTTAATTCTCATGATAGTGTAAATCCGTTTTATACGATAAATGACAGCCTTAGAAAGTGTAAACCTGAGAATATAATTTTAATTTCAACCTAAACCATCCGCTCACTCCTTTGATAAAGGATCATGAATGACAGATTGACAGACAAATATTTGGAGAGACGAGCTTAGGGACAAAGAAAGGTATTTTTGGAGTCGGATACCTAAATAAGATCATACTAGCTTGACGAACAGGTCAAAACAAACTAATAAAACTGATCTTTCCTTTATTTATTAGTAATAATAAATCAAATTATACGAATACAATATACCTCACAATTTACCTCACAACACAACAATTTTGCGCTGTAACGAATGATTGCAAAATATATAAGGTCCCTAGCAAGTGGTATGATAATTTTATTGAGTCGAGTTCAAGATAAAATGTAAGTTTCTCTAATAAAACTACCAACAGGTTAATAATTGTTCGGGTTTCATCGTGTTTCAGTCATCAAACCTATGGTTAAGCATTATCTTGCTAAAGGCCGTTCCATGCCTTCTCTCTGCATAGCTAGTAAGAGCGACCTTTTTACTAGATTTCCCGTGGCATAAAATAGCCATCTTTTTCGCACTTACTTACTATCGTATACTGTCGTTCATTCATGTCATTCTAACTGATATCGTGAATATAAAATAGCACTCGTGCTAGGCCCCAGATGGTGAATAAACAATTCAGAAAGCATTTGTACAGATGAAATGATTATTTACGTATGTTTTCCATGAAATATTCGAAACAAATCTTATGCAGGGCGAAGTTCCATTGAAAATATATAACAGTAGGTAAGCAGTATTCCACGGCTCTCAGTGACTAATAAATTAACCGACTTGGACCATCACATAGATTCCACAACTTTTTACAGAATAAGATCGATCGAGCGATGGCATTACTTAACGCGTAAACGTTCGAAATTTTAAGTAGCTGCCTTATTGCTGATTTTGTAGCTCTGTTTACCCTTATTAAGAATACGGTAGAAACAAGTAGTACTAGTAAGCTACAGGACAATAATAATCGAATTACTAAAACAACTGCCAAAGCATAAACTAAAATCTCCAAAAAAACTTACAAAATTTGCATTTCCAGTGAAATAAATCATGTTCCCACAATTACAAGAACCACTTCATGAGAACGAGTACCCTCATCAATTTTGAAAACTCACGCGGTGCGCGACCCTCGTCTTACGAAGAATTACACAATCACTGCTAACAAATCAACCGGTTCCCAGAATAATGACAGGGAATGAAAAGAACTTCTTACTTTTTGCATTTTAATGTTTGACGTATTAAATGTAAGGACGACCTTGTAGAGGTCATATTCGAAATCAAAATCATTTATAAATTGTGAATAATAATATGGATAGTAATATAATGTGGAGTGAGTTGTTTTTGTCCCATAAGCAGTTTACCTTTCCGGGCAAACAAAACGACGGGTCCGTAGAACATAGTTCTATGTGACAAAAGATCGATTATTGCTTTATTTACGTTTCTTTACACCTTCACATAGATCTATCCAATGGTGTTTATAAAATTTTCCTATCTAGCTTAGTTTTGAAGTTATTCAATCGAAAAACGTCAGATGTCAAAATCGCTTCGCGGCACAAAGATGGAACATCATATGCGGCGTGCGCGGGGGGAGGGCGAGGCGCGCGCGCTCCGGTTGCTCGCCGCCCGTTCGTCACTCGCGCCGTTGTCGGCTGGAGAACGGTTTTACCGGACGGTAAACGATGTTCATATAAGACGTTGTTCATTGGAACATCGAAAAAGACTAAATAATTTCTTTACTCGCAGATGTTTCTGTTTTTGGTATTGACACGTTAAATACGTTAGTCAATCGATCAATAAGTCTATCAAAAAATCGAGCCTCATAAATGTACATACGACGTTTTACTGCGGAATGTTTGCAATACCTTGTAGTAGTATACGAACATGGGACGTTTTTTCCAGGATTCGTACCTGTGTTTTAACCGTCGTAAGAGCAAATCGGACGTTTTATTTGGGAACAAAATCATATAAGACATTATACCGTATTTAAACTCCCAAAAAAGGACATAAATTTTAAATATTTTTCAGTAAATATATTATTATTATGTAAAGCAAGGGTCAATTTTACTATAACAAACATAGTATTATATTTATAAGTGTTTGAAAAACTTAGGACAAAGTTATGTAACTAAACGTGGGGAAATGAAGGACGAGAAAACTCTAGGCAATCCCTGCAAATGTCGCTTCAAATGTTCCGAAAGGATTTCTCATCAACAAAGAGTAGACTGCTTTTCTAACTTCTGGAAAATAGGAAACAGAGAAAAGCAATGGGACTTCATTATTAAATTTACCGAAAAGTTAAAAAAAACCAAGTCAACTTGTCTCATCCAAGATGTTCCCAACAATCGTAAGTACACGTATAAATACTTTTTGCCTGTCATTTCCGATACAGATGGTCTGAGGAACCAGAAAGTGGACGTTTGTCAGACAATGTTCATTAATACGCTCTCAGTCAGTACTCGAATCCTACGAACTGCATGGAAGAAGTACGATGGATGTGCTTCAATAGAAAAGGATCAACGAGGTCGACATAATAAGCACAACCGCGTTATTACTGAAGATATGATTAAAAATGTATGCGAACATGTTCGATCGTTCGTGCCGGTGGAATCACATTACATTCGCAAAGACAGCAACAAACTGTATTTAGACGGTAGTTTGAGTATAGCCAAGATGCATAAACTATATCTTGAATGGTATGATCCAACAAAATATACCTGTAAAGCATCGAAAGAACGCCAATATAGGGACATAGTTAACGAAAACTTCAATTTAGGATTTCATATACCAAAAAAGGACCAATGTGACGAATGTCACATTTTTAAGAACACAAAGAACCCCACAGAAGAAGAGAAAGATAAGTACGCTAAACACAAAGAGAGGAAAACGGTAGCCAGAAATCTAAAAAAGAACGATAAAAAAGAAGCTAGGAACTCAAACGGAAAGATAGTTACAGCTGTATTTGATTTTGAAAAAGTTTTGACGTGTCGTCATGGAGATGTAAGTATTTTTTATTATAAACGAAAATTATCATGCCTGAATTTTACGGTTTTTGATATGGGTAATAAAAAGGGGACTTGTTACATGTGGGATGAAACTGTAGCAAAGAGGGGTGCGAATGAAGTGAGCAGCTGTTTATTAGACTTCATTGAATCGAACGTCAGAGATGGTGTACAAGATTTTAGGTTCTGGACCGACAATTGTACTGGTCAGAACAGAAATAGAATAGTATTTTCGCTATATGTTTATGCAGCAAGGAAATTCAATGTGTCAATAACACATAGATTCTTAGAAAAAGGACACACCCAGAACGAGGGTGATAGTGTTCACTCTGTGATTGAAGGCGCATCGAAAGCTAAAGTTATTTACACTCCGGAAGAGTGGCGCTTATTAACGAAATGGGCAAAGGTAGACGGCGAGCCATACATTGTTAAAAACATGACAAAAGAAAATTTTTACAACTTTAAGGATCACATTGTAAACAAAGTTTGGCAAAAAAATAATAGAGGTCAGAAAATTGTTTGGAGCAATATTAAAGAAGTGCATGCAACATGCAGTGATCCAAATAAGCTATATTACAAATATGAACTTACGCAAACAGAATCTGATGTTTTGGTTCTTCGTGGTAACACAAGAAGGTCTGTGGAAACTGATCTGAAGTTGACATATGCGGAACCTTTAAAAATGTCAATTGAAAAATACAAAGATTTGATGGCAATGTGTCAAACCAAAACTATACCAACTGAATACCACCTCTATTTCCGGAACTTACCCCATCATACTGTTGTGGAAGAAACAGAAAAATCAGGCACCGATGATCATGAGTAGGTAGTAGATAGAACAGACTGTACGGCTGTCCATTTCCTTAGCTCATAGTACCTATATTTACAATATTGTCAATTATTACAGAAATTTAATATTTAAGTATTTTGTAGTCCTAACGCAGCTGCGAGGCAGCTACGTTTCTGTGTCATCAAAACCAAAGAGGCTGATTTAAATATCTCTATACTTTGTTGTTCAATATTAATTTTAAGTACCTACCTGAGTAACGTAAATTATTCAGTGTCAATTTTTATTATTATGTGATGTGATTACTTTTATTTTGAAAGACTGATTGATACTTAGTATTACCCCATCGATGACGGAGTTTGTATTATGTAACGAAATATTACTATTATAATTGTTATACCAATTTGAGAGTTAACGTTTTTGTAAGTTAGAATTAAGTTTGCAAGTAAAAATATTTAGAAGTGAATATTGTCATCTATTAATTAAGGAAAACTTATAAGACTTATTATTACTTGCTCCAGCATTTCGATGACAGAGTTTGTACTATGCAGGTAAGAAGATATAACTAGGTGCCTACTTACTGTAGTGTTATACTGTTTTGAAAAGTTTACGTATGTTTGTTACCTATTTAATTTAATTTCCGAGTGAAAATATTTGGAAGATAATGTTATTTCTTTAAATATAAAGATGACTGTTCTAGTATATTTTTTCTCGCCTTCAACTACTGATTGAATAGACCGTCTAGAGTTCAATGACAAGGTTTTTATTATGTAAGACGATTATTAGGTACTACGTACATAGTTATAACTTATAACGTTTTGAGAAGTTTACGTTTATGTTAATTTAATTTCATTTGATTATAACATTTAGTTTAACTGTCAATTTTAGATTTCATATCTTTTGGTATTTTTTTAAATATAATTATAAAACTAAATCGAATTTCGTTCTTCATTGGCAGGGGCAATTCCTATAAGGTCAGGTAAGGTAAAGTATGGTCAATAAATCTTCACATAAGACGAAATTCTTACCCAAATTTCCATAGTAGAAAGCGCGATGTAAACATAATACAGAAATTTTTGTCGGTTATTCCAAGAAAAAGGTTATATGTTTACATGTGTCTATCTAACCTTTACATAAGAACGTCTTACGTGATTATCTGACCCACTATCTCCTGGATTGCAAAGATTTTGGGATGTTGGAGATAATATATATATAACTAACATTCAACCAAAACTATTACTTAAAAAACCGCGTTTCTATTAGGTTCCATAAAAAAGTAACATCCACTTGTTACTTCGAGAGCCCCTATCGTATAGTATACGTCTTGCACAAGTGACTTTGTTCTACGGACCCGTCGAAAAGCGACTTAGATTTTTTTAATTAATGGGCAATATATTCTGATTCAATTAAGTTAACTTTAAAACCCATTAGCTTAACTTATTTAAGGGCCATAAACATTAACTTAGAGTAAGGCTTTAGCCAGCCATAGCTTATATTACAATTTTGATAATAAATAAACAATATCACGGGTTATTCAGCTTAAAATTACTTAATAATATAATAGGACGTAGGAGACATGTACGCTTTAAAGTTAAAATTTGTAATGTTCTTTTTTGACTCCTACATAAAATCGTTGATCATTGTAAGTTTTACTGAAGTATAAAATTATTAAGTATGTACATCAACTTAAACTATACGCAGACTCATTCGACATGGAACAATTCTTAGCAATAAGTGGTAGGTGCAAACTGAAATTTAGAAGCAATTTATTGCGTAAGCGCGTAGATAAATCTCAAAAAATACATGTGTTATTTGAGGACACATTTAATTTTCACTTGTTTCTTATATACATCCATATACTCACGACTATATTCCCAAAAGGGAAAGCCAGAGCTTCAGAATTAGAAATCACTTAGCCACTTTTGGAAGTTCAGTGAGGCCGAATTATAAAAGAAAGAATTATCGTGATAAGTCTCCTCCCCAGTCACATTACCCAATAATCACTTACAGTTAAGGCGCCTTCTACCACACCCACGGGAAGTAAAAATATTTATTACTGCATACAATAGTAAAAAAATATAGAAAAAAAATACTAAGTATTCCCTTATATCCTCGGAGGCAGATCATCTCAAAGGTAGAGTACAATTTATCATAGAATATCACATTACGTAACTTTTTTTCAGAAGTGGTATAGCTGATGATATACTATTTAGTAATATATTCAGCCATATGGATCCCCATCATGCATCATTTGACTGCCTATGGCTGTATAAAAAACTGAAAAAAAACTTCTCAAAATTGATACTTTTATTTTGAGATTGAACTTACATGCACAAAACGTGAAAAGTACACAAATATATTTTTTTCTAGTCGATTATTATCAAAAACAAAATATGAATCATGATTATTGAAGAAAAGATATTGAACTTGAATATATATTTTATTTAGATTGTGATTGTTTTATTGAGCGGATTTCATTGAGTTTGAAAACTACCAAAATCAGTGAAGTTTTCGAGGGAGGCCCTTAAACACAGGAAGAATTAAAATAAGTGTGCTTACATAAAAAAATAAAGCACGAACATAATGTAACTTACATGTGATGAATGCGGCAATAAGGCTGACTGCATCGCCCGGAGGTTTGCAAGCCGGCCAGAGCGGTTGCAGGATGTTTTGCGCGAAGGTGATGGCAGTGATGGCGTTCCCAGTGGGCACCAGAATGAACAGCGCCACCCACAAATACAGGAAAGAGGGCAATGCCCCGAAAGCTTCGCCGATGTACGCGTAATCGCCTCCAGATTTTGGGATCATTGTTCCTGGAAATCATCTCAATGTTAATAATTACGAATATTGCAGACTCGCCTTTTTAATGATGTAATGAATATTTCATGTTGTGTTGCGTCGGCTATGCTGTGTAGTGTTGGCTTAGAATAGCACCACCCCGTTTTGTCCCGTGGGTGTACGTAAGGACGACTCGACTAACTACCGATTTCTGAATTGAGTATTCCAGCTGAGAACAACTTAAGCATCGCTCTGTCGCATTGAAATCTTAACAACTGAATGAGACAAAATGATACTTAAGTCGTTCTCAGCTTGAATACTCAATTCAGAAATCGGGCGTAAGGGTATTGGGGCTTTTTATTGGGTTTTTGGGCGATGCGGTTGGAGACCCATATCTTACAACCTTTATTTTACCATAATTTTCCCAATTAATTTCCAAAAGAGGGCTGACGAATTCCCAATACCTTAGCTCTGGCTAGCCCTTCCTGTGATTTATAGCCGTGAGTATATGTATTTATGTATGTAATGAATTGTGTTTTCCGTGTGTGTAACTTCTAATCTTACATTCTAGTAATACTATTTGATACATCATCGGCGTACATTCAAATATGGCATTGTAATCAAATGTCTAGATATATTTGGTAAGGCATTGGTACTAAAACATATTTATTAAATAACTAAGATCGAAATATCCAGCGTAATATAAAACTTTTCTTAAAAAGGATGATTGATGAATTGATGATAAAAGCTGATCATAGCAAATCTTTCTAACACATACACATTTTGTTAGTGATATGTTTTATTGATACATGTTTTTATTTTAGTAAGAAATGAAGTTTTAGGGAGAACTTTTCTTTTGTTTGATGTATTGTATTTTGCTACATCATACGAAATGAAAATTTTATTAGGAATATTTTTGCCGCACGTTCCGTTTCGAAGTAGGCCTCACCAAGGCAGAGTAAATAGGCTATTTTCTACATTTTTATGTTAAACTAACAGATTGCTCCGGCTTTGCATGAGTAGTAAGCGTTTTTAAACTGAATCTACCAGTGAAATTCGTGTCAAATCAACAACGGTACAAAAAAACAACAATAGTAAAAAAACTGTTTTGGTATACGCACTGTGTATATATTTATATGCATTTATTCCAAGAAGTTATTTTAATATCACAATTAAGCTATAAAACTCACGTGTATATTCAAAGTATTATACTGTACGTGTAAAGCTGGGGGCGGTCTACTAGTTGGTACATAAATAAAGTAATAATTGAAATTTAAAGGACATTTATCACAAGTATTACACGCCTAGAAAGCGTCCTGAGAACTTTATTGTTAAAGTAAAAATTAAAATAAAGTACATACTTGATTTGATTTAACTGAAAACCACTAGAGAAAGGAAATTGTATGACGTTCTAAACTGACACTAAACATCTTATGAATATATAAAAAAGTCGGTAAAATTGGTTGTAATGCAAGTATAGTAACCGACTTAAAAAAATGAGGTTACTTATGTGTGTATACGTGAATGTTGCGATTATTATAAAGCATTTTCAGTTTTTTTTCTGCATTGAGATATCAGTTTCTTTTTTTTTGCTGATATATTACAAAGTAACTAAAAATCGTTGTAGATGACCAAATTACCATGCCAACGACAATATTTTTGTCAAAGAAATAAGAGAATTATTGTATTTAACGTAGATTTATGTGAAATGTTCGGATCTTAGTAATTATATAAATAATTAATTATCACCACTTAATTCGGTTCATAGTATTTTAAACTTCGTAAATGTTTGCCTTCGATAAAAAAATATTACTTATTAAACTCACACTTGTTCTTATTCGGAATCATAGTCGTGAGTATAATCTATTATCTTGCATTCCTTATTACATAATGTACAAATCTAACTCAAACGTTCACGCCTTATATCCCCGAAGGGGTTGGCAGAGGTACTAATACTTCTGTACATCACGTGATATTGTCACCTGGTGTTCAGAGTACCTACGTTTTTCTAAGACAGTGTACTCACGTGATAGGGAGCAGGCCTATCGCCGTTTTGTACATAATGTACACTTTAAGGTGATTTTTTCGTGAGACTTAACATATCAATCTTTCATGGTCAAAACTACTCAGTTAGTTACGTATCATAATCATTTCTTAAAAACCGCATAGTGTCGGTAAATTAAAGCAATATACCGAATCTTTCTAGCATTTTAAGTAAAGCATTAGCTTACAAAGAGCCCATCAAGTGGGAAACAGTCAATACAATTAGCAACCAGTTTGTAACCTCATTAGTTAATGACCTCTAATAGCCATCGCTTTCGCTTTTTTAAATAAACATTATTGATCTGAATGACTTGATCCTCATGCGAAATATAATCCAGTCTAAACAGAAGTCAGTATTCACTGCATTTTCCTCAAAAACCTTATAAATGCTTATAATTCCCGTATCCTAAGTCGACTAGAACGACGTCTACCACTTTAAAATAATAAGACAATATAGACAGACAACTAATAAAATTTACTATTCGAATAGCACAATAAGTTACGCACAATTATTAAATTTCCACTAAACTTGTTAGTTCAGTGGAAACAATTAAGCTCGGCCTCAAATGGAAGAAGCAAACATGGCTTTCAATACTGTATCAGGCAAAACAATTTTGTCTTTTTGTAGCCATATGTGTGGTTAATTAATTAGAGTTGTCAACAGTTAGGTTAAACACCGTAAGGAAACCCACATGGCGTAGTCATGCATATGCATGTGACGGTATAGAATGTTTTCGTATCTAACAGCATAAAATTTTCTTTTCACGTATCCTATAGTTACATTTAATAGCGGGAAAAAATTTGGTTCTCTGAATACTAGGTAACAAAATCTTATTTGAAATTCAGGTGAGTTAGTACCTTTCCCTCGCTTTTGTAGATTATAGGACTAATAAGATGTGTTTACCATTAACACGTGATGACAACACTATCGATTGCTACATTCATTTTTACATGCTCACATGGATCATGAATATGACAAAGGGTAATTTGCATCACGGCGCATATTTTTTTTATGTTTTGTTAATATTTTAAATGAAATCTGCTTTGCTTTAGTCAGCTATCTATTATTGTAAAAAAAATCATTCAGACTATTTTCCGAAAGTAACGCGCTGCACTGAATCCTGTATGATTTCATATAATATTAATATAAAACAGTTTTTGTACAAAAACAAAGTTTGGCAACTGTCCCATCTTTCCTGTAGGTATCAAACAAAGTTACTAAGGTTACTTGGGCGTTTGAAGAAATTGGTGCACATGGTAGCATTAGCATACCCATATCATAACCGATATTCGTTAACTTATTGCATCATATACTCACTTCACTTTTCTGCAGAAGAATCGGTTATTCCCAAGCTATGGCAGGTATAACTCCTTTTTGATTTGTACCTTAGTCTATTTGCACGGATGCGAAAGTTTCTAGGTTTTGATGTTAACAACATTCTTCAATAACACAGATTTAGATTAAGTTCAAATATAAACTTTCTAACGTTACTTATGAATATACAAGGGAGTCTTAAATGTAAGCATTTCTGACACTGAGACAGAGGACAAACTTAGATATTTAATGAAAGAGTAGACAGGTAGATAATATTTTCAAACTTACCCAATTCAGCATAGCACAACGCTCCGATCATTGAGAGGAATCCTGAGAGAACCCACACTATGAGAGCCATCCCCTTCGAGCCAGAGTACTTGAGCGCGATATTCGGGGACACGAAGATACCAGATCCAACTATCACCCCGACAATAATAGCTACTCCATTCAGCAAACTCAACTCCTTCTTCAGCTGAACTCCATTTCCAGAGGCATTATCACTTGACTGTGGATTCGATTCCATCAGCTTGGGCGCCAGCCCTTCAGTCGCCGCTACTTTAGCCATATCGCTAAACTAATGAAGCACTCAGTCTTAAACTGAAAATGTTCTGAACTATTAAATCACCTATTCAAAATTAACAAAAACTGCGAGTGACGACCCATAGCGTAAACATTGCATAAGACGGCAAACAGCTGCTGTCCTCGATAGAAGTACCTGGCTCACCACGTGTTGAACACCATAAACACAAGTTTCCGTATAGTTTAATATGCGAAAATGTCTAAAACGTTTTATCAGTCACGGCACAATAGAGTATTTGATTCAAATTTATATGCAAAAAAATAGTTTCGCGAGTTAAGAGAAATTTTAGTAACTTAATAAACCGAGGTATATATCGAAAGGAATTGTAGTTATTTATGTTTTTGATAGAAAGTTAGATTATTGATAAGGAAGCCGGTAGCGATAATGGCATGGTTCGGAAGTAATACGATTGTGGTTAGCGGGTCGCTCGCACGGTACTGCCAGACTGAATAGTCAATGTGCCGCGTTCGTCACACCGCACACCAGCACCGCCATACCACAAGGATGCCGGCCGCTATTCGCGTCTGCATTCCAAAACGACGCTAATGACTCACTGCTACGAGCGAAATTCACTTTTGAATTCATCTAACTACGTGCTATTATGCCATGGATATCGTTCAAGGTTTTTTTTTAGTACAGTTTTGTGCAATGGACCACGTGGATATTTTATCAAAAAACTTTGTTCGTAGATGATAGTTTGATACCGTTATTAATGATACGTTCTCTAAATGTTTGAGATCTAGTTCATTTCATTCATATTTGGGGTTATTCCACGTTATCGCAATAAGCGATCACCTATTTCTGTCAAAATATGATGGATCATTACAATTTTCGAATATTCTTACAGAAAAGTTTATTTACAGACATCACCTACATAGCACTACACCATTTCCTATGATAGATGGTTAGACAGACAGCGACCATGTGATTGGTAGTTGGAAATCTTTAACAGTTCAATTTCAAAAAGTGACTGAGGTAAACATGATTCCGAAACTATCACTACTCTATTAGAATATTCCATAAAAAATGTGACTGATATGCCTTCACGCTCAATGGATATAATGATTTATGAAGGTACATAATAATAATCTTAAAGCTATAATTATTTTCTGGTTAGGTAGGCAGAGACAATCAATTGTCACTTTTTTCTGGGCTAGGATCCAAGATACACCAACAATTTTTTTTATATGGTAATCACTGTTTCACAGGCAGTCGCGTGCTAGATCTTGCAATAAATAATAGGTCTTATGAAAATGCGGAAAGGTCGATAATTGTAGAAAAATAAATATTTAATTGTCAAACAGTCTTGTCATTCTCGCGGTCCACTTTTGTGCGTTGAATTTGTATGGAGTGCGGCATCTTTGGTATATATGATCGAAGCTAGGATCATATAATCCCTCGTACCTTGTTAACTTTCATCAGTGTACACTAAAAAGAAATGAAATCAAAGAAATTTTAGGTTTATAAAAAACAATATATTAAACAGTTCTATTATTTACATCACATTTAAATATCCTTGCTGTGTTATCCGCCGATGTAGTTAACACAATGTTTTGCTGTGAATTATAGCAAAAGTCCAGTATTTCTGACCTATGTCCTGTCATGACACAGGTTCGTTCTCCAGACCGACCCTCATACACCCTGACTGAGCCATCGAGGCATGCGGTAATAATATAGTTTTTAACCCAAACTAATTTGGTGACACCCACTGCATCTTCATCATCTGATTTGGAGCAGTGGTGACGAACCATTTGTCTTGTCACATCCCATATATTGACTGAGCCAGTTAAAGTTCCTAAAACGAAAACAGATTTGTGAGTATTCTAAAGTTTATAATAGTAGTCTTAGTCAATAAGCTTCGTTGTCAGGGTTTTCTTGTTGAGTAGTAGAACCAAAACTAGAGTTGTAATGTTTTTTTTATAAAACCTCATTAAAAAAAATAGAGTACGGTACTCTATTTTTTTTAATGAGGTAATGAAAAACTATAAAAAAATGTGGGCTGTAGAAGTTTAAGCGATAGCACTTTATAAAAATCCGAAATATAAATAGCAAGTAACCATTGTTTTTATACGAGGTAGGTAGGCGTCTTGTCCAGGTCGGCCTATAGCCTTGATCTGGGTTTTTCTAATACAATTCAGAGGCAATGCAGCAGGGATTACGGAGACTTTCGAACAAAGCACAATACATTATTTTTTGATAGCCCTTAGTGTATATTAAGGTTATTGACAAGGCCAATCATGTTGCCGTATATATTTAGAATTTTTTGACCAAATCTTTGAGTGGATAGTGCTATTTAATAAATGTGCAGGATTGCAATGTAAGTTTAAAAAAAATAAGTAATTTATATTTTTGCAGTGTAGTGTCGGCTTGGAATAACACTACCCTATTTCTACCCGTGGGTGATTGTAAGAGGCAACTAAGGGTATAGGGGCTTTTTAAGTGATTTTTGGGCGAAGTGGTTGGAGACCCGTCACCAAAAACATTTATTATTACCATCTTTTCCCCAATCAACTTCCAAAAGTAGCTGAGGAATTTCTCATCCCAAAGCTCTGGCTACCCCGTTAAGGGATTTATAGCCGTGTGAGTATATGTATGTATGTTATTTATATTATTGTAAAGAGAAAGTAAATTCCAAAGATACCTTTTTTTTAGTGTTTCTGTAAAAATACAATAACTACTCTATAATGGCTACTACAAAACTCTTAATGGCTTGCTCTGGACCAATTTTAAAAATTCAATTTTTATGCTGTGACCAATAAATTATTCATACACACTTTGTTCTAAGCATAACTCTCTTTTTTGGAAAGCATTATAGTTTTGCTAAATATTAGGCAACCATACAATATGTTATGCATTAACCGTACCTAAGGCTAGGTATCCCAACTGTGGATCTTGTGAGAAGGCAACCGTCTCCAATTCAATGTCAGTTTCCAGTTGCCCCACCACTTTGCCATTCTGTGATGTTGTTAATAACACTTTACCTGAAAAAAAAACCATTAAAATAAATTGCGTTCAGATAAGTTCATCTGTTATTCTATTAGCAATAATATTATAATAACTAAACAACTATACGTCAATGGTACCAAGATCAATAAAATAGATATCCTTACAGGCCTCCACATTTAGCAGTCTTATAATAACTGCATTAATTTGGTTTCAATAAAAAAAAACAAATGATAATTTTCAAAACATCAAGGGAATATACTTACAGTCCAAATCATGATTCAAGAAGATAATTCTTTTGATTTTAATTGTTGTTATATTAATGGTTCTATATTTGAAAAACTTATTACACATACTCATTATGTGGTTACATTAAAATTTAAATATATTTATCTTATGCCTTTTTACTTGCTCACATATTTGTTGTAAAAAGACCTTTAAGGACTTGGTTGTATCATAAAATGGTAAAAAATATTGCAAAATAAAATAAACATGCAAATTTTGTTAAACCAAAAATTTAATTCACTTACCATCAGAAGAAATGGTAGCAAGCAAATTATTTTCTGGATGTGTGTCTATAGCTATTACTCCACTGGCATGTTGGCCAGTCACTTGATGTATCCCTGCTGATGATTTTAGATCCCACACTTTTAGAGACCCATCTTCATAGCCTGCACCCAATCTGACACCATCTTGGAAGAGCTGGAAATTAAACAGTAAGGACCAATTAGTAAATAAACAAGAAATATTATTGTACCATCACAATGTATCTTAGATTTTGGGATCAGCCTTGCATTTGGTAAATATGTTTATTAATAGGATAAATTATCTGTGGAAAGCAATATGATAGGGTAATGTAAAAATAATTATTACTTAATGCAAGTATGAAGCAATGCAACGAGTTACATATTTAATCACATAATAAATATATTTTATAGTTCATAATAATTTGTATCCCTTGTATGATAACAACTTACTTTTCCACATTCCACCTTAACACTGTGTCCTTGTAACACTTTGGTATCACCAGATGGGATTTTAAAAACATAAATATCTCCAGACGTCATTCCAAATAATAAAACTCTGGCTCCAAAATGCCACAAACCAAAGGTAATTTCCTCTGCTTCATATTCAAACTCTACCGGCCATGGGTCACCATTTGCTGAATCTGTATTACATTTCCACACTTTAATTACTCCACACATGTCTGCTGCAGCCAAGTATGTACCATCAAAACTAAAGCCAACAAAAACAACAGAATCTTTAAACCCAGTGCATTCCATAACAACTTGTCCAGTCTGGGTCAACCATACATATGCCTTGTCATCTTCACCACCAGTCACTGCTAAGTTCCCGCTCGGGTGTAGATCACAGCAAAACACAGAACCTTTATGCTGACTGAAAACCAATGCAGCATGATCTTCTGGTGGCTCTATATCCATATCTTCTTCCTCACTTTGAATTTCTTCTTCGCCATCCCCATCTAAGTCAATTTCATCCAGTTCACCCAAGTATATCATTTCATCTTCCATGCCCGTGATATCATCTCCGTTAACCGATGACGGTGGAGTATCATTCTCATTTGATTTCATTTTCTATATAATTAATAAACTATTTTTTTTCCCTATTAAATAAATACCAACTGAGTTTATGTGCGAAACATATTAAACTTTTGTATATCCTTAAATAGCTAAAGTATTCACGGGGAAAATAATAAATTAAACTGAGGGAAGATCAAGAGGTTAAATAAAAGCACAAGTTTGAGGTTAGTTTTGATTTGAATTGACTTAAGTTTTTTTTAGTCTCAATCAGTTATTGGACAGGCTAAAGTATGAATCAAACAGACTAAATGACGTTCCTCTATCGGCGTTGTTTTATGATGAGGGCATTGAGGGTTTTTAATTTGGCAGTTCATCGAGTTTCACCAAAAACTCAACTGATGGCCACAACTCTAGCACTAATATATATCAAAGTGCGGCCAGTCAAATTGACTGACTGAACTGAGTAATTAGGCAAAACAAAGCATTTTAAGGGTTTTGCATATTTAATCATTGTTAATTCATCATCGCAATATGGCATTGTGGTGGAAAAGGGAAGATCTTCCGCCAGGCGGTGGTATGCCTGGGGACCGCGGTCCAACTGTATTAAGTTGGAACTTGTATATATAGTAAATGTTTTTAGAAACTTCGATTGCGCGATGTACGATTTGTATGGCGATCTTGATGACGTGTACTGATAGCGCGTCGCTACAGCATAATGTAATAACTCGTAATGGAGAACACAAATGGGTCAAATTATCTGTACCAAATGCACTGTTAATATATACCATGTACTTTACAATAGTTTTCATTTGACGTCAATACATGCAGTATTTCCGATGCAGCGACCTCGAGAAGTTCAACCCCGTTTCGAAATCTTCAGACATCGCGTGCTTTTTAATCTGACATCACAACGCGTGAGCTGGCTGGTCATTACCACTGCGAGAAGTCGGTCCGTTCGGAATGGTGCGATTGTTTCTTGATTTATTCCTTTTGTATGCATGTTTCCAACACAGTAACATAAATGATAGGTACTTCTGCCAAACCCAACGGGGGTAACGTTTGAGTTTTGAGAGTTGAGTTGTAATTATAAAAACTTCCTGCCTGTTCCGGCGAAAGTTGTACATTGACGTTTTCAATATGTCCTGAAATGTTTTATTTTCTTGTGAATTTGATGTACAAATATCGTTAAATTTACCTATTAAATAATATTTCCGAATTACTGGCCTACTAGGCAAGATAATAAAAAATCATTACTTTATTATAAAAACGATTATTATTTCACTTGCAAAAGGGGGCCAATTTCGTTTCCATACTGTCCCTAATTATTTTTTTCGTATTTAGCACGTCGTAGCACAATATTTTTACTCTATGACCTATAACGTAGGGATATATTATTAATAATTTAGGTATGCGGTATCTCAAAATTAATAAATACGCGGAGATAGTAGATTGTTTATATTTTTAATTGATTTAAATAGTTTGTCCGGACTTTTGCGCTCATCCTGACATATGCACGCTTTTACGGTGATTTTACAAGGTTTGAGTCAAATTTCCGCCTAATTTCGGGGCTTTTTCGTAAAACACGAAAACACTTTCATCACAGAAAACTTAAATCAGTTCACCATTTTGTTACATTAGTAGAAGACAGTACTTTGTCAGCGGCGGTTTCTTGAGCCATGCATCAGAAAAATACAACGAAGTCCCCGAAAATGTATCATGATGAGACATAAAATGTTACAAATGCACGTATGGCAACTGTCCTAACTGCATAGCATCCACCTTACAGTAAAATTCAGACACGTAAAAGGAGATACTCGTTGTGGTATATGGGCGTGAGAAATGTCAATAATTTTGTACTGGGGCTTTAAACATTTCCTACATATCTGAGCTCATTTAGAACCCGTACTAAAAATTATGAGAAAAAAACACCTTTAGTCTCCGTGATCACGCTTATTTATCAAAAAAGAATGCTACTATATACATGATTACATCCCAAATGGAAATATTTATAGTTTAAAATCGTTAATGTTTAACAATATTTTACACAAATTGTAACATGATGGTTTGCCATGGTATATTTACTGAATTATAAATGCCACAATGTTTTTTTTTGTTCAATTTGTTTCGAACATTTATCTAATTTTAATGAACATGTACAGTCGAACTGGGTTTTATTACTGAATCAAATTAAGATTTTATGGTACCGGCTTGACCGTCAGCTTTTCGCCTGTTACACAAAAAAAAAATTTTTGAAGATAAATAACTAAAAAATCGAAAACTAATACAATACACTTAATATTTAACGTATTTGTGGACTATCTACATTCAAAAATAGGATAATCTATACATTTTATTTTATCCTTTCGTTTTAATGAATTGTACAACATTCGGCGGAACTGCCCATATGTGCGTACACCATTTAACGAGCTTTTTTGTTCTAAAAACGACAAAATCAAAAAGTTTATTTTTAAAATTAAGTTAATAACTAAAATTTTTTTAACGTCAATTTTTTTTTATTTACTTATTAATCAGTTGATTCGGAAGGTGTTCGTAAAGAGAAGAAGCAACAAAGATGGTTGTCTGGACCGGAAGAAGAAGATGTTGTTCTTCATATTAAAAGTTTTTTTTTGTAAGTACCTGTGCTTAATATCTTGGTCTGCAATAAAAGGCAATAAAGTGTTATTCTTTTCTATTCTGCTTTGAATGCAAACCTTTATCGCAGTATTTCTACTAATTTACTGAAAAGTATAATAAATCATATGTTTAATTTGAGCCATGGCAAAATATTATATTATTAAACGTATTAGACAAGCAAAATATTATTGAACGGTCTGTATTGCGCGGCTTCATGGCATGTATCTTAGCCTATTTGTTTAATGGCGAATCGAATGAGGGGTTTTCCTTTTTTTCTTCATCCCTGTTCTCAGGATAGATGGCGCCAGACTTGCTATGTTACTGGTAGGAACGGAACGTCACACCGTTTTTCACACTTGGATGTAATGATATCGTAAAACGGAACGTACATAAAAACGTTCTGATTTGAAAGTCTAAATAAATATCAGTTTAAGCCAAGATAGCTTAAAAGTAAATAAACAAAGACGGTATTTATATTTAACATTATTTTTGTTGTTTTTACTCGCCAAAAAGTTACTCTATGGTGATGTGACACATGTTTTTAAAGTTGACATTGGCGAAATGATTGTGGCAACACGATTGAGGCCACGAAGAAAAAATTAAAGTAAGTAACGTAGTTACATCAACGCCATCTACAGAGCTCTAGGAAACTATGTTGTTTTTATATTTCTCAAAAAGAAAACCTCTCATTCTTTTATAACAAATAATATAATCTAAACATAGACGACTATTTTAAGACACGGAAGATATTTACTGAGAAATTATATTGATGAAAAAAGGATTACGAAAGACTAGGCTGCATGGCTGAAAAACCTTTGCCTGTCCATTGGAAATATTGAAAATAAAAACGACTATTTTATAACCTAAACATACATATGAGAGAAAACAACATAGACGACTATTTTAAAACAATACACAATTATGAAATAAAAATAAATATTATAATTCATTAGGTAAAAACGAATTAGCAGTTATTAACACAAGGCGTTGACTTAAAACTATGGCATCATTACAGAGAGGTATCGGTATAACTTTTCACCATTTATTCTTTCTACTAATTTTATCCTCGGGATCCTAGTATATCATTGTCATTTCGTTTTAAATTTCCAATATCTTCTCTTTTCTATTTCAAAAATAATGTTATATAGTCTTCCCCCTTTTAACAAGTTTAAACTATTAGCAATTATTATAATCCGTTTTATAGTTTCAGCCTTTCTGCAAGTTCAAAACTCTTTGGTAATAACAAAACGATTTCGGGGAAAAGTGAACATTCAGAAACCTAAACCAGCTCATTTTGATAAGCAATTGTTACTAGATCTTACGAAGCCCGTTTATTCTGTTCCTAAAAGTTTGATCCCAGAGGTGACTCTATGCAGGAAACATATACAAAAGTTTAAAACAATAGAAGAAGACAATCCTTTTGAAAGAATTCTAGCAAATGAGTGCCTGGACTGGTTCAACAAATCGAAGATGGTTATATTTTTGCATTTAAATTCAATCAGTATGGAAGACAAGATGCCGGTTTTTGCTTCCTTAAGAAAAAATGACATGCATTTGAGGACTTATGGCAAGAAGATTGTTAATATGGCTACCAAAGGAACACGCTATGAAGTTGTAACTCAGTTGTTCACATCCCATCAAAATGTTATATTTGGTCAACCTGATAATATTGGGAAAATGTTTAAGATATTAAAGAAAACTCCACAACTGGTAGTCATGGGTGAGTGTCTGATGAATTTATACAACCTCTCTGGATTGCAAAGTGTATCTATTTGTATACCAATGCCTTGACGACAATAATGACTTTGAGTATAAAATTATCATATCTATAACATTTCTTTTAAAGTTCTAACTTTAATTTGATGATAAATAATTCAGTGTCAACTTGAAAATTTTGCTGTTTAATTATGTTGTAACTAATTAGTTCTATTTAAAACTAGAAAATAAATTGCCATGTAGTTTTGGCATAGGATGTCACTACCCCTTTCTACCCCTGGGTGTGATGGGACTATTTTATTAAATGGTTTTGGACAATGTGGTTGGAGACCCATAACCACCTACACGTTAATTCTTCCATTTGGTCCCCTATCAACTTCCAAATGTGGCTGAGGAGTTTCTAGCTCTGAAGCTCTGGCTACCCCTTTTTGGGATTAATGGCTGTGAGTATATGTATGTATGTAAAATAGATTCAATAAAAAGATTTGATTTAAGCAAAATAATTTGTTCCTCTATGTGAACATCCTACCTAACATGATTATTATGTTATTGGTCTTATCATCCAAGGGTTGTTTGGAACAGATTGCTTTTAGACATAGTACGGCCAATTGTACTTTTGCTTTTGTACTGTTTTTTTTAAAATACTTCCTTTGTGATGTGCAATAAACTTTTATTCTATGCTATTAATGGTACTGTAGCAAGTGGATTTTAGTAGTAGTTGCCATGTAGTGCCAGCTTAGAATGTCGCTACCCCTTTCTACCCAAGGGTGTCATAAGAGGCGACTAAGGGTATTGGGGCTTTTTATTGGATTTTTGGGCGATGCAATTGGAGACCCATCACCAAAAACCTTTATTTTTACCATCTTTTCCCCACTCAATTTCCAAAAGTGGCTGAGGAATTTATAATTCCTTAGGTTTGGTTACCCCTTCAAGGGAAATATAGCTGTGAGTATGTATATGTATGTGTATGTATGGATTTTAGTATGAATATGCATAAAAAAAAAATGATGACACTATTATCAAACTTGGCAACTACTGACATAAATGTTTACATGAACTATAGACAAGTTTTACAATTGAGCAATTTTTCCAATCCCAATTTTGATGTTGAGCTAGCTTGACTATCTGCCTTGTCAGGGTAAAGGTTATCTGTATTAAGAAATACCTTTAAGAAATACCTTTCAGGTGTTACAGTATGAGGAAGTTACATCCATAAATACTCAACATTTCCCCTAAAGTAATACCATTTATTTCTTCTTTGTTTCAGCGGGGATAGTACATGACAAATTGATGTCCAAAAATGAGCTGGTGAAGTTTAGCGAGCTTCCAAGTTTGGAGTTGGCAAGAAGCCAATTGTGTGGAGTCTTGAATAGCGCTGGCTCTTGTATTGTTCAGCAGTTGCAGCAGAGCCAGCAAACCCTCGTGGCCCACCTTGATAAACATGTCGAAATCAACAGTACACCCACAGAAAGCAAACCCACTGAAAGCATACCCACTGATACAAAAGAATAATTAACTATTGTTAAGTTTGTAGATATTTTAGGTTAAAATATAACAAAGCTATTGAAAACCATTTCTTTTATTTAAGAGATCAAATATCTACTCTAATATATACAATATTCAAACATACATTTATCAACAAACACAACACTAATATTGAGCAATATGGAATCAATAACTAAACTTTACCTACTAACAACCCTTAAGTGATGAAACTTTTAACCTCATATTCTATTCAGTTCATCCTCATTTCGACATTGCCAATATTTTGACAAATCATATTAAAATTCTCCGTATATTCTCTACTTGGTTTTTTTATTCAATACAATCCAAATTTTAACAAACTATGGAATACATTGGCGAAAACGAAATAAATAACTAGTAAGTCTTTTAAACATAATATTGCAGATTATATAAATGAGTTAAGGTTAAGATGCTCTCAGCTGACAAGAGGCTGTTGCGAGTGTAGTCAGCGCCATCGCTGCCTCCACTTCATCGCGGTCGTGTTTCGACCAAGCAGTTACAGATATCGTGGATTGAATTTTAGGCTTTGGTTTGTTCCGTTTCCCTTCGGCCCACCAAGAATAATTGGTCTCACTTGGCTGAAAACGTGCAGCACTTTCCAACCACTTACTCAGAAGTAAAGGGCTGGTTTCTGTTTTAGATTCCTTCTGAGGAGATTCGCATTGGTCCTCGCTATAGTTAATGCCGCTGTCTTTAGAACGTACTGATATATCAGAGCTGTCAGGGAACTCTTCGCTGAGATGACAAGATTCAGAGCTTCCCGAATGTTCCATGTCGTTGCTAGGGCTCATGGGCTCAGGTTCACTCCAGATGCTGTCTTCGGAACAAATACTGAACTGCTCTACATTGCCTTGGGCCTGGTCGTTGTAACTGCGGATGAGGTGGCCCCATGTTTGCTGATTTCTGTCCAAGTTCACATTCTTCAGTTTTCGTCTCCAATTGGCAAACCAATTACATATCTGGAAAGATATAATTATTTGGATTATCTTTGGGTTCTTTTCAGACCTAAAAATAGGTTTGCAGGTATTATTCAAAGTGCAAACCAACATATTTCGGCGTTGGTATTACTTAGTTTTCACACCTAAAAACGATAATTAGAATATTACTCAGAGTATAAAGTAAAGACTCAATACGATATTCACTCTTCAGATTTGAAATGTAATAATCATTTACAATAATTTCCGGATGCCTAGGCTACATGTCATTTCAGTATTAATGTATGATATACATGGGAACAATAATTAGAAGAAGAAGAAGAAGAAATACATTTATTCGCCGTAAATATGGCACAACAGATATGTAACACAAAAATAATAATAACCAAACCAAAAAAAACAAAAGTTAAACATAATATTTACAACTTCAAAAAAAACAGTAAAAATAAAAAAAAAACAATAAAAATAATACCTTAAATGTTTACAAAGAAACACAAAATCAAAAAGAGGAAATTATTAACAAATTCAAATGATAAACTAAAAAAACAATTACACGTACATGCTTTACATTCTTTGCCAAATAGCTAAGTGGAAACACCATCGCTCAACCGTGAGTCTTCAAATCCTAAATCGGGCCTACCCCAATGTCAAAGTCATATGTTTGGTTAATTTATAAAGGTTGATAACGATGAGGGAAAACATCGTGAAGAAACCAATATGGCTAAGTTGTACTTAGTCATGTGTCAGTGTATTCGTA
Organism: Bedellia somnulentella; assembly: GCA_963576735.1. NCBI lineage: Eukaryota > Metazoa > Arthropoda > Insecta > Lepidoptera > Bedelliidae > Bedellia > Bedellia somnulentella. The sequence continues at coordinate 7,334,158 of OY755175.1, read as the reverse complement.
CAAAACGGCGATAGACCTACCCCGTATCCGTATTACGTGAGTAGGTACACTGTCTAAGCAAAATGTGTTTGTCTGAACACCAGATGGCAATGTTAAGTGATTATTGTATTGAAGTATAAGTACTTCTGCCACTCCGTCGCGGATATACGGCGTAAAGGTTTGAGTTGAGTTTATTGCCCACCAAGATATTAAATACTTACAAAAAGTTAAATGATTTTAATATGAAGTAAAGTTGGCGGTATTAGTACCTTTGCGACCCCTTCAAGGATTTACGGCGTAAACGTTGAGTAGAGTGCTGTAAATTTTACTTTGGCTAGAATTTTACATTAACTGATAGATTTGTATTTAGCTTCACCACATTCCAGCGAGCTTGTAAAATCATTAAGAAAGTTTTCTGCATAAAACCATATCTTGTAGTCGAGAAGCCCCGGAGGCAGCTCACTATGAACGTGATCTATATAATAACTAGCACCTCTACATTCCCTTCGAGGACATCCAGTATATTTTAATTTATTTAGAGGAATGCTACTCGTGTCACAGGGGGCCTAGCACGAGCGCTATTTTATCGTCACGCACGATATCGGTTAGAATGAGATGATAGTATAAAATATTCAGTAAAGTGCGTAAGTGATGGCTGTTTTATACCACGCGATATCTAGTAAAAAGGTCGCTCGTACTAGTTATGCTGATCTATTTTACTGCCGACAAAATCTTCGACCACGATAGTTGTATCGTGGTTTAGTTTTATATGACCGCAACCACCAAAATTTCATTCTTATTCATAAAATATATAAGATCTTATCTCCTCACAGTTCAGCGGTGTAACAGTGTTATCATAATTTAGGTACATTTATTATATTATCACATTCAAAAATCGTGTGTTAAATCATTATTTATTTTTAACATAAGAAATTACGAACGTTTCTGAACTTTTGAAAAATTTTAATAACTCCACGTAGTTTAGTTACAAACACAAACTTAGTATCCTCTTTCTTCTATGGTTCTCCTAATCTTATTCTAAGGTTACAAACAATTAGCTCTATACACATAAGCAACATAACAGTTAAATTCTACTGTAAAATGAAAACATTCACACCCCGTGAGACTCACTAGGTACTTACAAATAAATCCGAACCACTCTATGATCCGAACTAATATAATAAATGCTGAAGGAACTCTGTTACTGTCACTGAGGCGATTTTTATGATATACCGAGATAGTCTCTAAATAATCAAGAAACAATTTAGGTATAGGTTATACCTTTTATTGCTGAAAATATGCTTAAAAAGGTTGAAATAGTGGATGAAAGTCTCTTAGAAGATCGTCAACTTGATAAGAAATAAATAAATTTAATATAGGGTAATAAGGGTTCAAACGGGAATAAAGTGTATTTTTTATCCTACAGATGAAGTTTACGCGGTCGTAGCGGATAAATATTTACATATACTCACTCCATTAGTTCCCATGAAGGTAGAGCGTATTGATGGCGACTTTCTACAATCCTGGCTAAATTAAAATAGTGATTCACCTGTACATATGTGAGACCAGTGTCCCGTGCCAGTAGCTTCTTTTCATCTCTATTGGGGTAGGGGTTTTCTCTTCTACGCACGAGCCAGTCCTTCAGATATCTCTTTATCTCGGGAGTGAACAATCTTTTCTGTGGTCGCTGTCCCGCCACGAAGCTTCTCCTGAGTACAAAGTAAATACTATTGATTGTAACTTCTGTACTGATGGAAGTGACTGGTTATACAAGTATTTTTGCCCGTCTTTCTTACTACATTATATTATAACAGAATAATGTTTTTAATACTATCTTATAAACAGACACGAAAGAGTTACTAGCATGAATAAAATGTTAATTAGTTACTCACATCGTTAACTTACATTACATTTGTTTTCATGTTTTGTTGGCAAATGTAACGAATAAAGCGAATTATAGTGGAAACAACAAAGAGATGACATATTATCCCCTCTTTCCCAAATATGTATGAGTCACACAATGAAATGTAACAATCTATAAAAACAAACCTGGTGTAGCGACGGCTTCTCACGGGCCTCGATGATTTGTCCACATCGTCCTTTGCCGGAGTTCTATTCATGGCATCTGTTCCGATTCCTGGTTCTTGTGACAGCGTCATCGGCTCGGCTAATTAAATTAAAACAGTAATTATTTGAAAATATTAAATGTAATTGATACACGAGACCAGCACAGCACGTGCGATGAGCACTCCAGTTACCCACACAACTCGCGACTCTACATCGTAAACTCTGCGGGGGAGGTTCTGCTATTAAAAAGGACATGACATTAATAGATTCCTCATTTTATCCATTATTGCATATCCTAGTCAGTTTTTATTGTGTACTACTGTACAGCGGTACGCTTTTGTGTTGATGTAACTGAAACATGGCGGGCGCATTCCTGAGTCGGATTTAGATGTTATTCACTACCGACACCTTTCTAAATCACTGTCGCGGAATAGTATCGATTATACGGTAACATTACATATTATAGATTGTGAATAAACAATAATATTTATCTATAACACATGCTTCTTATACTTAGACTAAAAAACATTTAATCTTTTTTGATTAGATGTTTTTCTCAGCTTGACCTAGATGTTTTCGTACGATGTTTTTTTAACATCAAGGTGTTAAATATCGATAAAAATAATGGATACAGTTGTTCCAGTTGGGAAGATGTTTTTGAAGGAAATTGTTAGTTTAAGAAGAAATGAAGTGGTGAAGGTACGTACCTGCGTGGGGAAAAGCTCGATCTTACTGAAAAATGGCGGCGTGATCGTGTAAGCGGCAAGCGCGTGGTTCGCGCTCGCTGCGCGGGCGCATTGTCGCTGCAAATTCATGTTATTTCAGGACGTTCCGTCTCCCGTGGTGTCTTATCTGAGGCAAACAATCACGGCACTGTTTTGTTGCTTCACATCTCCATTCACATGCTTCCATATTTTACATTATTACTAGCTTATTAATATTAATGCATTTTTTTGTTTACCTTTAAATCGTTGGGCCGTGAATGACGATGTGTCGCTGCAATAATTGTTGTGATAAAAAAAAGCGTTTTGTTCTGTTTTTGAGATCATTATACTAAAGTTGACACTTCTTTGTTTTATATTATTTACAGATTGTTGCCATGCCTCGTTCATGAAGACACGTGGCTACAACATATCAACCTTCTTAATTTGTAAAATATTACGTTTTTGTGGTGATCATTGCTACAATTGATTGCTATATATTATTTATTTTATAGAATAAAACATATTTCTTTATAAAAACTTGCCGCGACTTTAATAATACTATTTTCGTTAACTACATATTAAACTTTTAAAAGTAAAGACTAACTATAGAAATAATAATATATATAGATATTAAAACACAAAAACTATTAAGCAGCTTGATGAACGATCAAAACAGTAAAACGGTTCCCCAAAAAGGTCCCCATTCACTGTGCATTGATAAACAAACAACGGACAAATATCATTGTAATTAATATACACCCAGCCAGTTTTTAGTGTTAATAAATTTTTGTATGCATATATGATGCTGTGTAGTGTCGGCTTAGAATAGCACTACCCCGTTTCTACCGATGGGTGTACGTAAGAGGCGACTAACGGTATTGGGGCTTTTAAGGTATTTTTGGGTGATGCGGTTGGAGACCCATCACTAAAAACCTTTATTTTTACCATCTTTTCCCAACTCAACTTCCAAAAGCGGCTGAGGAATTTATAATTCCTTAGCTCTGGCTACCCCTTATAGGGAAATATAGCCGTGAGTATATGTATGTATGTAACTTTTTTCCTAAATTTACTCTCAGCAAAAACTCGCGAGGGGTAATATTTTACCCCACACTCTCCACATACAGAATAAAAATCGTATTTTAGGTAAAAATTTGGTGGTTCAATGATCATCTGGGATATACTGAGTAGTGTGTTGGCTCGGGAACGGATCGCACCCGCAAAAAAGGTTGTGGGCATAGGCACCCAAAAATATCTTGGCCATAGTGATCAGTATCATTTTATCAGCTTTAGCTTCAATAGACCAAAGAAGTGTGAGGTCGATTAGGGTTGTGGGCATGCCCATCTTGCCCATATGTCTGGATCCGCCCTTGTGTCGGCTTCAAATGCCACTAACCCAGCGACTAAAGTATTGGCTTCTGATTGATTATTGGAATTTTTAAATGATTAATAGTAACCGTGATAGCCCAGTGGGTAGAACACTCGGTTAACGTGAAACGACTAGTGTTCAAATCCTGGGTCGGGCCTACACCAATTTGTCTTTTCTAAAGACATATGTGTGGTTAATTTATCATGGTTGTTAACGGTGAGGGAAAACATCGTGAGGAAACCCACATGGCTGAGTTGTACTTAGTCATGTGACAGTGTATTTGTACAAAACGGCGATAGGCTTGCCCCCTATCACGTAAGTACACTGTCCATGCAAAACGTGGGTACTCTGAACACCAGGTGACAAAGTCACGTGATGTTCAGAAGTATTAGTACCTCTGCCAACCCCTTCGGGGATATTCGGCGTGAACGCTTATGCTTATTTATGCTATATGCTTATAATAGGTTATGTGGCTTGATGTGAAGAGACCCATCACCAACTATCCATTATTTTACAATATTATTTCCCGTCAACTTTCGAAAGTGGCTGAAAAAATTATAATTTTGTAGCTATGGCTACTTCTTCCTACCCACAAACTACTGTTTGTGTTCATATTTATTAGAGAAATATAATTCAGTGCATAGATATTTAAATTATTATCACACAGTTTTCATTAACAACCCCCGGAATTTTACTGTTGTTTTTCTAAAAAGAGGGTTAGCGGTTTGAAATCTACATAACAAAAACGTTCTCTATCAAAAATTTCTTTGTATAATAGCATCATTCAGTATATGCATGTATAAAAATACATTCGGGTACCTGGGTGTATAAGAACACTGAATCTAATGCGAAGATTATGCCTACACCAATGTTTTCATTCTTAAGTTATATGTCTCGTTTGTTTACCAAGGTTATGTTAATATTAAACAGAACTGAAAGATGAGAACAGAGTGAATGCAGGAAAAGTTAAAAAGGTTATGTGATCAAAAAGGTATGATAGGGTATTAAAAGCTAGCTAATACTGAAGGTAAAAATACTTCTACTCACGGCTTTGAATCCCTAGGAGGGGTCGCCGGAACTTCGAAATAAGAAATTTCTCAGTAAAGAAATCTTCCACTTTTGTAAGTTTAAAGAGAAGAGATCGTAAATTAAAGGTTTTTGGTAATGGGTATCAAACAACATCGCCCAAAAATCACTTAAAAAGCCCCAATAGCCATAGTCGCCGTTACGAACACTCACGGGAAGAAATGGGGAAGTGCTATTCTAAGCCGACACTACACAGCCATTCGTACCTCTATCCAAACTTCTTAAGAATGAAGGTATCGTCGTTTTGTACGTATTGATTGGCTCATGAACATACGTAGAGTTCAGACATTAAGGTTTACGCACGTCGTTTTCTCTAATCATAAGCTACCGTGATAAATTATAAACTATGTATTATTAATTTTCAAATACTGATACTTAATGCACTTCCAGAAAATGTAATTAAAATCTCAGCTGTATTCGTATGAAAGTTCCATCACAAGAAAATAGAATAGTGGGTATGGCTGTGTTACTTCATTAGTACCAATTAAAATTGCCATGTAACTTTAGAGTTTAAAACGCCACCATTTGGAAGATAGTACGTAATTAGGAGTTTTACGGGTTGTCTACAAATTTTAAGGGTTTGCGTTTGTGACTACTGCTTGTGTTCATATTTATAAGAGCAACATAATTCGGTCCATAGATCTTTAAATCGATCTTTTAATCGGTTACAAGATCGAGTAAAAATTACTTAAAATTACGATTGTTGTATGGGGACCCCCTTAACATATTTTTTTTCAGCTAGGTATAGCTTCAAATTTCAGGTTTCTAGCTATCACGGTTTATGAAATACAGCCGGGAGACAGACATACAGACAGCTGAGGCTACGAAACACAAACAAATTAAAATAAAACTAACCGTATGCATATCACACACGTTCTCTATCAAAAGTTTCGTTAATTTGGAAAGAAGCAGACATGTTTCAATACTCTATAAATAAACATAAACATAAACATAAACGTTCACGCCGTTTATCCCCGAAGGGGTTGGCAGAGGTACCAATACTCCTGAACTCACATGGCAAGCGCCATCTAGTTTCCAGAGAAGGTACCCACGTTTTGCTTAGACAGTGTACTCACGTGATAGGGGGCAGGCCTATCGCCGTTTTGAACGAATACACTGTCACATGACTAAGTACAACTCAGCCATGTGGGTTTCCTCACGATGTTTTCCCTCACCGTTAGCAACCATGATAAATTAACCACACATATGACTTTAGAAAAGACAAATTGGTGAAGGCCCGTCCCAGGATTGGAACTCACGCCCTTCTGTTTTTCGGGCGGGTGTTCTACCCACTGGACTATCATGTCGCTATCATGACTCTATAAATCAAACGAGATTACATACTCACACCGTTAGTTCCCATTTTGGTAAGGCAGAGACAATCGTCTAACTATAGTCGGCACTTTTATTATTCAGACTTTGCACGTCCGCCATTTAAAGCAAAATCTCTAACTGCATCTGTGTCCTTCATGGTCGTCTTCATCCACAGTTACTCTATATATCTCTTTCACCATCATGGATGACCACGGATGACCCATTAAGATCAAATAGAAATTGTGTATAAAAAGGCAGGCATCCACAATCTGAAGAATAAAAGAGCATCTCTGAAAAGAGTGATGATTGTAGACGATGCTCGAGTGGTTTGCCAGGATCATAGAAAAAGGCGATCGATGCTCAGCCCACACATCAATGGGAGGTAATAACGTCAGTATATGTATGCATATTTTTATACAGCAAGACATAATCACCAACGACACTTTATTTCTACCATCTTGTCCCCTGTCAACTTCCAAAAGTGGCTGAGGAGTTTCTGGCTCTGAAGCTCTGGCTACCCCTTTTTGGGATTTATGATCGTGAGTATGTGTGTGTATGTATGTAATTTAAACTTATTAAATCCTACACACACTTAAAAACCTATTTACATATCATACAGGAAGTGTGAGAGACAATCTAATACGTGATATACGTGGTATATCGTTGTATACGTCGCCAGGTGGTATTTAATAATACAATATTTATTACCTTGTTACGGAACACGCCAATTTGAGTAATTATTGTGAATTGCATTTGCATTAAAATTGTGTAACGAGGGGTTTATAGAGCGTATGCTGCAATATTAAACCATTTTGCAGAAGCTTATATCTAGCTTATATCTGTAGCTTGTTATTCCTTTTTTTTCTATATACCTTAACACCTACCCACGGTGATAAATAATAAAAAAAGGGGAACCCAGACCTTTGGGATCTTCAATTACTCTGCCAGTTTCGGATGCCGATTTTGATAAATATGTTACAATCGAGGAATGCTTGTGAATTCCAAAAGTGAGCACCTACTCTGAACAACAGGTGTTTATAATAGAGTTAACAGGTGCCATACTCTCACCCGTTGGTTAGAAGTATTTATGTCTATTTTCTAGTTTGTGTGCCCAAAACGGTTATTTCATTTAACATTTTCAGTAATTTTCCAATTTGTGTAAATGTTTATAGTGTGGGTGTGGGTTTGCCATAATGTGACATAAAAGACATGGGTCCTCAAGTAAATTGTCGGTGAAGTGGCTCAGAACTGAACTAATAGTCCTCTTTCGAAATTAAACCTCGATCTTGAGCAAATAATATTAGCGTTATTGTTGGAAATTTCTATTTGCCAATTCAAAATTATACTTCCGCCAACTGTCCTTGTGAAAACCACTTTCCGTTTATCAAACATAACAAGTTTTTCGGTAGTGAGTACCGTTTGATAATTTGTAAAAGTTTTGGTCTATTGAGCATGAGCAGAACGGTGGCGGCGCGGCGGCGATGGCGGCAGTGGCGTGGCGGCCGCAACAGGCAGTGAAAGATGACGACGACTCATTCAAGCAACGCTACTCTAAAACGGAGCACATGCGCCGCGCCAGCTCCGTACTCTACATCGCGTCTTTTTCGTCTTTACAACTCTTTTACCGCGAAAACATCGTAAAAGTATTTAGAACAAAATGATTGCTAGCAGTGACTAGTTGTGTTAATATTGTGAACGGACTTAATTCGTCGGAAAATACGGAAAACTGAAATAAACATTGAACTGCAAGTGGTAGTGAGCCCACGTGCGTTCGTTTTGCCGGTATACACAGGGATATCGATTTCTGCGGCATGGGGGAAGAGGTGGCGTCAGCTGACGGAAAAGTGGTTCTAAAGCGAAAAATAACTTTGTTTAATGGCGTCGGAATTATTATCGGGACTATTATAGGTTCTGGAATTTTCATTTCGCCGACTGGAGTTTTCTTATACACTGGGTAAGCATAATTTACTTATTTCGCGCCTCTAAAAATTGCATCATACTCTGGTACGTGCCATAGTATGCGTACAAGTAAACTTTACTTTTGCCTAGTTTACAATAAAAACTTTTACGTAACTTTATAAATATTTTGCGCTGATTTTTTAAATAATTTCTTTGGTGTTGTTTGTGGTACTTAATACGTATTATTACACAAAGAATTATTGAAAATGATTTATTTATACTTATGTTTTAAAACCAAAACTCATTAAAGCGTTACTTTAAATAACATTTCTTTATAATTCTTTACCATTTCAAAATAACTACCAATAAAATTTAATAATGATATGTGTATAATAATGTAGATTTAATTTTGACAATTGAGTTGAGACGTTCTTAAGTTGATAAAAAAACGCGGTTTGCAAATGAACAATATTAGCTTATCTATTATAGCTACATAAACAAAACTTTAAACAATTTATCTAATTAGTAGAAGGCATCCCATAACAACCGACGATAGGATGACATCTGAGTGCAAAATTAATCCATATTCGTAAAATTAAATGTATTGGTGAACCTTATTTCTTACTTTTGATTTCTCTCCTACATTGCCTGATGTAGGGTATTGTTTTTTTTCACGGATGCATGTTTCGGCTAAACCAATATTGGAAAATAATGCCGTTATGATATGTTTATGTTATTGGATAGTTCCTGAACTCTGTATTACCTATGGCAATGACTTTTACAAAGTTTATCAATAAGTTGTTGCCTGTTACTTAATTTGTCGCAAAATTAATGAACACAACAAACTTTTTATTGGAATGACAATGCACCCAAATATTTTATAAATTTTTTGACCCCTACCAATTTACATAAATAAATGCTCGCTACCTTAGCCGTGTAACCCGATAGGAGATTGAAGATGTGATTTAAAATATGCAGCTATGTATTTTTTATTGAAAATATGTGCGTACGTATGTATGTATATACCAATGTCTAGTTTTAAATCAAATGAGATTTCAAAGAATATTATTGAATTTCAATTCATAAAAGTAGCTATTGGATTGCTAAAAAAAAAGAAAAACGGGACCCTATCACTAAGCCTCCGCTGTCTGTCTGTCTGTCGCCAGGCTGTATCTTATAAACCGTGGTACCTAAACTTAAATTTTCTCTAATTATGTATATCCGTTGCCGCTATAACAAAAAATACTAAAAATTAAAAAAATATATTTAAGGGGGTCCACATACAATAAACATTTTTTTTGTATTTTTGTGCTCAATATTTTAAATTTTCGCAAGAATAACAGCTTGTATATTACCTTGCAAAATAAATAATTCATTAGCAATAAAGTAAATATACAAAGGGAGGCTCCCATACAACAAACGAAATTTTAAGCAATTTATACTCGATCTTAATAAACATTTAGTATTATAGAATATAGTACGGAATCCTTCGAGTGCGACTCGCACTTGGCCGGTTTTTTAGATTCGTGCCGTTACCAAAAAAGATAAAACGTGATTCTATCAATATCACTTCGGTCTCTGCCTAAATGCCTATCTGTCTGTCTGCCTGTCCGCCCGCTGGCTATATCTAATGATTTTGATAATTTTATTTAACCCTTCGTGCGCGATTCGATTCTCACTTGGCCGATCTTATTATGCAGTCTCATTGCTTGTCTTTACTACATCAAAATTTGCATTCAAAGAGGTTATACAAGAGATATCTCTACTAGTATAAATTTTATGATATTCACAGCGTGATAGATTACAAAGATAACATAGATAAGATCCCTGAATATATCATACGGTGGTGATTAAAGCCATAATCATTTGTAGAGATATGGTATAGCTCTGCCGCGCCTAAACTCGTCAGTAGCACAAATTTGCATAGTAACTTATTTTATGAATGGAATTTTGGCTAGACTTACTGATACGGATAAAATAGAGATAAGATAAATAACTTAGAGTAATAATTATAGCCTACTATGCACTCCTTTAGAATCGAAAATATGTTAAATATTACATAATAAACATAAACGTTCACGCCGAATATCCCCGAAGGGGTTGGCAGAAGTACTAATACTTCTGAACATCACGTGATTTTGTCACCTGGTGTTCAGAGTACCCACGTTTTGCATTGACAGTGTACGAACGTGATAGGGGCCAAGCCTATCGCCGTTTTGTACGAATACACTGTCACAAGATTAAGTACAACTCAGCCATGTGGGTTTCCTCACGAAAATATGTTAATTAGTGATATAATAACTTATAAACGGTTTTGGATAGAAATAGTTACTCGTATCATTATCAGCTTATCTCTTCATCGTCTTCTAACCTTTCTATATATCTTTTAAATTAAGTAGTGATGGAGGATGTAGCTAGCCACTGATCATCATGAACCCTTACTTTTACGATTTTGTCGCCTTTTGTATCCTAAATATGGCTGACAATAATTTATCAGGTTTAAAGAATAACAGCCGTTTGTATATATGTGTGATGTAAGACGTAGCAATTGGATTGACTGAGCCACTTTTGAGTGTTAGAATTGGCTACTTCATTCCTGAATACATAGAATATATATATATATATATATATATAACCGTACAAAAAGAGGCTACTGTGCGAATCTCGAATATGAGATACAGACAGATATTATGACAGTATTACATTTCTCACGTGGCATACTCGTTCTCACACGCCTCATCCTTTGGGAGAGCCGATTGCTATTGTTGAATATACTATTAAGCTAAATAGTTTGTTTTTATGAACGCGCGCGCCAATCTCAGGAACTACTACATACATACATACATACATATTCTCACGCCGTTAGTTCCCATTGGGGTAGGCAGAGACTATCGATCGCCACTTTGTACGATCCTGGCAAACCTCTCTGGCTTCGTTTACATCCATCAATCTTTTCATACATGCTCTTTTATTCTTCATACTGCGGACACCTGCCTTTTTGAGCACATTTTCTATTTGATCCAAATGTGTCCTCCGAGGTCGTCCTCTACTAACATTACCTTCCACATTGGCTCTATATATCTCTTTCACCAATTTACTGTCATCCATCCTCTCTATGTGCCCAAACCATCTCAACATTCCTTTTTCTATCTTTCTTACAATATCATCTTTTACACCACACCTTTCACGAATCACATCATTCCTCACACGATCACATAACCTTACATTACACACTTTTCTGAGGGATCTCATTTCTACTGCATTCACTCTACTTTCATGCTTCTTCTGCCACACCCAACATTCACTGCCATACATAAGCGTAGGAACGAGGACAGCATCATGCACAGCCATTCGGGCCTTTTCAGACACCGACTGACTAGACATTAGACTATCCAGTGCTCCATTTACCGCATTACCCTTTTTCACTCTTCTCTCGATATCTTCATCACACTTTCCATCCCTAGTAAACAAACTTCCCAAATATACAAACTCTTTCACTTGTTCCACTTTCTTACCATTAATCTCAATCACGCATTCGGTCATATTCACCTCTCTCTCAAAAACCATAGTTTTTGTTTTATCCACATTCACCCTCATTCCCTTTTTTTCAAAAGACGCACATGCAATATTCATCATCTCTTGCAGCTCTTCCACCGATGATGCAAGTAGCACTTGATCGTCGGCATATAAGAGGCATTTAATGATGAATCCACCCATTCTCAATCCATAATCACTTTCACGCAACTCTGTTAAACAGTCATCCATGAACAAATTGAAGAGCCACGGGGAAGCTACACAACCCTGTCGGACACCCCGAGAGATCCCGAACCAGTCAGTATTTTCCCCGTTTACTCTCACACATGCACTGGAACTACTACTGATTGATAATAGCTCTTGTATCGAGGGAGGCTAAGGCTAAGATCAGCAGGCAAGCCTAAAAAGCAAAATATGGAGTTAATTTACTAAAAACTAAGTTCTATACGCATTCAAAGTTGCGTGAGTCAGCTAGTGTAATATTTATACGATATTTTCGCAACTATGACTTTATTGGTTAGTATTGATGCTGACTGTAAGGTAGGTTTTTTTGTGTCATTTATTTATGCTCTGTCAACAAATCTATATTCCGATTTTACGATACTATCATATGCAATACCACTAACGACAACTTGAATTACTATATGACCTAACTTGGCTAAGCTAATTTCTTTAATAATTGTTTAAAAAAAAAATGTTTAATAATAAAAATACTCTACATGATCATATAGAAGTTGACCATTATTACGATTTGTATTTATTTAAATATTGAATTGAACAATAAGATAATTCTGTAAAGAAAAAGTTATAAAGAATGTTTAGCTGGATTCTAGACATAAGGACAAGATAAAGATAAAAAAAAACAATGTATGTGTGTGACGGATGGCCTTACCAGTTAAGACAATGCAATGTAAGGTTACATGGTTGTTTTGTTTTGCTTAGACCGTTTATCTCGAAGTTTTGCTGATTTTAAAATAACCCTACTAATTACCCGAGACATGATTGTCGTTTTGCGAAAAATTCAACTGCCAAAAAAAAAACGAATCCACTTACAGACATGTGTAGAAATGAGCATATTATTCTCCGAATTAGACCCTAAGCACCTTGTCTTACATTCAGCAGATAGTATCATGCATGACCCTGAGACCCGTGGAGTGTGTCATGCGCTGACATTCCTTTCTTGGCAGGTGGTTTCCAATTTCACATGTTCTAATGACCTTGGGAAGGAAACGACCTTTACTATGGTTTCTTGTAGTAGGTATAGGAAATATGAGGTGAAAAATAATCTATAAAAATGAAGCTAGATACAATTTATTATTTGTTTAAACATCCAAATGTATTTTTCTAACAATAAGATTAAAAGGAGATTACGATTTTATTTAATGTATATTTATTATGATTTATTTGCCAAATCTCTTTAATTTCATTTTTGGACCTATTTTTCGCTTTTGTTGGCATCTGGCACTTCAAATGGATATCTGAAAGTAAAAAGGAATCTCACACAATTTTGGTAGGTACGAGTATAACGAAAATATATTTATTTTTTCATTCTTAAAAACCAACATAATGGTAATATAGATCTTTGTTGTTATCAAAGAAAAGAAATAAATTGAAGCGATACCTTTTTTATTAGTGCTATTTAGAGCTACTTTAATAAAGATGATATTGCTTCTGATACATATAAGTGTAGGCTCAACTAAGGATTTGAACTCGCGTCTCCTGCATGAGTAGTATAGTAGATATACAGATATGTACATATTACAGTTCAAAAATAAAACGTGATCATATCCGCTCCGTTCCTAATAACAGAAGTACAATTTGGTGGTCACATAGGTCAGTAAACAAGTATTTCATATTATGATAGGATGTTAATTAAATTTATGACAATAGATAGGTATACAATCTGGATAAATACGTAACAGATGTTTTTGTCACTTACATACATACACACATATACTTACGACAGTAAATCTCTCCTCCATAAGAAACTCCTCAGCCACATATGAGAGTTAATAGGGGAGAAGATGGTAGAAATAAAGTATCTTTGGCGATGGATCTCCAACCGCATCGCCCAAAATCCACTTAAAAAAGCCCCATAACCTTAGTCGCCTCTTACGACACCCATGGGCAGAAAGGGCCGGCTCTACACGGCATATCACTTAATTTTTACGAACGAATTGTATCTAACAATAAACAGCATATTCTTGTCTCACACTCAGTTATAAATTGGATATATGTTGGATATCCAGGATATTAAGTGACTAGATTCATTCGACCGCAGAAACAGTTCAATTATCCGATTCCACTCGATCAATATTTACTCATGTCACAGCCTATTGTATCATCTTATATGCACTGCATTTGTCTTTGTCAGTAATGATTTTGTGATTAGATTTAGTGCAATGGGTAGGTTAAGAAGACACATAGACATCAATTGCATGCCTAAAGGGGCACAGGTAAAAAATATAGGTCACTTCTTGCAACAAGAATTAATTAATTCAGATAGTAGTCGTTAATTTTTCGATAGATAGCGAGATCTGTGTCTATCAGTAAGATTTGTCAAATTGTTATTTTTCCAAATATAGATCAAGAACAACTTCTTCCCATTAGCATACTAAATCTATGCTTTTTACAACAACGGGTTTAAATAGATTCTAATAATAATTTTCTTAGGGAGATATATTGCAGTTATGATATCATTCTTTATTTTACTATATTTTTCCCACTAAAATTCCATAAGGGTTCTTATTCTAAAGTTCTCTTTTGGTAATTATGGCTATGGGTATATGTGTGTGTGTATGATATTGATAATCATTCTATAATTGCTGCGTCGACAAGTACTCGTACTGTAAGATAACAATAATAATGCAGTATTACAAGTTGCCGTATTGATTTTCCAATATAAGGAAACGAAGTTCTAAGCAATAAAATGCTAGAATTAGCAAGTTCGCATAAATTTGAGTTTATTTGAATAATCGCTACGTTAGATATAGCACCTTGACCTCGTTTTGGTCGTGAACGATTGGGAGCTATGCGCTGATTTATATTCAAGTGATAATGCGGTCCCAAATATTTGATTGTTGTTTGCTGGTGCTAATACAAGGCGTGCTCCAATCGCGCGCGAAGAATTTTCCATTGGTTATTTTTTTACGAGGGATCAGGGCTTTGGAAACAATAATTTTCTGTCACTAAAAGAACTAGTTGGAAAATAATGATATACCTACTAGGTATATGAAGAAAATATTTTTATATTAAACTAGTAGTTATAAATGGAGTACATCGTACTCACGAGCATTAGATTAGCTGAATTGTATTTATTTAACCTTATAGAAATTTATTTGTAAAAAAATAATTAAGATAATATCTAAATTGGTTATTTTTTATTTACGCCCGATTTCTTAATTGAGTATTCCAGCTGAGAACAACTTAATTATCGTTCTGTCGCATTGAAATCTTAACAACTGAATGAGACAGAACGATACTTAAGTGGTTCTCAGCTGGAATACTCAATTCAGAAATCGGGCGTCTGTAACTATTTGCTTAAATTGTAAGAGATGTTTTGCGCTATAGATACCTTTTACTATGTAGATTGTAAAATAAATTTTAGTGTGGTTTGCATAAAATTGTACGATGTGAGGATGTGATATATCTCACATAAATTTCCAGACATACACCAATATTGTAATATGACTGAAAAGATGTGTGTTGCCGGTTTCTTACGGGTTCCTAACAACAACAACGCAACAATACACCTTTCGAATCCGAAGTAGAGTCAGTAGAGTAAGATTTAACTTATACGTAAGTTTGTGACGTTCAAAAAATAGAGAACAATTCTATTAACTTTGAAATAATTCTTTTTTATCTTTTCTTTTTTATGATTAATTAACCTGTTAGAAATTCACCATTGCATTGTAACCTAATTTCGTATGGTTCTAGAGACAGATGAATATAATTATAAAAACTTGCTTGATGCAAGTTTTCACGTGACAAAAAACTAAAATTTATGACCAAATATCTTGACTCTAAATCCAGCGATATCTTTAATCTTATCAGCCGGGTCATGACAGAGTTTCGTGAGCGTAAACTATTTTCCAATGACTGAGCAATGTTTAAGTTATGACTTTCAATTACGTGTGACGCGAAAACTAGACGTTGATAGCTCGTATCGTGGACTGATAAAAATGGTAAAAGGTTACATGGAGCGTCTTTTCAAGTTTTTTTTTATAATTTAAACAATTTAAGTTTTTATCACTATAGTATATGAGCAGACAATATTTATTTTAGCTGTGTAGTGTCGGCTTAGAATAGCACTATCCTATTGTTACCTATGGGTGATCATAAGCGGCGACTAAACTTTTAGGGGTTTTTAAGTGATTTTTGGGCGATGCAGCTGGAGACCCATCACCAACAACCTTCCAAACGTGGCTAAGGCATTTCTT
This sequence comes from Bedellia somnulentella, assembly GCA_963576735.1. Lineage (NCBI taxonomy): Eukaryota > Metazoa > Arthropoda > Insecta > Lepidoptera > Bedelliidae > Bedellia > Bedellia somnulentella. The sequence goes on along the minus strand of OY755175.1, from coordinate 7,317,770 downwards.
ATTCTGAATTACATACATACATACATACATATACTCACGGCTATAAATCCCTAGAAGGGGTAGCCAGAGCTAACGAATTAGAAATTCCTCAGCCACTTTTGGAAGTTGCGTGGGGAAAAGATGGTATGGATGGAATCTGAATTATATACTATATTACGTAATTTTATATAAACTTTGAAATCAGACTACGTACAATTTTCAGAACTTAATTTCGTCGATGGCTCAAAATGGTACTTAAAATTTATATCCCAGTATCTCTTAAGAGAGAGCCCTGTCTTTAATATTATTACTGATACTCAAAAAGAAAAATATTCCTGCAAAATAGCGATCTACAGTCGCAAGAGACGCCCACCGGGACGGGAATCACAGGCTACATGTGTTTCTTAATACTCCGATAACATTTCACTTTTGTCCTCTTTTAAAATAACGTAATATTTTTTCATAATTTCTCTTGTTACAGATCGGTAGCAGCATCGTTAATTATATGGTTAACATGCGGACTACTATCAACTCTAGGGGCCTTATGTTACGCCGAACTAGGCACATCCATCACAAGATCGGGCGGTGACTACGCCTACATTTACACGGCTTTCGGGCCCTTACCTGCGTTCCTGAGGCTCTGGATAGCCCTGCTCATCATCAGACCAACCACTCAGGCCATTGTGGCCTTGACTTTTGGTCACTATGTAGTGAAACCATTCTTCCCTGAATGTGATCCGCCGCAAAATGCTGTCAAGTTGTTGGCTGCCGTCTGTTTATGTAAGTATCCATTGTTTTAGTCTTTTGAAAAAAATATTTAATGACATAGAATATGCTTGAGTAAATTTTTTGTACGCCATTAGGATTACAGGTACGATTCTGGCGTTTCCTTTATTGATGTTTATTGATGAGATGGGAAATTTCTAAACACAATCGACATTGTGTGGGATATAGATACATTAAAGCCATTTAATAAATTATAGGTATCGGGAACATAAAGAGGTTAGATTTTCTTTCTAACTATTTATTTCCCGCGGCAATACGATAAGACACAACTTATAGTAGTGGGGCTTTTTAAGTTAATTAATGGCCAAAACGGCTAAATACACATCGATAAATATTGCTGTGTAGTGTCGGCTTAGAATAGCACTACCCCATTTCTTCCGGTGGGTGTACGTAAGAGGCGACTAACGGTATTGGGGCTTTTAAGGGATTTTTGGGCGATGCGGTTGGAGACCCATCACCAACAACCTTTACTTTACCACCTTTTCCCCACTCAAGTTTCCAAAAGTGGCTGAGGAATTTCTAATTCCTTAGCTCTGGCTACCCCTTCTCGGGATTTATAGCCGTGAGTATATGTATGTATGTAAAAATACTGTATTTAAAAAAAATTGACTTCCAATTTCTAATTCTGTAGCTCTGGCTGTCCTTTTTTGGGATTTATGGCCATGAGTATAGATAGGAAATGTCCTAAACACCACAAAAATTACTTATCAAAATCGGTATCTTATATTGATGTGACGTACAAATGTATAAATATAATAAAAGTACAGCAGCTCTAAAAAAAAACATAATTCAATTTTGAATCACATGCATAATACTACCGGTAAGATGATGTATTGCCGTGGAATTAATTCATTGTTTGTGAATGAAAACACAACATCCTGCATTGCGTTGCTTCTAGTAAAAAGTGTTGTTATTTTTGTACCATCACAATGTTCTTACATGTGCCTGAAAGATATTTAACTTACAAAATACATAATCCATAAATCCCAAAAAGGGGTAGCCAGGGCTTTAGAATTTTGAATTTCTTAACCACTTTTGGAGATAGAGCGGGGAAAATATTGATATTTAAAGGTTGTTGGTAATGGGCCTCTAACCACATTGCCTAACGATCATTTAATAAACCCCGATTGCCCAAGTCGCATTTTATGACATCCAACGGAAGAAGCTGGTTAGTGATACTCTAAACCTAGTCTACCTAGTAGACTTAAATACAAAAAGGTAGAAAATATGAAAAGAAAACAGTGTGGCTATGAATTCTGGAAGTTTGAGTTCAAATCCCCTGCTAGGACTTCATTTCTTCATAAAATCCCAGCCTCCTTAGAAGCAGGTTGTGTAGGCGGTGAACCCCCAACATAATAATATTACATTATTCAAACGACACTATAAAGTCCTAGAATCGTATACTTAATTTGTATTCTACGCACAGAACTACTATCAGAACCCCTTTCTAACCATGGAACCCTTTCTACCCGTGGGTGTTTAACTCGCTTCCTACCCATGGGTGTCATACGCCGTGTAGTGCAGGCTTAGAATGTCACTACCCCTTTCTACCCACGGGTTTCGTAAGAGCCGGCTGGTGGCGATGGGGCTTTTTAAGTGGTTTTTGGGCGATGTGGTTGGGGATATCAACTTCCAAATGTGGCTGAGGAATTTCCAGCTCTAAAGCTCTGGCCCTTTTGGGATTTATGGCCGTGAGTATATCTATTTATGTATGAATCTACTTTAAGCCAACACTACAAAAGTTCTTTTAAATTATTATTCTTTGTGTTTTAACGTCATGTTTAAATACTCTTAATAAGTAAAAGTAATCGCACTGTATGATTTATGGTTGGGACTGGTTCAAATTCCTCTTTCGCTTTCACAACTAGTTATAATAAGTTAACACATCTGCAAAACTTTCTAGGTATACATACCAATGATTGTAATGTGACGGACAATTGTGTGATAGACATTTGAAAGGTAGAAATTAAAAGAATGTAAAGGTTATATATATAGTTTTTTATTTCTGACTAGTGGATCGTCCCAGCTTCGCACGGGTAGCGTTGTTTTTTTAAATATCTGAGGTTTCTTTCTTTAGTCACTGCTCAAGCATTGTGAAATTCAGCGCAATGATTTCAATTTATTAAATTTATAGCACTCCCTAAACAGTGTAGTTTGGTGATTTTTAATGCGCTTTAATGAACGGTTCAGTATTTCCGTTTAATAGAAAATTTTGGAATAAAACGCTATGAAGTATTTATAACAATCTAAAAAATAAATCATTACGTGTTGTAGGATGCAACTACTGGCGTCATCTAGTATGTTATATGTAAATTAGTAACGATTTGGTTTTGGTCACGGGCGCGATGGCTTATTTCATGTATAATTTCGGTGTTTCTCTACCGGTTTCTATGATTCTTTTTTTATTGAATAGGTAATAATGTAACCTTTTTTAAATAAGGGATGAATGAGAGTATTATAAACGTAATAGTAAACAAATATAATCAGAATGCTCCGAACTGCTAAGCTATCAGAAGTTACACGTGTTATTGTGAGTCAACCATAAAAGATAGACATATATTGTTGCGCAAATTTATTTAGACAATTATATGAAGAAGATTTCCGTCAAACATGATTTCTATGTAAGTTTAACCATTAAGGCTGCACACGCGACGGAAGCTTCAAAAATGGAGTAACTTCTCCCGTTTTCCCAAAATTTCCCAAAATTCCTCTTTACTACTCTGCTAGAAAGTATACAAAAACCTGCCCAGGAGTCTGGAGAATAATTGTACCAAGTTTCGTTAAAATCCATCGAGTAGTTTTTGTTTCCATAAGGAACATACAAACCGACAGACAGACAGACAGACAAAATTTTTACTGATTGCATTTTTGGCATCAGTATCGATCCCTAATCACCACCTGATAGTTATTTTGACAATATATTTCATGTACAGAATTGACCTCTCTACAGATTTATTATAAGTATAGATATAGATGTTGGTATTGATGTGATGACACACATACGATAAAACTTGTTATCCAAGTGAAAAATACATACATACATACATATATACACGGCTATAAATCCCTAGATGGGGTAGGCAAGCTAAAGAATTAGAAAATCCTCAGCCACTTTTGGAAAGTTAAGTGTTAAATTTGCATTGTTAAAAATATGATCTCCATTTTATTTCTTAGAATTGAAGGTTAAAACCTTATTTTTAAATGTTGATCATTCATTGTTTGACATCGTCTTTTATTATTATTACACATAAACTGGTGTCTTACAGTTTGGAGGAATTTGTATTTAAGAAAAATATATAATGAGACTGAGAATAGTCTGATTCGTGAACTATTAATAGTGTACAATATAGAAAAAGATGTGTTAAGTTGCTTTAAATACAAATTTCGCAAGCCTAGCAGCAAAACCTTAAAAAAGTGCTTTTTATCGTCTAGTTCAAAGCTAGCATTGCAAATCGCTCATACTAAGAATACTAGTTACACACTGATCAAGTGGAAATCGCTAACGCCCGATTTCTCAATTGAGTATTCAAGCTGAGAACGACTTAAGTATCGTTTTGTCTCATTCAGTTGTTAAGATTTCAATGCGACAGAACGATACTTAAGTTGTTCTCAGCTGGAATACTCAATTCAGAAATCTGGCGTTAGTGTCGTAAGGGGTCGAATGTCGTGATCGGAACTACAATTGAGGAATAATCACCGAAATTTTCGCATTGAAGTCAAGAGAAAAATGTTAATGGTTTCATATTTAGAGCGCAGCTTTAAGCTTAAAAAGCGACTGCACAGATAGTAAGAAGACCGAGGTTTATCTAACTCGTTCAGCTCCATTACATTCAATCACAATTTGCATTGAAGTCCTAGTGAATAAAATTAGCTTCCCTTGTTATCACTTTTGAACAATGGCTCCTAGCAATCAATCAAACACGCGTTTGCTCCAAGAATTTTCCAAGACAGAACGTTTAGTGGACAACTCAAACTGATATATGAGTAGCGATAAATATTATTTGACAGACATAATGAATTGCTGATTATTTATTATACTTTACTAATATTTCCATGACATGTTGGTTCAGAACAGCGCATGCACTCGTAAGCTCAGTAGATGTATATTTGGTACATTTATAACTGAAAAAAAAACATATATAAATTGTCATCTTGCAAAAGCAAAAGCGGCTGAAAGATGGTTTTAACCATATTATATCTAAATACTTATAAACATATACTACTCACGTCATTCCTTTCTTTGGAGCAGCCAGAGAATTTCCATCGGCAATTTTCTCGATCCTGAAAAACCTCTCCAGGTTTTTTCATAAAAAAAAATCATGCATGCTCACCAATTTTTACTATTCTCGTTTGTTAATAATCAAAGTCAAGTTATACAGGAGTGTTCTATTTATTTATGTTTTTCTTATTTAATTAAATTTTTCAACCTTTTATAAATAAAAGGTACATACATAGGTCAATTAAGTAAAGTTCAAAGATTGACTAGTATCAAAGTAGGAAACCGATATAATAATTGGCGCAGCAGATCTGGAATTAGTGTCATCAAATAATTAATATTATGTAGGACACAATGCACATTATTGACTATTATCGCCTTATAAATGTGCCGTTGCTTATTTTGGATCTATTTTCGGTTCTGTGACCCGTAAAATCAAATAAATAGAATTGCTATTTGTTGAAACCCGTATACCCGTATGACAAAAGAAACGAGCTATAAATACATATAAATATAAAGTGACTGGTCTATGTGCCCATATAAATATATATGGGCACATAGACCAGTCATCGAATACTCAACAAAGATAGTGATACACATCGGCAATTTGTAATTCCAGCGCTCGGTTCTTTTAAACTTCGGCTCGAGCTAAAAGTGCATGCATCTCGGCTGTAATGACTAACTTTGGTTGCTTGTATGCACAATGTACTTTTCCATGCGCCTATTGCTTTATTCATTGCTCGAAATACGGTCAGAAAACAAAATATAAATAAACTCATGTAGGTTTGTTCCTGACTAATTAAATATAGATATTGTTTGTCTTGGACCGACAGGGCTTACAGTTAACGTTGTATCAATACTTCAAAATCTTACCTCTTTTACTACAGTTCCGTAAACAACTTTGATGAGCGTAAATAACCGTAATAAATTTGTAACCAAGGATATAAAACACATGAATTGTCAAAATAATGGGAATATATAAGAAGCAAAGTTTTTGAGTCAGTTAATATGGAACTCGAAATAATATTTACATCTAGTAATTTACATCCACCGCAATAACAATGTAATCTTATAGAAAAAGAGTTAATTTCATATCAGTTTCAAAACAAAAGGTTATCTAAATAGCCTGTTACCTGATTGCCAAGTCACTTTAATAATATTACAAATGGCAACAATATAGCATAGCTTTTAGTATTCCGCCTGCCCCACTTATATTTCGCTTAATAAAATTAGCCTCACTACTTGTTTTCTCGTTAGCCTTAATATAATGTAATACTTATTTTTCATATATTTGATTATTCAAAAATTAAATTAGCTGCTTAAATAAAATAAAAGATGTGTTGTGCCGGCTTAGAATAGCACTACCCCATTTCTTCCTGTGGGTGTGGGTTTCGAAAGAAGTGATTAGGGGTTTTAACTATCTTAACTATCCTTAATCTAAAATATTATCCAAATCCAGATTCCAAAAGCGGCTGAATTCCTTCGCTGGAGAAAATCTGGTTTTACCCCTCTTTGGAATGTGTAGCAATGAGATATATTACATATTATTATACTCACACCATTAGTTCTTATTGTGATAGGCAGAGACTATCGACCGCCACTTTGTATGATCCTGATGATTGATGATTTCATACATGCGCTTTCGAAGAACATTCTCTATTTGATCTAAACGTGTCCTTCGACGTCGCCTTCTACTAGCAGTACCTCCCAAATGGGCTATATATTAGAGTATGGACGTATGAAAATATTTGTTCAATAAAAACCAAACATTACGCCACCAGTCACACCATCTGTATTGTCTCATCACTCATTATTTTAATGACCAAATTTCACAGCTATAGAGGTTATGCGAAACTCGTCCTCATATTTGGAGAAAGTATTCTTTATTACAGTGCTTTCCCTTTCGAAATTCATAATATCTTAAACTTGAAAGCAAACGTGTAATAAACGTTTTAATTAAATCGATGTTACATACATATGCTTCAGAGCTGGAAACTCCTCAGCCACATTTGGAAGTTGATAGGGCACAAGATGGTAGAAATAAAGTATCGTTGATGATGGGTTACCAACCGCATCACCCGAACACCAATTAAAAAGCGTCATAAACGTTTCAATTAAATCGATGATTGCACCGTGCGCTGAAAACACAGAAAAACTTTTTAAAATTAAGCAGTTATAGTTTATTTCTGGATATTGTTATGCAATGTCGGCTGGCTCGTGACTGCATTCCTTATTTTGTTATGTTTTATATAATTCCATGTGCTAGAGCCATTAGTTCCTATTGGGGTAGACAGAGACTAGCGTTCGCCGTTTTTTACGAATCTCGCTTGCATTCATCAATATTTTCATACATGCTCTTTTATTTTTCGGTCTCTGGACGCCTGCCTTTTAAACCTCCTTCTCTATTTGATCTAAATGTGTACTCCCTGTTCGTTCTCTGCAAACATTCAATCAACATTGCTGTACCTATATCTCACTACAATCCATCCTCTTATGTGCCCAATATTAAATGATTCAAGTGAACCAATGCAAGGTGTAATACCGGTAAAGTAAAAGTGGTTGTTTAAGGCACTACTAACTACAAAGTTGTGTAAAACCATCGGCATAATGGTGTAAAACAATTAGAAAAAATAAGTTTTAAAATATAGCCCTTATATTTCTAAGGAACCAAATCGTTCAGCAATCAAGTAAAACGCATAATAACAGCGTACCAAGCTAAGTGGGACTCTTCCCCACGGAACGGCTGCGTTTGAAATGGCCCGAGAGTATATCGGAAGGAGTCACTTATCGTAATTATCTGCTCCCGGCTTACGAAGGAAACGATCGCGGATGTCTTTGTCTCATGGACATGGCTCCAGTTCCGATGATGGAACGTCAGGGGAATTTATTGAGATGTTATTGTGGTAATGGTAATACTAATAATTCGTTGAATTGTATTATTTTTTAGATAGAATACCGGAATTCAATATCTATAATAATCTAGATTATTGGAAATACATACACAACATATACACATATATACTCACGGCCATAAATCCCAAAAGGGGTAGTCAGAGATTCAGAGCTAGAAACTCCTCAGCCACATTTGGAAGTTGATAGGGGCATGATGGTAGAAATAAATATCGTTAGTGATGGGTCTCCAACCACTTAGTCACCTCTTACGACACCCTTGGGTAGAAAGGGGTAGTGACATTCTAAACCGGCACTAAACGGCAAATTGGAAATGGTTTAAGATTATAAACCTTACTGATGTGACATAGGCTTTACCAACATATTTTTCGGTATGCCGCCTAGCTCTAAGTACTTTTATTATATGTGACTTATGTGAGGTCAGTCTGATTATTTTAATAAATGATTAATTATTTTGTGAGTGACAAACAAGTAAATAGATTACGTAATCATTTATTCGACCAAACAAGCCATAATATTTAAATAACCAGTTACAAAGAACACTAGCCACATTTTTGTTGTCGCCGTATCTTAAAGATATATATATATAATATACTACTACACTACTAGAACGTGTAAAAAGAAATAAAGGATAGAAGAATTTCGCGCTGGCAGCCATGGACACGGTAGCTCAATTGGCAAGAGCGACGGGGGCGTATACCCGAGGTCGCGGGTTCGAATCCCGCCTGTGTCGAAATTTTTCTTTCCTTTATTTATTCTTTATTTATTAGATATATATTTAGTTTGCTGTTCTTAGAGCTTTTAAAATGTGGTCAAAATATTTTGATATGATCTTAAAGCTATTTCCCAACTCGATTAACTTCATATACAACCTCAATACATAATGAAAGAATAACCATACTTTACATTTTGTCCGCCAGGAATTTATACTGAAGAAATAAATTAAGTTGCCAAAATAATAACTGGATGTCATCCAAAATTACAAAAAAACCTAACGACCTATGATTTAACTGCTACTTATTGCTTTAAACTATCCTCTATTGCAGTTTAACTACTATTTCCACTAACCTCTTCAATCAATTTGGACCCCATTTTTTTGTCGTGTTATATACACATATTCTTACTCACAACCCCGCACCTTTGATTGCAAACAGAGTTAGCCTGAACCTTGCAATTTAAAAGAGTGAGCCTCTTCGGAAGTGGAATTAGTGTATAAATATACAGCTACTCACGTATTCAAGTTCCCTTTATGTAGGCAGAGACTCTCGATCGCCACTTTACACGATTCTGGCAAATCTGCGTGCTTTATTTAGTCATCAATACATACATGCCATTTCATTCTTCATACTTCGAACACCTGCCTTTTTGAGCTCATGTTCTATTTCCTCTTAAAGTGAACCTCTAGTTAGCGTAAACTAATTAACATGTATTTTTAGGTATCCTGACAGCAATCAACTGCATCAGCGTGAGATGGACGATGAGGATCCAGGATGTGTTCACCTCATCCAAGCTGCTGGCTCTCATTGTCATCATCATTTCCGGGATATACTACATGTGTATCGGTAAGTTGTAAATAATAAGGAATATAAATCTAAGTCGACTTCCGTTGACTTACCGGTAGGTGACTAGTTTCTGGTTCCGAAGGTCGCGGGTTTGGAGGAAATAGAAATGCGATAGCCAACTAAATAAAACGTAAAATAGTGCTTAAAAAAGGAAAACACTACATGTGTGACAAAATACTATTGCGGTAACACTTGTGGTAAATATAAAACAATAAGAAATAGATCTTAAAATAAAAGGTCACACAAAACAACTATAGTGGTCTAAACATAGGTTATATATATATATATATGCCATATTATGCCATCCTTACGGTCCTATAGGTCTATAAACTATAATATATGAAAATGTACAAGATTGTTTTCATGCAATTCCCATTATATTTCATTTAAATATATTGTTTTGGCAATTGCTGTGAGCATTTAAATCAAATATTTTCTGCTTATGAGATAGAAACATGGTGTTTTGGTACAATGACCAATCCAATACAATTAATTAAAAAAACTATTTTATTAATGGTCACTATATCATGATTTTAGGGATATTCAAAACAACAAAGTTTCGGCCATATCGAATGAAACATTATTAATAAGACATTTAATTCGCAATAAGTATTGATTAAATTACTTTTTTTCTAAAAAAAAACAAATATGCCAAATATTCACACTTAATTATTGGATGTTTATCAAATGTGTTGAACTCATTTACAGCAATTTTTACACCATGTTATCACAACTAATTATATTTCCTGACCTTTTGATCCGGCTATTGACATTGAAAGAATTTCTTGAATAGGGTCATTGCAGTGCATTGCTATTATCTAATAAAAATATTTACCGTTATACCTTTTATAATAAGATTTTTTAGTCAGAATTACAGTTTTCAGATTTCAAAAAGTTTATTGCACTTATATACCCAACCTAGGTATTGACTGCAAAGAACATTACTTTTAGTAAACTTTTTGAATTAGTAAGGAAAACTCTCATATAATGATGATAATATGAGAGTTTGTGATACCTACCTACATTCATACATACATAAACTCACGGCTATAAATCCCTAAAAGAGAATAAAAAATTCTTCAGCCACTTCTGGAAATTAAGTGTGGAAAATATTGTATATATAAAAGGTTGTATGTGACGGTTCTCCAACCACATCGCCCAAAATTATATTTTTAGTTCCTTAGCTCTGGCTTCCCCTTCTAGGGATTTATAGCCGTGAGTTTATGTATGTATGTTTCTTTCATATCTTTCCTCGATACAAATATCTCTTTCCATAAATCTTGTAAACATATCTTTAATATAATGCCAACCCTGTCACAAAGTTCGAAGAGGTCCAATTGATATTGGCAGTTTCCAGAATCATTGCTCTATCGAATCGACTCATGTTATGTTTGTGAGTTCGATACTTCGTGATTATTCCACTATTCGCAATGGGAGGTTTTCCTTTTTTTCTTTTTTTCTTCTTCCCTGTTCTCAGGATAGATGGCGCCAGACTAGCTATGTTACTGGTAGTATCGGAACGTAACACCGTTTTTCACACTTGGATGTAATGATATCGTAAAACGGAACGTACATAAAAACGTTCTGATTTGAAAGTCTAAATTAACATCAGTTTAAGCCAAGATAGCTCAAAAGTAAATAAACAAAGACGGTACTTATATTTAACATTCTTTTTGTTGTTTTTACTCGCCAAAAAGTTACTCTATGGTGCTGTGACACATGTTTATAACGTTGAAATTGGCGAAATTATTGTGTGGCGAAATTGTGTGGTAAGTAACGTAGTTACATCAACGCCATCTACAGAGCTCTAGGAAACGATGCTGTTTTTTTATTTCTCAAAAAGAAAACCTCTCATTGGTGTCAACTCGAGGTCACATCACTATGTTGTACTGTTTTTTTTAACTATTTATTATACAAGGTGAGATAATGATACGTTCAAGTTATAATTTTCTAGTTGCATAACATTAAAAGAGATCACATAGAGTTGTGTATAAGTAGAAAATAAAATAAAAGTAATTCAATTTTAAAACTTAGCAAATAATAATATAGTTTTATCCTACTTATTGAAGAATTTGACTGCAATAAATGAAGCTCTTCTAAAGTAGTAATATGATTGAGATTTAAATCTTCATAATATCCTATGGAAATAATCTTGGATTGAATGTGACATATTTTTATCTGGATTGTTCGTTGTCTTCATATTGTAGGTAGTTTTCACTATACGACGGTTTTTGAAATAAAGGTTTCATTATAAATCCACATAATGTTCTCACAAACGTTCGGCTTTTTAATATCAGCAGGAGTAAGCTAATTTAACTACATATCTATATCTATACTTATAATAAATCTGTAGAGAGGTCAATTCTGTACATTAAATATATTTTCAAAATAACTATCAGGGGGTGATTAGTGATCGATACTGATACCAAAAATGCAATCAGTAAAATTTTTGTCTGTCTGTCCGTCTGTCTGTCTGTCTGTCTGTCGGTTTGTATGTTCCTTATGGAAACAAAAACTACTCGACGGATTTTAACGAAACTTGGTAGAATTATTCTTCATACTCCTGGGCAGGTTATAGTGTACTTTTCAGCAGAGTAGTGAAGGGGAATTTGGGGAAAATTTGGGAAAACGGGGGAAGTTACTCCATTTTTTGAGCTACATAAAAATCATGTATGACGGAAATATTTTACATAAAATTTTCTAAAAAATATCATTCTGCAGCATATGTCTATCTTTTATGGTTGACTCATAGATAATAACACGTTTAATTCCTGATAGCTTAGGTAGCAGTTCGGAGCATTCTGATTATATTTGTTTACTCTTACGTTTATAGTTCTCTCATTCATCTCTTATTTAAAAAAGTTTACATTATTACCTATTTAATAAAAAAAAAAACATAGAAATCGGTATAGAACAACCAAACTTATACATGAAATAAGCTATCGCGCCCTGTCGTCACACGTGAATGCTATAAGGATATTTTTTTAGTAATGGTTGCGCGCGCAAAAGATAGCCGGGAGTATACATATACTCCCTGTATGTATGCAAAGTTTGTAACTCTGATTGTTTGATTGCATGGTTTTATTTTCGGAGATACTGAACCGTCCATTAAAGCGCTTTCACAATCACAAAGCTACACTTTTCAGGAATGCAAAGTTAGAGCAGTGATTGAAGAAACCTCAGATATTTTAAAAACTACGCTACCCGTGCGAAGCTGGGCCCGATCCACTAATAAAGTTAATATAACTTGGTATCTATCTTATGCTAGTAATTCTAAAGGGACATTCAGTATAACAGCTATGAATCCCAAAGAGGGACACAGAGTTTCAGACTTAGAAATCACTCAGAAAGTTTTGGAAGTTGAGAGGTGAAACGGGTGAAAAGGTTGGTAATGGGTCTTCAGCCACATCGCCCGACTCTCTAAAGCCCTAAACCCCTAAGTGGAAATCGCAGGAAGAAATTACCTATATTACAAGCCTAAACTACGGAGCAAATTGCATATTTTATTACAAATAGAAAAGACTGTTGTCTTTATTTGCATTTACTGAATAGGCTCCGAAACTGCTCAACAGATTTAGAAAATTATTTCATTAATTGACATTTATGAAACCCAAACATTCAGAAAAAATAAAGGGTAAATGATGTCACGCTTAGTATTATAGGGGTTAGCAAAGAAGAAAGAAAAAAGAAAAGTTATTCATTTGCTATTAAAGGGACAAAAATTAACAATATACACACAGCAAGTAATAATACAAAAAAGAGAAAAAGCTTTAAAGATAACCAGTATAAACACTTTTTTTATTAATAACATCAATGGCAAAAAACAAAAAAACATATCATTTAACTAAAGACAAGAAAATTAAAAATAAAAAAAACCATAAACAGAAACACTTTAGTAAAAAATAAAAAATAAATAAACAGAAACACATTAGTAAAAAATAAAACAAAATATTACAACTTGACCAGCGCCGCATTCTTTTAGACATGTTAGTTCTGCATGATGTTTTGAGTGGTCGGATGGATTGTCCCAACGTAGTTTCCCAAATTGGACTAAACACGCCTGCGCTCAGAACTCGCCATACTTTTAGAAAATTGTTTCACCTACCTTTTGCTAGAACCAACTATGCTCATAACGCGCCCATTCAACGAATTTTAGATGAGTACAACAAATATTTTTATTCCCTCGATCCGTTTGCACATAGCAAGTCTATTTTCAAACGCTTGGTTCTAGACGCTATAGTTGTTTAGGTAGATTCAACCATTTCTATGTCATATTATTTAAATAAGGTTTTACTATTATATAACGTTTATGCATATCAATACAATCACATTCACATACATACACTCACATTATCATATACACACTCACACATCATAATACACATTACACACACCATACACATTATCATTCAAGTATCATCAATTATCATTAATATTAAATTTTATTCTTTTCTCAATTGTTTAGCATTTTTACATATATTTTTCTTTTCTTTTTCTGTTGTTACTCATTATGTCTTTAGATAGTTTAGTTTATTTTTTTTTTCTTTTGAATTAACTGTGTGTGTATCTTGTTTTAACTTGTGATCATCTGTTATTGGCCTTATTTACTGTATTGTTTCAACTTACTATATAATATGTGTTGCTGTTGATGATCCTTATATAATAAATAAATAAATAAATAAAACAAATAACTAAAGTAATAATATTATAATTTTACGATGTTGTGCCCTCAAACAGCAAAAAGGCACTGACTCAGCAAAGTTGTGAGTTTTACCTCACAACACTGATTTTCAGTCAACGCCTACACCAGCGACATCACAAGCGTCACACCAGCAGCAGCGTGATATAATGGTAACACACTAATAGTATACTTAAACATAAACAGTACTTAAAGATATAAATATATAATACATAAAATATAGAAATTTTACTACAAAAAGATAAAAAATAAATAAAATAATAAACAATCATATAGTACATATATCACACCCTTATAATACACATATATATGTATACTTTAATGTATGTAGTTTAGTACTGGGAAAGGGATTGGACCGAGTGGCCGTATGACACTACCCAAGCAGCCGGGGAGCCAGGGAGGATCACTAGAACATTCATTATATTTGTGAAATGTACCGCGCCATACTAACTGCAAGTAGGTTTTGAAAGTATAGAAAACCACTGAGTATAATGCATTTCACAATTTGATTTAATTACCCTAGGATTAAAATTCAACGAGTGTCTATAAATAAAGATGCGGTTTGTCGAAGTCAGTGAATAAGCGATTGATATAGGCTAATTATAAAACAAACTTGATAATTTATGCTCCAGAAAGTATTATACTCTCTTGAACTCAATAATGTTGCTAGGTCAGACTGACTGAAGGCCGTGTCTTTTATAGACAGGGCAAGGTAATTAAACAAATAAATATTTTTTTAGCGCATGTGTTGTTATTTGATATGAGTTTAAAGTTGTGATCGATCGATCGTAACGTTACATGATCTTGATAAATATCTCTTACTCCCCTCTCATTGTTCTTCTCTTACTTTAATATTCTCAATCCGGACGCCCGCCTTTATAAGACCGTTTTCAGTTCGGACCTCGAAAGTCTTGTGTGGTCTCTATTAAAAGTACTATCCACATTGACTCTATATATCTCTTTCGCTACTTTACTTTCATCCTTTTTCTAACATGCATTTTTCCTATTTCATATAGTATCACACCATCAATCTATGTTATGATTATGTTGTTATATAGAGTTATTTATTTGTTCAAATCGTGTACGTCAATATAGGTCTGCTTGTATTTTTTACAATCTGTGATGTAAGTTAAGACTTATGGTTACTTCAGTAATCAATTTGAGATGCGGTTAGGTATATTTTTATACAAACAAACCACAACTATGTATCTATAGTTTAAGTACCAATTTATAATGGCGACTGTAAACTTTGATATAATATACTTGAAATTTGATAGTAGTGAGTCACCCTTAAAAGTTAAAATATTCCTAATCTTAAAATTTGTTGCAGACTTATGATGTAAATATGCTTGTTGGACTTTTTGCAGGAAAGCGTTGTACAAAGATTATTATTTGGCTTAATTAATAGAATACTGAAACTACATCTATACCTTATGGTATCTTTTTTCATGTCTGGTTTTAGAAGCAAAATATGATATGATGGCGACGCATGTCTGAACTGTCTTGATGCAATAACGTTATAAAATAATTTTATTTCTGTAATTTAAAGCACAAGGAACATACTTAAAATATTGAATAAGAGCACAAACTATATAGAGATGAATAAGAGTTTGACGCTTTTATAACTTTATTATATATAACCTCCTCCTTTTTTTAAAGTCGTTAAAAACGAAAGTGGTGTTAGTTACACTATTTATGACTCGAGAACAGATGAACCGATCTGGCTGAAAATTGTCGGAGATATTTATTATATTTTGTTTATGTTAGTAGAGGACGACCTCGGAGGACACATTTGGATCAAATAGAACATGTGCTCAAAAAGGCGGGTGTCCGCAGTATGAAGAATAAAAGAGCATGTATGAAAAGACTGATGGATGTAAACGAAGCCAGAGAGGTTTGCCAGGATCGAACAAAGTGGCGATCGATAGTCTCTGCCTACCCCAATGGGAACTAACGGCGTGAGAATATGTATGTATGTATGTATGTTGTTTAGAAGATTAACAGCAAAACATAACTTATAAACTTCTATTATATGAAATCAAAGTCCCTCATATTTTTGTCATGGTTCTTTATAATGTTAAATATATAAATATATATAAAAAAAATCTTTATAACATATAAAATTCACGTGTCACAGTGTTGCTCACCAAACTCGTAGGAAATTATTTAACCTCGGCTGAACCGATTTTAATGAAATTTTTCATACACGGTAGGTATGTCTTTATATGCTCCTTAGTCCAACCCCTAAATTTAATTTATGTTTCGTAGACTAGATTTTTTGTAGACATCATTTAAATTTTTTATTTTGCCGTGTAGAGGCTTAGAATAGCACTACCCCATTTCTTCCGGTGGGAGTACGCAAGAGGCGACTAACGGTATTGAGGTTTTTAAGAGATTTTTGGGCGATGCAGTTGGAGACCCATCACCAACAACCTTTATTTTACCATCTTTTCCTCACTCAAAGTATGTATAATTTTATATGGCAAAACAATGTTTGCCGGATCAGCTAGTAATTTACGAAAAAGGATAAGTAATATTTAAGCTTAAATCACTTTTTATTAGTTCCAAATTCCAGTTCCAGTTCCAGTTAAAATAATCTTCTTATAGTCAATTAACTTTTCAACTCAATCAGCAACTTACAATTTCTTTTTATGATATAAGAATTCCTATTACAGTTTTTCCCAGTACAGTCCAATCACATCTCGCTCAATTTAATCATACAGTCAGCCGATATCTAACAGTCAATTGTTACAACATATTGATGACGAAATGAACTATCAACATTTATTGAGGAAGGCAATGGCTAAAATAAAGGTCAATAAAGCATACTCGATAGAATCTATTTTACTATTATAGCTCATTTAACCAAGTATTTGTGTTAAATGTTTTATTGAAAGTGAAACTATTATCTATATTAATATTTTGATTGTAAAAGATGACTGGTAAGAACAACTGGGTTTGATGTAACTTGAGGAAATAGTAAAGCACTTTTTTACCTGTTCTTATAAATGACACGCGAGGCGATTACGGTATCTCGCGCCGCATATGAAATTATCGAGTAATGTGGTAATAGGTTTGTCATAAAAAAAATAATATATTTTACATACATACATATACTCACGGCTGTAAATCCCTAGAAGGGTTAGCCAGAGCTAAGGAATTAGAAACTCCTTAGCCAGTTTTGTAAAGTTGAGTGGGGTAAAGATGGTAAAATAAAGGTTATTGGTGATGGGTCTCCAACCGCATCGCCCAAAAATCCTTTAAAACCCCCAATACCGTTATTCGCTTCTTAAGTATACCCACCGGCAGAAATGGGGTAGAGCTATTCTAAGCCGACACTACACATCAATCCCATAAAAGGATAGCCAAAGCTTCAGAGCTAGGATCTCCTCAGCCACATTTGGAAATTGATAGGGGAGAAGATGGTAGAAATAAAGTTTTGTTGGTTATAGGTCTCCAACCGCATCGCCCAAAAAACACTTAAAGCCCCATACCTTTAGTCGCGTCTTACGGGCTTATTCCGTTTATCCACCCTAAAATAGCCTCCCTAAGTCGGATATTCGGAAACGCATGTCCGTCTAGCCACCCTGAACGGGGTGGATATCCGGAATGCATATAATATGGTTCTTCCGATTTTCTACCCTGTCTACGTACAGTCATTTACAGAAAAAAGACCCTAAGTTTGTAAGATTTTTTTATTCAAACTGTTAGTAAGAAAGTAGGTATGTTTATCTTAAGTATTTTAATGTTCTTGGTTTCTGTAAATTACTGCACTTGGGGTAAAAAATCGGAAGAACCATATTATATGCATTCCGGATATCCACCCCGTTCAGGGTGGCTAGACGGACATGCGTTTCCGAATATCTGACTTAGGGAGGCTGTTTTAGGGTGGATAAACGGAATAAGCCGTCTTACGACACCCGTGGGTAGAAAGGGGTAATGACATTCTACACGGCAAATTTCTACTTTACTTCAGTCGAATCCAGCTATGTAGTGTTGACTAAGTATAGCTCTACCATGTCTTCCCATGGGTGCCTATGAGATAAATCGATCGTATTTTAAAAAAGTTAGTTCCAGTTCTTATGATGAATATAAAATGTAATGTTTCACGAGACACGATATGAGACCGTAACAAAAAAAAAATAAGCAATGGCTACGTTTTTTTTGTATATATAGCCATCTATGCCTCTTTGCATCTAGCCATAACAAGATGGTAGAAATAAAGTATTGTTGGTGATGGGTCTCCAACCGCATCGCCCAAAAAACACTTAAAATTAAACTATGGCTACGTATGTACAATGTACATACGTTTAAAAAACAGGACTGTCTCACAACGATGAAGTGGTTATGGTTTAAATATATGCTGTTGAAAAATTAGACAGATTGATTTAATCAGTGACCTCGAATTAGTTGAGTAAATGCAAGTCAATCAAAGTTGCATTTTATTACCTTGAACCAATTTGTTATCTGACATTATTAATATAACATAAAATAATAATTACAGGATGCAATAGCATGGTATTATGTAACCTACAAATGTCACATACCAGAACCAATAAAATGTTTATGCAACTTATACTATAGTGCGGCATAGTCCCCAGATTTGATTCCTAAAATGGAATGAATAAAAGTAACAAGTTATGTAATTTTGGTGTAGTCGTGTCGGCTTAGAATAGCACTAGCCTTAGTATCCGCAGGTGATGTATGTCGCTACTTAGGGTTTTTGTGCCATTTAAATTATTTTTGCGTGATATCGTTGGACATCGATCCCCAATCACCATTTTACAAACCCCGTTAAAATTCCAAAAGTGGGTAAAATAATTCTGATTCTGAATCTCTTTGGTATTTATAGTCTTGGGTAAAGGTATAGATCTTATTTCACGTAGAAGAATAAAAAGTTGTATAGCTGTGTAGTGCCGGCATAGAATAGCACTTCTCCAATTCTTCTCGAGGGTGCTCGTAAGAGGCGGCTAAAGGTATGGGGGTTTATAAGTGATTTTGGGCAATGCGGTTGGAGACCCATCACCAAAAACCTTTGTTTTACAATTTCAGACTTACACAACTTCCAAAAGTGAAACAGAATTTCTTACTCCAAAGCTCTGGCTACCCCTTCTAGGGATTTATATCCGTGCGTATATATATATATACACGTATGTAAGGATAAACAATTAAAAATTATAAAGCCTATTTTGAACTAAAAATCACATCACATCTTAATTTTTCTCAACGTCTCAATATAATTTGATTGACAAATTAACAGTAATTATTTGCTTATTGTCACCGTTGTTGGGCGTTATAAGGTCACTGGCAGATAGTTGTGTTGAGTAGCCATGAATTTTGATATTTGTATGGCTGGCTACAACTAATGGTTTACACACACTTATATTAGCTTCACCAGCATGTATGTATGTATGTAACCGACTCCTTCTATCTCGATTTTGACCCACTTTAAACGGACCGATTTAATTCACAATTTGTAGGTACCTCAATCGAAAATCAGGGACAATATAATTATTTCATAGGTTCATCCCGTTATCCTTCCGTTACCGTTCCGTTATAGTAGGGTCGCCAGGATTAAATAATTTCAAATGATTAAGTACTAAAAGGTTAAAAATAAATATAGTTTAAAACAACTTAAAATTACGCTTTTGAAACACATTTTATATAAAGGGAGTTATGAATGACTGAACTGAACACTTAATATCAACTGTCAATTCATGATAAACTCAACCATTACTAACTGTACTCTACTATTTAATTTTTCATTAAAATCAGCTCAGCTCTGCTGTTTAATAAATATTGGTTCCAAAAATTATCAATACATGATTGTAATAAAGACGACCTAGGTTTAATCTTGGCAACATGACTAGTGCCTCCAGGAGCGAATTACTCCACGTCGGTAGGGTACTTTTTTTACCCATTTTCCGTAAAGAGTGAGGGCGTGAAGCCTTATCATTATTAGAGCATAAATCTTCATAGCTAGAGATTTTGAGAACAATTTTTAATGGCCTTTCCTCAGCAGCTTAGTACTTTAAGCATGTAGTTATCGGATAGGATATATTTGTGTGAGTTTGTATGAGTGAGTCGAGAGCCACAACTATTTCCACTTTCATTGCTATCGTCAGAGGGACCGATCTTTTGAAAGAATTATAATTATGCTAGAGCATTTCTAGTTTTTGCATAAAATATTGAGATACGTACTCCAGTTGTGCCTGTTTTAACGCCTGCGGTAGATTGTTGTCAATGGGTTAATATAGTAATGGCTTAGTAATTGTTGTGTGTTTAATCGTTCGAACACTTTTACGTCATATTGTACTTTTGACTCGCAAGTGTTACAAATATTGAAAACATATTTTTTCAGACTATTTTTTTAAATACATACATACATATACTCACGGCTATAATTGCCTAGAAGGGGTAGCCAGAGCTAAGGAATTAGAAATTTCTCAGCCACTTTTGGAAAGTTGAGTGAGGAAAATATGGTATAATAAAGGTTTTTGGTGATAGGTCTCCAACCGCATCGCCCAATGTTCCCTTTAAAGCCCCAATACCTCTAATATAAGCTATAAGCTCTTACGTACACCCACCGGTAGAAATGGGGCTACACAGCAAATTTATTACTATTTTTTTAGACAGTTTTAAAGTTATACATACATATTTACATATGCTCACGCCATTATTTCTCAATGGGTTATGTAGAGACTATCGATCGCAACTTTTTAATATCCTGGCAAAGCTTTCTAGCTTCGTTCACATCCATCAGTCATACATGCTCTTTTGTTCTTCATACTTCGGATGTTTGCCTTTTTTAGTTCAATGTATATTAAGTTTTAAATTTCTGAGAATGCTATCGTTTTTTGTGCGGAGATGAATCCGTTATTTAGTGCATTTTTAAATTCTACCATACTTAAGCCGTGACGGAGGAAAACTAAGCGGGAAATATTTAATTATCATTGTTTGTTTCAGGTCACACTGAAAACTTCGAGGATGCATTTGCTGGGGAGTACGGAGCTGGTAAGATGGCGCTGGCGTTCTACTCTGGCTTGTTCGCGTTCGGAGGGTGGAACTATCTGAACTTCGTGACTGAAGAGCTACAGGACCCTTACAAGTGAGTTTCTTATATTAAAGTAGAAGTAGTATTAAGCCCGAAAACAGAAGGGCGTGAGTTCCAATCCTGGGTCGGGCCTACACCAATTTGTCTTTTCTAAAGTCATATGTGTGGTTAATTTATCATGGTTGTTAACGGTGAGGGAAAACATCGTGAGGAAACCCACATGGCTGAGTTGCACTCAGTCATGTGACAGTGTATTCTTACAAAACGGCGATAGGCCTGCCCCCTATCACGTGAGTACACTGTCCAAGCAAAACGTGGGTACCTTCTCTGGAAACTAGATGGCGCTGCCATGTGAGTTCAGAAGTATTGGTACCTCTGCCAACCCCTTAGGGGATAAACGGCGTGAACGTTTATGTTATGTTATGTAGTATTAAAGTAGTCTTTGACCCGTGGATAATATCACACAGTATTTAGCAATTTGCTAATCGGCTTAGTAATCTAAGCCAAAACGCACTAACCTTTTTCTCCCTGCTAGCGTCGTAAGAAAAAGTGAATGGTGATTGTGCTGTTTAAGTGACCGGAGTTT
The DNA here is from genome assembly GCA_963576735.1 of Bedellia somnulentella. Taxonomy (NCBI): domain Eukaryota; kingdom Metazoa; phylum Arthropoda; class Insecta; order Lepidoptera; family Bedelliidae; genus Bedellia; species Bedellia somnulentella. Next base: position 7,295,978 of record OY755175.1, on the reverse strand, counting down.
AAGTGGAAACCCATCATCGACCATCCTTTATTTTATAATAATTTTTCTAGTCAACTTACAAAAGTTGCGGAGGAATTTATCTGAGAATGCTCTGGCTGCGGTAGCCATAGGTTCTTTGTATTTATTGCCATGCATTATAATTAGTTGTTTTCTGATTTGCAGTATGACATAATAAGTTGACAACCAGTAATGTGTTGTTGTTGTGTTACACATAAATAACTTCGTAACAGGTATGAATATTCATTAATTTAAAAATAGCTATTTGCAAACTTGTATAACTTATTGACTTATCACGTTATCGCTGTACTTGTCACTTAGTAAGTAATCCTTTATTTCCTCTTCTTAGCATAAAGCCAAAGTCATAGCTAAAACTGATCATAGCGAAATCCAATAAGTAAAAAATATAATGAGATAGAAAGACAGATTAAAAAACTTCATATAAGTTCGAGGTTTATTACAAAATATAAGTTTTTTTTATTAAATTTCATTTAATATGCAATTTCTTACATACATACATACATATTCTCACGCCGTTAGTTCCCATTGGGGTAGGCAGAGACTATCGATCGCCACTTTGTACGATCCTGGCAAACCTCTCTAGCTTCGTTCACATCCATCAATCTTTTGATACATGCTCTTTTATTCTTCGTACTACGGACACCTGCCTTTTTGAGTACATACATACATACATACATACATATACTCACGGCTATAATTCCCTAGAAGGGGTAGCCAGAGCCATGGAATCATAAATTCCTCAGCCACTTTTGGAAGTTGAGTGGGGAAAAGGCGGTAAAATAAAGGTTTTTGGTGATGGGTCTCCAAGCGCATCGCCCAAAAATCCAATAAAAAGCCCCAATACCCTTAGTAGCCTCTTACGACACCCGTGGGTAGAAAGGGGTAGCGACATTCTAAGCCGGCACTACACGGCAAAAGTACATTTTCTATTTGATCCAAATGTGTCGTCCGAGGTCGTCCTCTACTAACATTACCTTCCACATTGGCTCTATAGATCTCTTTTACCAATTTACTGTCATCCATCCTCACTATATGCCCAAACCATCTCAACATTCCTTTTTCTATCTTTCTTACAATATCATATAATATATGCAATTTCTTATAACTCTAATTTACTCATCTATGCCTTTACATAATCTAGCAATTTACAACTTTGAAAATAATAGGTAGATGAAACTGATTAACCTTCTTTACGAACACACAATCTTATTTTTTATACAATATAGTATATGAAATGGTCCAAAAATTTGATTAACAATATGGATTATTTTATAGAAATTTCTTATAAAATTTGTGGCTAGCATAGTTTGTCGAGAATAGTGAAACTACACTTCCAGTTTATTGTCGCCGTAGTCATCGATAACGTGTAAATGATGAGCTTTGTTAGCGAAGAAACACGTTTATCCAATAGAAAAAGGATGCGCAATTTATAGAAAGATAAAAAGACATTTCGACTCTCCTGATACTTTTTACTATTTCTTTCTACTATTTAACACCTCTTGATTCATGAAATCAATAGTATCAGTCTGCAAGAAGTAGAGTAACTTTTAAAAAGCTTTGTCGGCTAAGAAAAGCACTACCCTATTTTTTCCGGTGGGTGTACGTAAGAGGCGACTAACGGTATTGGGGCTTTTAAGGAATTTTCGGGCCATGCGGTTGGAGACCCGATCACCAACAACCTTTATTTTACCATCTTTTCCCCATTCAACTTTCCAAAAGTGGCTAAAGAATTTCTAATTCCTTAGCTCTAGCTACCCCTTATAGGGATTTATAGCCGTGAGTATATGTATGTATGTATGTATGATAGGACATATTAATCTGCGAGTTTTTCTTGAGCTTTGTTAATATGGATGGACATATTAAAACTCTATTAAAGTGAAATGTCTAAGTTGTTATCAGGATTCGTTCTTGACCTGCGCGTATTTATAGAAAGTGTCAAGATAGTTCAAATACTTGCTCTGAGCTCCTGATCGGGAAACTGGAGAGCTTGACAAACACTTTGTAAGCTCTTGGCTGAGTTAATAAGGCTTTCAATTCAATTCCCGAGTGCGAGATGGGAGTTAATTCTTTATCATTTGTTTCTCCCTTAGTGTAAAATTTTATAAAGTTTTCTACGGTTGGGATAAAAAGACGGTGGATTGTGCGATCTACCGTCAACCCGCTTTTAATAGTTTACAGTATTTAAGAGGCAAAAACTTACGGTAAAATATATGATTCCGAGATGTCTCGCTATGCCTTAAAAATACTAATGGAAAAGTGGTATTAAAACTTTCTGAGTTCTCATCTATTGTATAGGAACAAAAAACTTATTACTATGTTCATGAAGATCGGGCGACGTTATGGGTTTTAAATATTTGTCATTAGACAAATTTAGAACATAATCTGAGTGAACATCACATTCTAAAAACACACAACAACAACAAGTTGTCATTCAAAACGATGGCAATGATTTAAACAGGTTTAATTCTGGTGCTAACCCTTTTTGCCAAACCATCTGCCAATTCTGAGAACGACAAAGCCCTTCCCAGTATTTCTTTAGACATCTAGAATATTCTCAATCTAGAGTCTTCCTTTTATCCAAAGTGTAGGTACATAAACCAAAGACATTCGTTTTATCTTCAGTGTGAGCACTTTTCTTATTGTATGTTTTATTCATATCACTATCTTGGAATCCAATTGACCGCTTTCTGGAATGATCTCGGAAACTGTGAGGAATTCACTCATTCCGACCTTTAGATGTGGGACGTGCGAATTATGGAATCTGGTAATCTCTCTTATAGAGTCTCATTTGGCGTTATGCCAAGTTTTATTCAGCTTTAATATAATCGTGTGGCCCTTATGATTTTTATTAGTGTTTTCTTCTTTAATCTTTGATCAAACTAGTTACCAACCCAAATTTGACCTTCCTTGAGAGTCATAAATAGGAGAAAAGAAATTTTAATTTATTGGAGTATTTGTAAATAATATTTAAAATCTATCTCAACAAAATGCACCTTCGATTGACAGTAAGAATTCGTCTTGAAAATCAAGGAGCTAGTTAATTTTGGTATTAGATATTATTGATCACCCTAGTTTAGTTATTTATTTGAATCGGCACGGGACTTAAATAATTAATGAAAGAGAATGAAAAGGCACTCCGGTAAATTGAGTTGCGAGATTAATTCAATGAACGGCGGGCTTTAGTTCGCTTCTCACTGCTCCCATTTCATTCAATTTGCACGGAGCAAAGTTGGTATTAGATTTGATACTATCTCCTCTACTTTCAATGCGAGGCTAAGGCATCGTTGATTTTATAGATTATGAGATAATTTTGTGCTGTGGCTGTGTAGTGTCGGCTTAATAGCACTACCCCATTTCTTCCGGTGGATGTACGTAAAAGGTGACTGGCGGTATTGGGGCTTTTAAGGGATTTTTAGGCGATGCGGTTGGAGACCCATCACCAACAACCTTTATTTTTACCATCTTTTCCCCACTTACATTTCCAAAATAATTCCTTAGCTCTGGCTACCCCTTCTTGGGATTTATAGCCGTGAGTATATGTATGTATGAGATAATTTTAACTGAAAAACCGTGGTACAAGAACACCGCTTATCATGCAGACGATGAGGGTTCCAATCCCGGGTCGGAAGAACACTAATTTGTCTTTTCTGAAGACACATGTGACCAATACATATTTGAGAATTTAATGTATGCCAAAAAGAATATAGGCCAATTTAGTAAAGTTAGTGATAGGCATACTGTTAACACTCGAAATAAGGACAAACTTAACGTACCGAAGTGGAGACTTAATAAAGTAAGTAACTCCTTTATGGGACCATCCCTGAAAATGTTCAACAAACTTCCTTCTGACATATTGGAATTGCCTGTGGCATCTTTTAAAAAGGCAATTAAAGCTATGCTTTTAAAGAAATCTTACTACAGTGTTCAAGATTTTTTAAACGACAAGGACCCAACGCGCACATAACCATGTCCGTAAAGCTATAAATCTTCCCTCGTTATTCCTAGGAATAATTGTCTGGTGAGGATTTTTCTTCTCACGTTATGTGATTGGTTTTTGTGATGGACAATTTATTTTAATTATGTCAAACTAGCGTTTGGTTTGGTCGCATAAAAAATCTTTTGTAAAGTAAAAACTTGTTTATAAACTGAAATTGTACAAACCATATTTTGAAAAAAATAACAAATGTGAATGTAAAGAGTTTCTTTGTTGCTTCTTCTCTTTACGAACACCTTCCGAAGCAACGGATTAACAATTTATTTAAAACTTTGACGTTCTAAAAATGTTAGTATTTAACCTTATTTTGAAAAATAAACTTTTTGACTTTTTTTTTTTACTTTTGACTAGGTTCAGAAGTATTGAAACCTTTGCCAACACCTTCGGGGATATACGGTCGGTGATTTTGAGTTTTACAGATAACTAACTCTCTGTGAGTATATACGTGTATCTGAGATACCGTACTTTGCAGTTTGATGATGCCAAAAACCACAAGAAAATATAATATCAGTGCCAGGAATAGTTGACAAACGCGTTAGATACGTCAATTTTCCATGAATGGATTATTCCTTTATCGTACTTGGTTGCAATTTGTTTCTCTTTTTCAATATTTGTTTAAAGTTTCCCAGATTCTATTGACACCGCGAGCGATAACGGTGATGATGTTAATAGCCGCCAATATAACTGATATATTTTTTATTAGATTCACTGCTCGTTTTACTCGTAGTAGCATAATATTCAAAATTACAATATACAATGCAATGACCACAAATAATCCTATCAAGTACCTACAATACTAAATTCCATTTGAATGTTTCAGAAACCTGCCCCGAGCCATCTGGATCGCCATGCCGCTGGTGACCATCATCTACGTGATGGCGAACCTGGCGTACTTCGCCGTAGTCTCCAAGATCGAGATGATGACCAACCCTGCTATTGCTGCGGTGAGGACTATCTTACCTACTTGTATTTACGGCTTTTGAACATTACTTTCCATATTTGAACCTGGTGTTCGGAATACTCACGTTTGGCTTCGACAGTAAATATGTACGTGATAAGGGGCCTATACGGCAAATGTAGTAATTTTTGACATTACTTACTTTTTTAAATTCTGAGAAGCATAACCATATACAATTATATTAATCTCAAGTACTCCCAGTCTTCGGTCAAACGTGAAGCGTGGTGGATGGATCCACCTGTTGCCTCCTTACTGGCGCATTGGAGTTCTGTCTCTCGCCTGTCGACTTTCCATTTAGCCTAAAACAATCAGATCCATGTTTGAGAAAGAAAATAAGAATGAAAACATTCATTCATTGCTACGTACAAAAAAGACAAAGATACACTCACATACATTTAAAAACACTTAACATTCAACCATAGATGACCCCCCATTGGGGGTGGTCTGTGCAATCAACATAAAGAAAGTAAAAGTAAATTTCATTAGAAAATAATAATAACACAAAAAGAGCAGATAGAACACAGCACATTAAATACATATATAGGTACATTTAAAATAAGTGTGGCTGATTTCTTACAAGGTTTCCTAACTTTCGTTAAATTATTGTATGTAACACAGACTATTCGCCAGCTTCAATTTTACTTTCCAAAAGATATTCGTACTCATACTCTTCGCTAACTCATACTTCTTCTTCTTCTCAGTCGTAACACTCTTGACAGAGTGGTCGTGGTCGTCATTTTGGTCAGGTGACCAAATTCGGGTGACCTTTCTTAACACAATTCGTCACCATTCTTCGCCAACTCATACTTACCTTCTCACATTAACATTGCAGATATTCGGCGACCGCCTCTTCGGCAGTTGGAGCTGGGTGATCCCGGTGTTCGTGGCCCTATCCACGTTCGGCGGCGTCAACGGGGTGCTGTTCACGTCCGCCCGGCTCTTCGCCACCGGCGCGCAGGAGGGACATATGCCCGCGTTCTTCTCGCTGTTCCATATCGAGAAGCAGACTCCGATTCCGTCGCTTATTTTTACGGTAATGATTTAAATTTGATTATATGACTTTTGATAAGCTTTGTGAGGATTTTGACTTGGTTTTTTAGGGTTATGTGTAATATGTAGGTTAAAGAAAAAATAATAGGCAGCGAGTGAAGCAGGCATGAGGATTAAATTTGTATTGAGTTAAAACTTCATATATATTTTATAGCATGATGGTGTGCTGGATTTGGCACAGTTATTTGATGGTAAGGGAAACATCATTATCATATGGAATCCTACAGTGGTTTGTTAATGCTAAATCATTTGTTATCCGCGTAAAGCAACCTGAACACACTTGTACTTGTAATTATGCATGCAAAACATACTCTGAAGTCTGAACATCTGATTCAGAGTATGATTTAATCTGACTAGTGAAATTTACTTTATATCCTATGGGATAGATACATATACTCACGCCATTAGTTTCAATTGGGGTAGGCAGAGACTATCTATCGCTACTTTGTAATATCCTGGAAAACCTCTCGAGCCTCGTGTAACTTTATCAATATTTTCGTACACGCCCTTTTATTACATATACGTTTACATACCATGGTTGTTAGTTTAAGTCCCATGCACTCGCTGCTTTCTTCAGTTTTTATAGTCACAGTGTTGCTTTTTTTCTAAAAAAACTCAACTGTGTTATTGTTTTTATAAGATTTATCTAATCTAGTCAACGAAAATATAAATGATTTTAATGGGATGACGCATTTATGATATTTAGGGAACAGTAACACAAGTTCAAATATGTATACAAACATAATTTAAATCTTTTTGTTCATGAAAACCTCATGTGGGGATTATTACTAATAAATAAAGAATAAATAAAAGGAAAGAAAAATTTCGACACAGGCGGGAATCGAACCTGCGACCTCGGGTATACGCCCCGACGCTCTGCCAACTGAGCCACCGTGTTAATTGGCTGCCAGTGCGAAATTCTTCTATCCTTTATTTCTTTTACACGTTTAAGTAGTGTTTGCGTTTCCTACCTCCGAATTTTAAATACTGCATAAATATTCAAACTCACAAAAATTACTGCATTCTTGAACTCTTTTTTAAATTATGGGTATTCAAAATTCCTCGATGCCCTTGTTTATAAAAGTACGCAACAAGTTCCAACAACTCAATCATTCTCATTTCTTTCTACAGTGTTTCTTCTCCCTCCTCATGCTGACGACCAGCAACGTGTTCGATCTCATCAACTATTTCTCCCAAACACTCTGGCTGTCCGTCGGCGCGTCCGTAGTCGGCATGCTGTGGCTCCGACACACCAAACCCGACCTCCCACGACCAATCAAGGTCAACCTACTCGTTCCACTACTATTCCTCCTAGCAATAGGCTGTCTCGTCATCATACCAGCTATATACCAACCTAAAGATACCGCTATAGGACTAGGAATACTCTTATCGGGTATCCCAGTTTACTATCTCTGTGTTTACTGGACAAGCAAACCTAAGAGCTATCACACGTTTTCTGGATGCATTTTGAGGTTTTTACAAAAAATGTGCTCTTGTGTGTATGTGGATTCAGCTGAGAAAATGGCTCAGTGATTTTTTGAAGTGATTTATTGTTAATGAATTTGTATAGCTAAATGAATTATCTGTCAACAAGTGACTGAATACTCATAAATTCAAGTTATTGCTTTGTATTCAAGAGCTCAGTGAACTATCTAGCTTCATACTGTTCCTGTGAGGAAAGTACCAAGTAACAGTTGCTTTGGCTAAGATGAAAATTATAACTCAACCCAAAAGTTCACGCCGTATTTCCCCAAAGGGGTTGGCACAGGTACTAATACTTCTGAACATCACGTGGCATTGTCACCTGATGTTCAGAGTACCCACGTTTTGCTCACACTGTCAGATGTAAAAGTCACGTGTAAATTATAAATCGCGCCAAATTCTAAAATAAAATTTGGGACTATAATAAACATAGGCAGTTATATAGATGAATAGTTGTAGTTTTTTGTGGTTGGTATTTTATGATCGGCTATGAAATGGACCAAGTTATATACGCTTTTATAAGTGATTATCACTGTTATATCTCTTTTTGACTATATACCAAGTGAAGTTTGTAAAAATGTTCATTTTGTTATTTATATGCAACTTTTACACAAAACAGTTTTAGAATTATTTACTTACATTTATTTTTATATGCGTATTTTTTGTAATTCATCACATGTATAGTAAGTAAGGTTCATCTCATTGATCAAATAATACATCGAGTGAAAATATTATAACATTGGATATGGAAACCTAAAGCGAAGCTGTGTCGTGACAGCTAAAAATATCACTAACCCATTTCTTACCATGGATGTCGTCCGAGGCTCTTTTTAAGTGAATGTTGTGGCTGGAGAGTTATCAGCAATCATCCTTGATTTTACAAACTTTTCACAACTCAGCTTTCAAAAGTGACTCAGGAATTGCTAATTCTCAAGCCTATAGTCGTGAGTATATTTATGAATGCATGAACTTAAAATGTTTGAACTGTTACCGTAAATTTAAGACTTCAGCGAATAGATTGCTCGTATATTGATTTTAAGCAATAATAAATATCATTTATGCATAAGGTGAAATTTTACTTACTTCAATCCTTTATTAAAATAAAAAGGCATATAATCGTTTGAAATAAGATTGTAAACCCTTATATCACCTAAGAATCCGACTATTTATTACCAAGATGTAATATTAACCTACTTAAAATCGTTGTATTGCCTTATTAATTTACATAGTGAGGTTTCCATTCAATACTGTCAAAGAAAAAAGATATGAAATTAACTACTGATTAATCCTAAAGGGATATTTTTTTACATACTAACTACAATTAAAAAAAATATATAAATTATTCTCTATTAAAGTTTTGGATATGTACCAACCTACTCTACTTTAAAGCATCGTAGAAGTTAAAGAACAAAGCGATATTTTATGTAAATGTTATTAAAAATAGGCATTTTTTTAAGTATCTAAAATCACGAAAATACGCATTTCTTAATAAGGTAGGAGAAGAAGACAAAAAGCTAAACCCATTTTAATTATTATAATATGACGACCGTAAAATTATGAAATGCTCTCTAAATACTAATTAGTATTATTAATTATACTCATAATTTTTATTCTGTTCTTTTAGTTCTAAGAAGAAAACTTAATACATTCCATGTTTTTTTTTTAAAGTTTAGAACCAGAAGTGATAAACGACAACCATTATTTTATTTATTGAAATTATTTAGTTATGTTGATGTAAATATGTACTTGATTGTTGAATAAAGAAATTTAACACTGTTTTCCTGATTTTATTTTTGCAATAATATCTGTAGTTGAGTATATCAAACATGGCTAAAAATCCGAAATGGGGAAGCCAGTACCCCAGTGTGTGTTACCTTTTGAGGAACCCTCATTAAGCCACTTAAGAACAGTGCGGTTGGAGAACCATTACCAAAAACATTTGTTTTACAAACTTATCCCCGCATAACTTCCAAAAGTGGCTGAGGTATTTCCTATTCCGAAGATTTGGGTACCCCTTCTAGGGATTAATAGAGAGGTGAGTATATGTATCTATAAAATATAATTGGAGCTGCAGTTAAATGTGAAGTCGAAGTAAGCGGTGATTTCTTAGAAACGCATTATCCAACTTTGAATAGATAGAAGAGCGGTAGACCATGAGTGCAACTGGCACAATCTTGTTGTTATTGACTTTCATTCCAGATGGCAATCTTGACATAAACATAATTTGGCACATACAAAACTTCTGTCAAAACCAGAATATTAATCAAAAGATATTTATTCTAAAATACTTCAGTTGATTTTTTCTACATCTTAATTTACTTTAATGTTCTTCAGATAATCATTCGGTTGATTATGTTTCTAAGTAAATTGAATTTATTAACAAAAACAATTATGTTTAAAAATATTCACACTACACGGTCCAGGTTAGGAAACCGCTGGTATCCAGACGCTGAGTATATGAAACAATTTGAGCATAGCGTATTCTTTCCAACGCCAGAAACTGAAAAATTCTATAAAAGATACATTGGAAGTCGATTGAAACCAGTAGAAAGAAAATTAAAGAATGTGTTTATTAATTTTGGACCTCAGCATCCTGCAGCTCATGGGGTACTTCGCTTAATTATAGAACTGGATGGAGAGACCGCAGTCAGATTGGATCCTCATGTTGGTTTCTTACACCGTGGAACCGAAAAACTTATGGAAAATAAACTCTACAATCAAAATATACCCTACATGGATAGACTCGACTATGTATCTACTATAAATAACGAAGTCGGGTTTTGTCTCGCTATTGAAGCTTTACTGAATATCGAAGTACCTACAAGAGCAAAAGCAATTCGTGTCTTGTTGCAAGAGCTTGGAAGATTGGCAAACCATTTACTCAACGTTTCTGGAGTTGTACTTGATGCTGGTGGTATCACGCCATTCTTCTGGATGTGCGAAGAACGTGAAAAGATTTACGAATTTTTTGAACGTGTCTGTGGGTCGAGAGTCCACAATAACTACATTCGGCCTGGCGGTGTAGCTCAAGATATCCCAATAGGGTTTTTAGACGATATTCATGAATTCTGTTATAAATTAAATGATAGGTTAAATGAAACTGAAGACGTAACAAAAGATAACAGACTTTTCTTCGCTCGTACTGCCGGCATCGGCTCAGTGAGCGCTCATGATGCTATGAGTTTAGGGTTGACTGGATGCATGTTACGAGCAACTGGAGTTAAATGGGATTTAAGAATCACTCATCCATATGATGGCTACGACCAATATGATTTTGATGTGCCCATTGGGACTTTTGGAGATACATATGATAGACAACTTCTTAGATTTGAAGAAATGCGCCAATCACTGCGCATTATTAATCAAGTATTGGACACTATTCCATTAGGAGAGATTAAAATAGACGATTCCAAAATCAGTCTGCCGCCCCGCGCTGAAATGAAAACCTCAATGGAAGCCCTTATCCACCATTTCAAGCTGTGTACAGAAGGTTACCAGGTTCCACCAGGGTCGGTTTACGTTGCTACTGAAGCACCAAAGGGTGAACTAGGTGTCTATATGGTATCCGATGGTTCATCTAAACCATATCGAGTATACATACGGCCAAGTTCCTATACTTCGTTAGCATCTATGCCTGAAATAGGCAGGCAACTTATGTTAGCTGATATAACGGTAATCATAGCTTCTTTTGATATCGTATTTGGAGACATAGATCGGTAATTGTTTAATTAAAAGAAATTATTGATTATTTTAACTATATAGTTTATTTTAATGCTTATTAGGCTATTGTTTATAAATAAATTCTTATTTGTTAGTAATAAAATATTTTAAGGTATTTATAGTCGAAGTTTTGTTTTCAAATGTCCTATTAAGTAAATAGTCAAAGATCACATACAAACATATACTCACGGCTATAAATCCGGCTATAAAAAATAAGAAGAGGTATCTAGGGCTTTGAGTTTTATATAAGACTAGTGGATCGGCCCAGCTTCGCACGGGTAGCGTTGTTTTTTAAATATCTGAGGTTACTTTCTTCAGTCACTGCTCAATCATTGTGAAATTTGGCGCAATGTTTTCAATTTATTAAATTTATAGCACTCCCTGAACAGTGTAGTTTGTGGATTTTGAATGCGCTTATCTGTCTGTCTGTCGGTTTGTATGTTCCTTATGGAAACAAAAACTACTCGACAGATTTTAACGAAACTTGGCATAGTTATTCTTCATACTCTTGGGCAGGTTAAAGTATACTTTTCAGCAGAGTAGGAAAGGGGAATTTGGGGATATTTTGGGAAAGCGGTAGAAATTACTACATTTGTTAAGCTTCCGTCGCGTGTGCAGCCTTAATGGTTATAGTTACATAGAAATCATGTATTACGGAAATATTGTACATAAAATAGTCTAAAAAATATCCTACAACAGCATACGTCTATCTTTTATGGTTGACTCACAATATCACGTGTAACTCCTGATAGCAGTTCGGAGCATTCTGATTATATTGGTTTACTCTTACGTTTATAATACTCTCACTCATATTAACATCATTACCTATTCAATAAAAAAAGAATCATGGAAATCTGTAGAGAAACACCGAAATTACACATGAAATAAGTCATCGCGCCCGTGATCAAAACCAAATAATTACTTATTTACATATTACATACTAGATGGCGCCAGTAGTTGTAATTGTTATAAGTTCTTCATAGCGTTTTACTCAACTCAACTTCAACTCATCCTAAAAATTAGTTTATGTTCGGAGACACTAAACTGTTAATATGAGCGCTTTCACAGAAATCACAAAGCTACACTATTCAGGAGTGCTCTAAGTAGTAATCATTGCGCTTGAGCATTCAAAGCTTGAGCAGTTATTCAGATATTAAAAAACAACGCTACCCGTGCGAAGCTGGGCCGATCCACTAGTTTTGAAAATATATTTAATGTACAGAATTGACCTCCTTACAGATTTATTATAAGTATAGATATAATAACACCTCAGCCACTTTTGGAAGTTGAGAGGAGAAAATATAGGAGAATAAAGATTTTGGTGAACTCAAAGCGCATCGTCAGAAACTCACTTCAGCAGCCCCAATATCGCTAGCCGCCTCTTACGAACACCCACGGGAAGAAATGGGGTAGTTATATTCTTAGTTGAGACTACACAGCTTAAATATCATCAGCTCAAAGATAATTTTGTAGTGAATAGATTAATTACATATTTATAACGGTGCTATTACGGTAGTAGTCGTTAGTCTGACAACCCGCATAAAGGGCTATCGTTTTTGTGCTCACCAGTTGGCGCCACTGGCGAGTGAGGCCCTGATTTAAAGATCTAAAGTCTGTAAAAAAAGAAATTCATAGCTGTAAAGTCGGTAAAGAATTTATTTACAACAGAGCTACAGTGTCAGCTCAGTTGGCAGAGCGACGGGGGCGTATACCCGAAGGTCGCGGGTTCGAACCCCGCCAGTGTCGAAATTTTTCTTTCCTTTAATAACATCTTTTATTTATGAGAAATAATCCCCACATGAGGAATTCATGTCAAAAAACATTAAATTAAAAGAATCTTTATTTCGACAAAATATATTGTTTGTAAACTGAACCAAGCCTCTGAGGTAGCTGTTCTTTCAGTCCGCTCAAGTTTGCACCTCTTTTACTTAGTTCCACTTTTAAAGCACTGATATTTATTGACCCGTATCTCGTATTGGCCATAATAAGGATGTTTTAAATTAAATATTTTGTTATACCTCAAAATTAAACTTAAATGAAATAAATAAAACCTGTCAGCCCACCCGTTATATGAAGTGACATTTTTGAGACCTCATGCTACACTAGCGCCTCTAGCGGCAAATTCATACGCTCTAGCCCTCATTGGCCAGCGTGGTAGACTAAAGCGCCCAGTACACGATAGCCCACGATGGCCCACTGCACGTCATCGCCACTTTGTACAGGGGGCAATGGTGCATGATGGCGGACAATTGTCGATCGTGGCGCGCAATGGTGAAGTTGTCGGTTTTTTGGGCATGGGCAATAAATTATTCCAAAAAAGTATAAGTATCTATCAGCGGCCGGTGGCGAACTAAACAATGGCCCACTGTGGAAACACCACCGACCATGCTACGCCACGATTCCTTTGAAGTGTGCCCAAAAAACAGACAACTTCACCATTGCTTGCCCCTTGTACACAGTGGCGATGGCGTAAAGTGGGCCATCGTGGGCCATTGTGTACTGGGCGCTTAATAAATATCCACGATATCTCAAGGGTGTGTATGAGCATGTGTGTGTGTATATGTGTGCGTGCGTGCGCTTCGCGTGTGTGTGTGTTTGTGTGTAATCTATCCTAATTTATCTATACTATAATAAGACTGTAACATCGACTACACACCCTAATAGACGCCTAATGTTGGAATTTCTCGAAACAAATAGCTCTGTCAATGAGCTGAGGTAAGAGGGGCGGGAGGAGAAGGAAGAAATGCATGCTCATTGGCCTATTCAAGGTCACGGCATGTTATTAAATACAACTAGTGATGGGAAGTATAAAAAGTGCTTGTCACAAATAATAAAAATACTAGTGTTTATTTAATCTACAGGGTATAAATGAAAATAACATTTTATACTTTATACTTAATTTAACATTTACAATTTAATATTTAATCATTCTTAAAATGAATTAACTTTGTATAAATTCTTCCAACTGCAGGTTTCTGAACCGAAGATTTTGTGAGAAACACCAACCTTGTAGTTATGTATTTATACATTACACTGTTTGCTAAATCCACCACATGATTGGTTTCTTCACAATGAAATTGATGGAAACTTATTTCTGAAAAGAGTTGTTGGCCTACAAAACTGCTCGAAGTTTTGTTGACTAAAAACTCTGCTTTCCGTGGTTCAGTTTTCTTTACGGTAATAACTTCATTCACAATCGCGCGGAAACCAATAATCGAGCAACTACGATTTGTAGTAACACATTTAACATTTTAACATTAATTACTAGTTACTCGTTCATCAGTTTAGTAGTGTCACAGCACTAGTGACGCGTAACAATAATGAAAGAAAGGATAAGCAGTACTAATTTATATTTGAAAGAAAGGGATGTACTAAATAAACAAATGCTTTTGTCACAGACTCGGACCAGCGTAATTTGACCCCTGGATAAATTTATTCTCGACAATAATAATCTTGAAATTGGCTTACCTATGAAAAGTTATGCCGTCCTTTTTGAAATTAGATGATTGGCAACTTTTTCCACACCATTTTATTGTACAGGGAGCCATGTTTCTCCTCTTTCGTAGTTTATTTTGTTATGAACGCACGAGATGTACACGGGTCACGGAAGTGGTCGATACTAAGACAGATTTCGCGATCGGTGTCTCAAGTAAGACGTATTTGTCTAACGTGTTGCCAGAAAGTGTTCGCCTTGCATTAGGCGTCTATTAGGGTGTGTGGTCGATGGACTGTAACAAGGTCAAAACTGTACATTGAAGAAAAAAAAATAAAAACCGGTGGAATATGTTTTATTTTCGATACTGAAGCCAAATTTGCTATTTTTGAAAAAAATGTCTGTCTGTCTGTCTGTCTGTATGTCCGTTCATCACGTTAATTCTACCGGACCGATCTTGATCAAATTTGGCATGAATGTAGGTTATACACCTGGCCAACATATATGATATAATTTATCCCAGATTTCGCAAGGGTTCCCACAGGAGCATAAAAAAACATAACTTTTATATGGTTCCCCATATTTACACGATTAATTTTTTCATCGACCGACTTTATCGGACTCTTCATTAATAGTCTTTTTGGAAAAAATAAGGGTTTCATCCATTTTTATCAAAATAATTGTCCATTTAATTGTTTGTCAATAGTATGACTACTAGATATATAGGATATCACAAATTTGAGACTTACACAAATGTCTACGTGGCGTAGCGGTATACCGTTTGGTAAACACTAAGTATGAAAGACCCAGGTTCGAATCCCGGGTGGTCAAAGTCTTTTTGCGATTTTTTTTGCCTTTGTGTTAGGTTAGAATAATAGGATGCACTAATCCTTCTTTTTCACATTCAACTATGCGAATATGTATGAATAAAGATAATTGAAAGCATATTGTATGAATATTGCGTTGCTTTCTGCATCGCGGTACGATTTCTTATTTTCTTTGTTATAGATACTTCAGTTCATACTAAACTTTTATGACAGTTCGAAGACTGTCGGGTCAGCTAGTATAATATATACTTTAAAAATATGATTTGAATTAAATCAGTCCGTTTAAAGTGATTAAAATCGATTTTTTAAGGATTCGGGTAGATAAATACGTACTTACATACATACAGGTAAAGCTAATATAAGCGTGTTAAAAATAATAACTAGTGGGTAACCGTGGCGCGACTACGTCGCGTCCAATAAAATGAGTTTATTTTGAAATTATCCGACCAATCACAGCGCAGCTCTTTTGAATTTCTAGTGATTTTTTCTGATTGGCCGGTTTGAAAAAATTCCGACCAATCACAGCGCATCTCTGATCGACTAAAGTTTGCGCGCGCTTATGACACTCAAGCAAAGTCTATGGGCCAAAATCGAAACTTTGAAATTCTGTAACAATTAACTTAATCCAGTTACATCAGATGTCTGAATTTTGTGCACACCACGGCCGCGAACTGTACAAAACGATACCTGAACCAAATTTCTAGCTTACCTCATCGCGTCACAGGCTTCCGGGCAAGAAAGAGGCTTACAGAAATAATATATAATAATAAAGAAGATTATAAGATAATAAATATAGAACATTGTTTTATTAGCATTTGTTATATAACAGAAAAATAACTGAACTAGTTTGTTCGGCTACTGTTTATTTATCAATAACACTTCAACCGTATAAATAAATTTATGCTACTGTATTTTGCGACTTCGTTTCTTTTAATTTTTGTGCATTTTTGAAACTTTACTTTTGTTTGTAGAGTGCTCACGCAAGTTTTAGGGATGTTATTTTCTGGTCCCTTGAATCGATATACGAATCACAATGGATTGTATCGAGTAGTATTGATCCTAGTAGCGATCCACTTCGCCAGATACGATATATTAAATCTATGCAGTGCCTCTTATTTTTTTTACCAAAGTTTATTCTTGGGACAGAATGGCAGTTTCTAGTTGGCTTCATTCAGAAATGATTGCGTAGTACGAAGCATTAAATACTGACTATAATGGGGTTATAACAGACAAACTTTTATTGATCGTAAAACGAATAAATCATATGAAATAGATGGAAAAAATAATAATTACTTTGTTTTGATATTATCGAAATTGAATATTTGATAGTAGATAAAGAATAAATAAAGGAAAGAAAGAAACATTTGCATTCTATCTGAAAAGATAGACAAATGGCCTTCCGAATTAGTAAAAATTCGGAGGTAGGAAACGCAAACACTACTTAAACGTGTAAAAGAAATAAAGGATAGAAGAATTTCGCGCTGGCAGCCATTGACACGGTGGCTCAATTGGCAGAGCGTCGGGGCGTATACCCAAGGTCGCGGGTTCGATTCCCGCCTGTGTCGAAATTTTTCTTTCCTTTATTTATTAGTAATAATCCCCACATGAGGTTTTCATGAATAAAAAGATTTAAATTGAATATTTGATCTTTACTAAAAATTACATTTTTATTCACATAACATAACTTTGATATTTTTAAAAGTAGGTATTATTAACTTTTATTAGTCAAGATAAGTTTACTTTGATTGTCGAATACTTTTCGGACCGTGCATTATAGTATAGTTTTGTTTACCAGCCTAAAATAAAGTTAGTGTTTTCGTACAAAGTTGTTTAGTCTGCCCCATCACAATCTGGCGACCAACGTGGCGGCGAGTTCTCCACCTTATTACATCACAAGTAAAGGACGGAAAACTACAACTACAGTACCTAAAGAAAAACACAAGATGGCAAACTTAAGTCAAGATCAGTTTACACAATTACTGGCGGCGGTGCGTCCTCAGAGAAGCGAATCCTTAGCAGCGTGTACACATTTCTACAGTGGACAAAAGGATCCGGAACTACTAGAAGCGTTCCTGTCTGCCATAAATGTATACAAAAAAATTGAAAATATCACTGATGGTGACGCATTAATTGGCTTACCTCTCCTTCTTCATGGTGAAGCTGCTACTTAGTGGCAAGGAATTAAAGATACTGTTGACACTTGGAGTGACTTTCAAACACGCATACGAAATGCCTTCGCACCAAAGAAACCTGCATATATTATATATCAAGAAATAATAGAGAAACAACAACCACAACAATCAACCGAAAATTTCATTGCTAAGAAGCGAATGCTCTTTTCGCAACTACCCTCAAAACCCGGACATCCTGAGGAACAATAAATTGACATGATTTATGGTCTGTTGCGTCTAGAGATCCGCACTGGGGTAATACGCCGTGTGGACAGCTTTGATAAATTATTGGAAGGAGCGAGATCCGTAGAAAGAGACTTAATGGAGAGACAACAAAGTACTCCAGTGGAAAGACAACAAGGTACCTCGAATAAATATAAGGCAATGGATACCCCTCGTCCAAAAGTGCGTTGCGGTTTCTGTCGTCTCCCTGGTCACACGGGTGATGAATGTAGAAAGAGACAAAAAGCTGAAAATATGCAAAAAAACAAGGTTATGCCACCTAAATTCATGGAAGCTGTTACGCAAGTACCATCACCGTCACGTCCTAAATTCAGCTGTTACGGATGCGGTGCACCAGGAGTAGTACGTGCCAATTGTTCAGTGTGCAGTAGCAAGAAGACAACAGTAAACGATCTCAGTGGGAAAATTGAAAACGTCAGTTTCTGTGCTGTAAATGTGGAAACTGATGCTAGAGCCAGACCTGTCGTGTACATCAGCATAGATGGAGTTGCACACATCGATACGTGTGCCAAATCGAGTATCACATCATACCAGTTACTAATAAATAAAGAATTAATAAAGGAAAGAAAAATTTCGACACAGGCGGGATTCGAACCCGCGACCTCGGGTATACGCCCCCGTCGCTCTTGCCAACTGAGCTACCGTGTCAGTGGCTGCCAGCGCGAAATTCTTCTATCCTTTATTTCTTTTACACGTTTTAGTAGTGTTTGCGTTTCCTACCTCCGAATTTTTTACTAATTCGGAAGGCCACTTGTCTATCTTTTCAGATAGAATGCAAATGTTGAAAACGCCTGACAATCACATAATTTAAATCTTTTTGTTCATGAAAACCTCATGTGGGGATTATTACTAATAAATAAAGAATTAATAAAGGAAAGAAAAATTTCGACACAGGCGGGATTCGAACCCGCGACCTCGGGTATACGCCCCCGTCGCTCTTGCCAACTGAGCTACCGTGTCAGTGGCTGCCAGCGCGAAATTCTTCTATCCTTTATTTCTTTTACACGTTTTAGTAGTGTTTGCGTTTCCTACCTCCGAATTTTTTACTAATTCGGAAGGCCACTTGTCTATCTTTTCAGATAGAATGCAAATGTTGAAAACGCCTGACAATCACATAATTTAAATCTTTTTGTTCATGAAAACCTCATGTGGGGATTATTACTAATAAATAAAGAATTAATAAAGGAAAGAAAAATTTCGACACAGGCGGGATTCGAACCCGCGACCTCGGGTATACGCCCCCGTCGCTCTTGCCAACTGAGCTACCGTGTCAGTGGCTGCCAGCGCGAAATTCTTCTATCCTTTATTTCTTTTACACGTTTTAAGTCGAGGTCGCGGGTTCGAATCCCGCCTGTGTCGAAATTTTTCTTTCCTTTATTAATTCTTTATTTATTAGTAATAATCCCCACATGAGGTTTTCATGAACAAAAAGATTTAAATTATCATACCAGTTGTATAGTTGCTTGAAAGCAAAAGACCAACAACATTCATAGTCTTGCCTAATGCTCAAAATAATAGAACCCGACTGGGAATTGGGTTCATACAAGATGCAAAGATGATTTTAGATCTGTCTCAATTCACCTGGCACTGCCTTGAAGATCCGGATACTATCTACGAGTTATATCAAGAGGATTTCGCAGTCTTTGACGACCAAAGCAATAATGTGTGCTCCATGATAGACCTCGAAGAATTCGGAATGGCAAAGTTGATTTCCCCGATGACTAATACTCCAGAAGCAGTTGTATCACCAGCGGCAGCGTTACTATCGGCAAGTCCTGGGACTATCGTAACTAAAGACCGACGAAACTCCTGCCCCATTGAAGATGCTAGTCTTCCAACTGAAACTGCCCATATACCATATAGGTTAATACCTATAGATTTGCCTAGTCCTCCAAAACAGACAAGAATTTTTGACGGATACTCACCTCGTCTAAACTACATGATGAGAGACGCTCAGATGAATGCAGTTGATGAAGAAACTACCTTGTCTCCAAATTTAATGGCTCTCTTTACTATATCTGACGATACTGACATAAGGATCGATTCCATTGATGTAGCCGAGATTGGTGTTGGAATAACTAACAGTCAAAGAAACAAGTTAGAAGAACTTCTTAACATAAATAAACATGTTTTCAAGAGCAATGGACATCCTACACCATTCACTGAACACGCAATAGAGACAGGCGAGAACGCACCTATTTCCGTTTACACCTTATCGTTTGTCGGCGCCTAGAAGAAAGATATTGGAACAAGAAATCGAAGACATGTTGAAAGAGGGTATTATAGAACCATGTGCATCTCCTTGGGCTGCGCCAGTTGTCATGGTACCAAAGCCAGATGGCAAATTTAGAGTATGTGTAGATTATAGGCGTCTAAATTCTATCACCACCCCAGATTCATACCCGATTCCAAGAATAGATGATCTTCTGCATGATGCAAAACCGACACCTTTCATGTCTTCGATCGACCTCAAATCCGGGTATTGGCAAGTCAGTTTACGTAAGACCGATAAAGATAAAACCGCATTCATCACACCATTCGGAATATACAGATTCAATAGAGTGCCGTTCGGTTTGCGAAATGCACCTGCTACCTTCCAGAGATTGATAGACAGATTCCGAATAAGCCTAAATGTAAAGATACTGGCGTATTTGGACGATTTGATTCTGTTCTTTGCCTCCTTTGAACAGCACCTAGAAGATTTACAACAAGTCTTTAATAGATTCCGAGAATATAATCTAACTGCCAACTCAAAGAAGTGTCGGTTTTGTTGCGAATCTATTAAATATTTGGGTCATTACATCAACCCTGAAGGGCTGAAGATGGATCCAGAAAGAATTTCTGCAATCCTAGACTTACCACCACCAAGGAACCTGAAACACCTTATATCCTGCTTGCAAACTTGTTCATGGTATCGTCGGTTCATAATGAATTTCTCTGCAGTAGCGGAGCCCCTCACAAGACTGACGAAGAAAAATGCAGTTTGGTTATGGGGGTCAGAACAACAAAGAGCCTATGAAGATTTAAAGCATCGGCTTACATCTGCACCAATACTCGGACAAGCTGATGAAAGCAAACCCTACGTTATTAAAAGTGATGCAAGTAACTACGCATTGGGAGCTGTGTTGGTCCAGGGGGAGGGTGAAAATGAGCACCCAGTTGAATACGCCAGTCGCCTTCTAACTCCAGCTGAAAGAAATTACTCTACAACTGAAAGAGAAGCACTGGCTGTGATATGGGCACTATCTAAGTTTCGTGGATATGTGGAAGGATTGCCTGTGACAGTGGTAACTGATCACCAAGCGTTGCAGTGGTTGATGAACTTAAGATCACCGTCCGGACGACTAGTGAGATGGGCGCTTCAACTACAATCCTACGATCTAACGGTTAAATATGCCCCTGGGAAGACGAATGTGGTTGCTCTCCCTGTCCCAACCACCATGCGACGTTCTGCATGTTGCTGATTGTGGAATCTGCTCTGTTACAGTTGATATGCCCACACGAAGCCCAGCTGAGATCAGAGAAGAACAGCTAAAAGATTCAAATATAAAACGAATCATAAACGCTTTGGAAGATGCTAATCACAATGACAATGCTGTGTATTGGAGTCACAAGGGCTATGTGATGAATAATGGATTACTATACAGACACAATCAAGATACTGACAGTGAAGATGCTCAACTAGTAGTTCCAGAACATGAATGGGATAATGTTCTTCAGGTGTATCATGATGATCCAATGGCTGGTCATTATGGAGCAGAGAAAACACTCCAAAGAATCTCTCAAAGATATTTCTGGCAAGGGATGCGCAAATACATTGAGAGCTACGTGAGACATTGTATAAGTTGTCAAAGATATAAGCCATCCAATCAAAAGCCATCTGGCCTCCTCCAGACTACTGTAATGAAACATAGATTTGAAATTATCTCTGTAGACCTATTTGGTCCATTACCAATTTCGCCCTGTAACAAAACGTGGATACTGGTAGTGGAAGATGTTGCAACACGATGGATTGAATTGTTTGCACTAGAATCAGCAACTGCAGAGAATTGTGCGACAGTACTATTAAATGAGATATTCCTGAGATATGGAATAGCCCGACGAATCATAAGTGACAACGGGACTCAATTCATTAGTGGAGTCATGCAACAGCTCACTTACTGCTTAAAAATAAAGCATGCTTTCACGCCAGTGTATCATCCAGAAGCCAACCCAGTCGAACGGAAGAATAGGGACCTAAAGACGCAATTAGCAATTTTTCTGGACGGCAATCACCAAGATTGGCCTGACAAACTTCCAACCATTCGATTTGCTATGAATACGGCCATCTGCTCTTCAACTTCATTTACACCAGCTTATATGACGTTTGGTCGTGAGTTGAGAACACCAGATGATAACTTACATGACTTAAAAGGAGTTTTACTATCTGAAAATTTCATACCTGAAATCACACCCAAGTTATTACAATACGTCGATACCCTGAAAGTAGCTAGAGAAGTACAAGAAGAAAAAATATATATCATTCGACTGCGTTAACTCCATACCATGGGGACCACGAAGACGATGACACGTTGCCTTTACCAAAACAACCACTCCGTAAGAGAGGACGACCTAAGAAGACAATCCGCCCACTGACTGCGCCAGCTGCTACCATTACAGGGCGCCCCAGAGGTCGGCCAAAGAAATCATAAGTTCTGCTGACTCTTCGTCGGGACGCCTTCACAGTCAGAGGGGGAGACTGTAACAAGTACACTTTTAAAACTCGCGCCTTCTCAAATGACAGCCGATACATCGCGAACGCAGCGCCGAGTGTCTACGAACATGAACTAGTGTAGTGACCGCTTCGGGGCCTATAAAAGCCGACGCGCCGCCTTCGCTAGTTCAGTTGTGCCATAGATGACTATTTTATACTGGTGCTGTGTACGGCGTAGCTTCCACATCGCTGGAACTGCCTGGACCGGCTCAACGACCATACTGCTAGGGCATGCGTACGGAAGTACTTTGATTGTCGAATACTTTTCGGACCGTGCATTATAGTATAGTTTTGTTTACCAGCCTAAAATAAAGTTAGTGTTTTCGTACAAAGTTGTTTAGTCTGCCCCATCACACTCTTAGATAAAACAATACTTGGTAACTGACTTTTGCGACTCTTTATAAATTAACTTTTGTGCATTTTGTACTTTCGTAAATGTAAGTGTTTTTTTAAACTTACGGTTTTTACGGTATAACCTTGAAACGTTAGTATCCAAACAAAAAAATAACTGACACTAGAAATTTAGACAAGTGAACCTAGCGCGTCAATTCCATTAATCGGATCTAAAGCGAGTACCTTAACGAATGTGTTTATATATTCGGGAATCCCCGGAATACAGTTTCATTTTTAAGCATATACAATGTGATGCCATTCGTGTAAAAAGTAACTTAATACTCATGACTGTATCGTAACCAAGACTCCCCTTACCCCATTTCATCTAAATTAAACAAAACAAATACCTCCTCACCCTCAGACCAACTACCTATAGACAGATAACGCGCGTGGCACCCTATATGTCTTTCTTTCGCACAATCGGTGATGACACAAAAACAATTTTACCTCGCTTGTGGTATTTTTTGTAAGGCTTTTCCATTGCTTTCAATAACAACAGATATATTATGTTACCTAACATATATGGCAAATATCCTCAAATAATAAGTTTCTAAATGGATAAATTATAAGGAGACAAAAAACCTAAATTAATAACCAAAAGAAAATGATTAATATTAACAAAATACATATTAACAATGACTTATCAATAAATTGACAACAATCACTCCATGGGTACTCGGTGGGAATAAAAACGTAGTTTAAAAATCATACTAATAGGTTTAATGTTTTTTTAGGGTTCCGTAGCCAAATGGCAAAAACGGGACCCTTATAGATTCGTCATGTCTGTCTGTCTGTCCGTCCGTCCGTCCGTCCGTATGTCACAGCCAGTTTATTCCGAAACTATAAGAACTACATTATTGAAAATTGGTGCGTAGATGTATTCTGTAAACCGCATTAAGATTTTAAAATAAAATCTGAAAAAAAAACCAAAATTTTTAGGGTTCCCCATACATAGAACTGAAACTCAAATATATTTTTTTTATCAAACCTATACGTGTGGGGTATCTATCAATAGGTATTTGAAAATGATGTTGAGGTTTCTTATATCATTTTTTTCAAAACTGAATAGTTTGCGCGAGAGACTTTTCCAAAGTGGTAAAATGTGTGTCCCCCCCCCGTAACTTCTAAAATATGGGCATGATAAAACTGAAAAAAATATATGATGTGTATTACTATACAAACTACTAACGAAAATTGGTTTGAATGAGATCTAGCCAGTAGTTCTATTTTTAAACGTCATAAATCAAATTACTTGCTAGTGCTGCTACGGAACCCTTCATTAGCGAGTCCATCTCGCTCTTGGCCGCTTTTTGACATGAATTCCTCATGTGGGGATTATTACTCATAAATAAAAGATGTTATTAAAGGAAAGAAAAATTTCGACACTGGCGGGGTTCGAACCCGCGACCTTCGCGTATACGCCCCCGTCGCTCTGCCAACTGAGCTACAGTGTCAGTTGGCATCCAGCGCGAAATTTCTCTATCCTTTGTTTCTTTTTTACACGTTCAAGTAGTGTTTGCGTTTCCTACCTCCGAATTTTAACTAATTCGGACGGCCACTTGTCTACCTTTTCAGATAGAATGCAAATGTTGGAAACGCCTAACTATCACATAATTTAATGATTTTTGACATGAATTCCTCATGTGGGGATTATTACTCATAAATAAAGTAAAGTCGGTAAAGAATCTTTATTTCTCATAAATAAAAGATGTTATTAAAGGAAAGTCAGCTCAGTTGGCAGAGCGACGGGGGCGTATACGCGAAGGTCGCGGGTTCGAACCCCGCCAGTGTCGAAATTTTTCTTTCCTTTAATAACATCTTTTATTTATGAGTAATAATCCCCACATGAGGAATTCATGTCAAAAAACATTAAATTATGTGATAGTTATGCGTTTCCAACATTTGCATTCTATCTGAAAAGGTAGACAAGTGGCCGTCCGAATTAGTTAAAAATTCGGAGGTAGGAAACGCAAACACTACTTGAACGTGTAAAAAAAAGAAACAAAGGATAGAGAAATTTCGCGCTGGATGCCAACTGACACTGTAGCTCAGTTGGCAGAGCGACGGGGGCGTATACCCGAAGGTCGCGGGTTCGAACCCCGCCAGTGTCGAAATTTTTCTTTCCTTTAATAACATCTTTTATTTATGAGCATACTAATAGGGTAATAAACCGATAATATTTTTAATAAATAAAGAATAAATAAAGGAAAGAAAAATTTCGACACAGGCGGAAATTGAACCCGCGACCTCGAGTATACGCCACGACGCGTGTTTGCGTTTCCTACCTCCGAATTTTTAACTAATTCGGAGGTAGGAAACGCAAACACTACTTAAACGTGTAAAAGAAATAAAGGATAGAAGAATTTCGCACTGGCAGCCAATTGACACGGTGGCTCAGTTGGTAGAGCGTCGGGGCGTATACCCGAGGTCACGGGTTCGATTCCCGCCTGTGTCGAAATTTTTCTTTCCTTTATTTATTCTTTATTTATTAGTAATAATCCCCACATGAGGTTTTCATGAACAAAAGGATTTGAACAATAATATTTTTGTTAAACTAAAACAACTCTTAATCAAATGTTCATAGTTATTGTATTACAAGTTACCTTAATCCACTTCAACATAATTTAAATCAACAATCAAAGTTACTGTCTTTTAAATTATTTTTTTTATTTGTTCCGAATCCTTTCCTCGTTCATAGTAATTGTCTTATTCACATGATGAATTCTTAATTCTAAAAGATTTTATTGAGACTTTGAAGTGGGTAACACCACTGTTTTTGGTTGTTGAAGGTTATATTTAAAATTAAATCAAAAACACAGGAAAAACGTATAAATAACAACATATCTTCTGTTGTAAATGTAATAAGGTTCACAAACTGTAAATACATCCCGATTTTTCTTTGATATGCGCCGCCACTGTGAAGTGATTAATCTGGTGCTTTTTACTCGCTTTGATAACTGCAGCCCAATTCTTTGTATTTACCTATTTTTGAAGCACTATCACATAAACAATGTCTCTGCCCTAAATAAGCTTACTTCCTACGTGTCCAAAATATGATTTATTTCACGTATTTGCACAATATTATCTAAAATCGATGAAGGTAAACAAAGCGTTTATTATTTCTCTGACAGACTTGCTCAAACTGTCTCTTTTGACAGTCTTAGCAAGCAAAAAACAGGTTACACCGTAAGGGACAAAAATCGCGGTACTAGCTCTTTCTATCCTTAAGAGATTTATAATTAGCTATCCTTTTCTTGCTCTTCGCGACGTAGTCTTTATCTCTCTATTTGTATATGCTCTAAGTCCTCACCCCACCCTATGTAGGGCTTACGTAATACCTGAACAGCCCCTAAAAAGTCCATCCAGTATTTATATGAACTCACTTGACGCTTATATTTTTTTTTATGTTTGTTTATATGTGGTTTATCTTATCTATTACAATTTTTATTTAAATGTTTCAATTAAAGTATAACAAAATCCAAGTATAACTTACATATGCAACGGATTAGTTGAAGTTTTATTTAGAATTTAAATATTAAAACTTTACTTTTAGAACTTTAAAATCGCGCCTGAAGTGCAAGCGCGATTTTTGTTTGTTCGAAGCACGAACAAACTCGAACTCGGGTCGATTCAGTTGAGTCCGAATGCTGATGTGGTACATCTCTAATCGATAAATTAGACCATTGACATTTGTTATTGTCAAATAAATTCAATTTGATCAACACAAACAAAATTAGTATTTTTGCTTTTGTTATTTTTTACAATAATGCCTAAGTTTGAAATCGTATCATCAAGAACTGTTGATGGAGTCGAAAAGGATAAAAAATATGTGGCTTACATGTTACAAGTGAGACAAGATTCGTTAACAAATCAAATAGATAGCGATCCTGCGAACGTCGAGCGAAGATACACCCATTTCTTGGATCTTTATACTGGCCTAAAGAAAGAATTTCCTGCTTTATTAGCACATATATCATTTCCCAGAAAGGTAATGTACCGTTTGATACGCTAATCAGTTAAAAATACTGAAAACGGCTCATAAGGCAGGACGGAAAATTTTCGATGAGTCATTTTATTATTCATTTGTTACAAATACAGTATAATAAAAAATAAATATCTCTCTGAGTTATTAATGGAACACACAACGTTTTCCTTGTTATTGCAAAACCAAAGCATGTGCCAAAAGAATAGAGCATCATAGTAAATGTAATTTCCCTTTGTCTTGTGTCAAACAATAAAAGATTAGTTTATAGTCACAGAATGAGTTTAAGAGTTAATTTCTGTTCTTTTTTACTTGCATTACAATTCAAAACTTCATTCTTATGTTACATAAAATCATCTGAAGCTCCATTTGAATTGGAACTGATATATAATCAAGCATAAACTTAGGTAAAAACTGTGCCACAATGAATACTAGAAATCCCAAGTTTAAATTTAGCTTGCAACATTTTACTTGGACAGTGCTTTCACATGAAAAGGGGCAGGCCTGTTGCTGCTTTAAATTCAGTGACCGAAAACACTCCAGCTTTACTTATTTATTTGAAGCTGACCAACAGCTTTATAATATAAGTATAGATATCGCACGCTTAAAACTGCAGTGACCTATCTCAAAAAAGCTAAATGTTGGGAATTGACAAAAAACGATTCACAAAAATTTCGACTTTTTTTCTATTGATTATAGCAAAAAAACTAAGCAACGTAGATAAAATATAAAACTACCGACGTGCTCCTAGAAATATTTATTTTTAAACCAAATCAGTAAAATAACTGACAAAATATAAAAACTTCTTAAAAAATGCATTTAAAAAAACTCTTCAAAGTTGAGTCTTTGTTCCATAAAAATGAGCAAACGCTTGACGTTGTAATTATTAATAAGTTTGTGTTCTTCTAAAAATTGTTTAACCACTTTTAGCTTATTACGACATAGGCCAATGTTGAAATAAATACATGTTCAATTAATGGATATAACTAATAATTAAGTCTGTATTGCTATAAATAGTTTAATGGAACTTGTGACTTATAATGAATGAAAAACAATTGAACACTTCATTTCTAGAATAAAAATGATATTATTTGGACATTAGCAACATACATTTTAGTTAAGCATTACAAAAATCAGTCTTGGAAATTTAGAAAGTACCTATCTAACTCGTAGATACAAATTTCAAAATAAATAAACCTTGAACATAGTAGCCATGAATAAGATAATTTTTATAAGTGAATAAAAAAAATACACTTAGAATTTAATGACACTATGAGATCAGCATAACAACAATCAGTCTAACTGGCTTATCATCATAATAAAGTACAAAAATATATTTATAAAACCAAAAAATCTACTAAAAGTAATGTGAAACTCTTACCACATAAAAATATATGGTAAAAACTTCACTAGGCCAATCATATACTTTTTTTGTGGTCTTAACTATATACTATAATAAAAACAGAGGATCTTCAAGCACATGCACATCACAATTAGTTACCGACATAATAATACTAAGCATTGTATTATTCTATGATTCATAATCATAATATAAGATTGCCATCTTTATAGGGTAGGTGACAGTAATTCTACTACTACTTTGTCAATATAAAAAGCCGTATAGTGCTGGCTTAGAATATCGCTACCCCTTTCTACCCCGGGTGACGTAAGAGGGGACTAAGGGTATGGGACTTTTGAAGTAGTTTTTGAGCGATGCGGTTGGAGATCCATCACCAACGATAATTACTTCTACCATCTTGTCCCCTAGCAACTTCCAAATGTGGCTGAAGAGTTTCTAGGTCTAAAGCTCTGGCTACTCCTTTTTGGCATTTATGGCGGTGAGTATATGTATGCATGTATGTATTATAAAATAAAAACTTGATATATAACTTGCGATATTTCTTATTAGCATCAAGTTCAAACGTTTTGGTGTAGGCCCTCTTAAGAAGGCTTCGATCGCAGGCAATTTGTTAAACCAGCTCTTATATTCACTTTGCGCTACTCTCTCTGTAAGCTTTTTTTAAATAGAAAACCAATGGTGAATCCCGCTGAATATTCAGAATTCTTTAATCATTCCATACAATTGCGTTTCTATAAATGTATTTGCTGTAATTCAATCCCCATTCTGTTTGTAAGCTCGAGATGTCCAGAAAGTCCTCAAACGTGAGTGTCTGTACTTCAGATTTCTTGATTGTTTTTTGGTACCTTTAATCAGTAAATCTTTAAAAGTTGTGGGAATGAAGTGGGAGGATCTCGCAGCCGCTGCCCAAGATCGAGCCAGATGGAGAAATCTGCTCAAGGCCCTTTGTCCCTGCTGAGGGACGTCAGGATGGATGTATGTATGTAATCAGAGGTATAGATTCTGCTGGTGTGTGTATGTTTTCTGCTTTTAAATATCTTTGGATTTTCTACTCAATCAGACTTTCAGCGTTGTATTTTCGTTTTGGGTATGACCTTTGATTAAAAAATTATGAGTTATACTGTTTATATAATCCAATTTGGTCAAAGCATACATAATATTGGTGAAGATTTATAATTGGCACACGAATATTTATGTAGTAGTTTTTAAGTTATATTATGCTGTTAGTCTTCTAAATTCAATAAAATAAAATAAAAAAAAACTTTGTAGTAATAGACTTATTCTGACCGCAGCAATTGTCAGAGTAAAAGTGATGTTCGCAGGGCTGCCAATACTTCTTGGATTTATTGTTTTAAGGAAATAATTTTATTCCGAATACTATTAAACATAAAATGGGCATATCATATTCTAAATTACATACACATGTTCCATGTTCCATCGTAGTAGTGTCGGCTTAGAATAGCACTACCCCATTTTTTCCAGTGGGTGTACGTAAGAGGTGACTGATGGTATTGGGCTTTTAAGGGATTTTTGGGCGATGCGGTTGGAGACCCGTCACCGACAACTTTTCTTTTACCATCTTCTCCCCACTCACCTTTCCAAAAGTGGCTGAGGAATTTCTAATTCCTTAGCTCTAGCTACCCCTTCTAGGGATTTATAGCCGTGAGTATATGTATGAATGTATGTGCATGTTCCTATTTGAACATTTCCTTTCTGTCCCTGCGTCTCGTCCCAAAAATAACAATAGACATTTGAATAGGCTTTCAGGATTTCTTCTTCGCTTCACTGCTAACTCTGCAACTGTTAAATTGTAGCAATTCATTTAAGTTTTATAATAAAATCCACTATCTCGCCCTCTTGGCGCCTCAGTCGTTGCGTTTTTGCTCTCTTGAAAACTCTGTCTCTTGAATATGGTCTTCTTAAATCGCCTTCAAATCATCTCATTGTGTGAGTTTATAATCCCTGCATAAATCTTACAGGTCTATTTTTGGTTACTGACTCACTGGCAGACAGCGCCCAGACTAAACGACTTAACCTCCAAAGATATTTAGAAAGCTGAAATTTAGTAAGTAGACAGTGTAAGTGCTCAACATTTACAAAAGAATTCCTAGAAATTCCCACGGGAACGGAAGTTATGGAAAATTTAAGTTTGTATGAAACTTCCGCAATTTTCATTGTATAAGTTTCAAATTTGGAATAATGGATCCTAAATTCTTATGGGAACAGGAATCAAAGAAAATTTAAGTGTATATGAAACTTATTTTCTTATATCCTCATTCCATCTATATCATATATTATGTGTCAAATTGTTTATGTTATTGTTATTGATGAACTGTTCAGATAAATTGTTTCTGAGGTTGTCTCCTCTGGAATTTGGCTGGAACCACTTTATTAGTTCTGCTAGGTAGGATACCTTAGGATCTCGCTTGCGCTTTTGGTTTCCCTGTGGTGAAATAGGGCGTTCTCCTTAAATAGAAGGCATCGGTGGTGATACAAAGTAGTCTCTGGATGAAGTAGGCTTTTTTGACGAAGAAGCTTTTTCATGAGAAGAACTGCTAAATGATTGCAAGAGTATTTTTACATTTTTATTATGGTAGGTAAGGTCGTCGTCACTTAAGTCTGCATCACTCTCTTCAGAATTGATTGGGGTCATTTTAATGTCATTAACTGAAATAAACTGTATGACAGTGGCTGATGGTAAGTTGCAGTCAAAATAGACTGCGGCATCAAGCGGTAGATCCTGCGTAACGGCGAATAGTAATTGGTAGTCAGTAGACAGGGTGGTATCGAGCGACAGATCCTGCATGACAGCTGCTAATGTATGTTGCATGCATGCAGCTGTATGTTGTTGTCAATATACGCGGCGGCATCGAGCGGTCTACCTTCATAACGGCGGTTGTTGGTAAGTGGTACCTAGCTGGGGCGGTGTTATCGAACGGCAGATCCTGCATGATGGCGATTGTTAGTGCAGAGGATGCGACATCAATAAGCTAGACAATATCAAAGTTGTAGAAAAGTCGCCGGCGAGAAGTATTTCGATTGTTTAGCAGTACTACTGGTACTTTGGTCAATGTACATTTATATTTGAAAAGATATGACCATGCGTTTTTTCTCTATTTTGAGGTCTGCAAAAAAATTACATATTAGGTTACTAAATCATAAATACTTATCATTTACATACATCAATCAATGAATTAAGTAATATCTCACTTACTTAAAATTTGTGATGAAGAGACTTAATTATAGACAGGTCACGTGTATAACTACAAATTTTATAAAATATAGGCTTAACAAAAAATCTTTCGTAAGAATCACACGTAATTTTATTAATACAGAGACACATTTTGCTATGATAAGATTGATTTAGGCAATATTTAGCCCTATATAGACTCAATGCGAAAATGGACACCGTGCAGCTAGCAGTTTTTAGTAGAATACAGCCTCAATCATTAAATGGGTCAAACAATGGGCAAGAGTTTTAGTGAAACATAGACCGATTTAATAATTCAGTCATTGTTGTTCTAACAACATTAAATTAACTTACCTTACTTTTGGTGCAACACAGACGCACATCTAAATGGACCGTTGTTGTACACATCCACACAAGTCGCTTGCTGACGCGAAATAGAATGGGTCGCTGTACTGCTATGGGCTGCGTGGGGAGCGGAAGGAACGATAAAGACCCAAGTGAAGTTGAACCTTTTTGTGTTAAGAATACGGGTGTTTTCTCGTGCCTATGTTGTAGAGCATGCTTTTTAAGGTCTGTGTAGTATTGTAACTCAATTCATCAAAATTTTGACATAGGTCACTGTAGTATTAAGCGTGCGATATACTCTGATGTAATCAAAAACACAATGACTATAGTAGATTGTAGGATTGTATAACAAGAGTTCCTTTTTTATGACAGACAACACTTATTGTTCACACTGAGATTAGCATGTTCAAATGAAATCTTTAGTTTTTTAAAGTTAAGTATAGATATTCTCTGGTGTGTAATCTTATGTTTATTTATGCAACTTATGTTAATATTAATTATACAGAAGAGATAAATGATATGTTGAAACATAAATTAAATTTTCATAAAGCTAGAGTCCACTGTTGATATACTGTTGTATTTGAAATTGCTCTAGTCATTTCGTAATGTGTTATATATAGGCTTTAAATAAATAACTTCCTCATAAACATAAACATTCACACCGTTTATCCCTGAAGGGGTTGGCAGAGGTACCTAGTGTCCAAAGTAGGTACCCATGTTTTGCTTAGACAATGTACTCACGTGATAGGGGGCAGACCTATTGCCATTTTTGTACGAACACACTGTCACATGGCTAAGTATAATTCCTAAACATTATATTATGGATGTAAAGTACAATATCTCTCTTATTATCTTTATTAACACGCTGTTATTACCTTCACATGAATTGATGTATGTAACTAACTTCTTTGAACTAAATTGTGACACACTTTGAGCTTACAGATTTAATTCAAAGTTTGTATATTTTTTTAAATTAAACTATGCATATGCTTAGCAAAATCATATTAGCTAAGTTATAAAATATACTCAGTGACTTTACAAGTAACCTTAATTTATGTATGTATGTTCAGTGTATCTGAGATATGATGCAAGCCTAAATCGTTCCTTAACATGCCGCACACTATGTCCAGAAATTTAAGCAAATTTTGTGTAATTTTCAGATGATGATGGGTAATTTTGATCCTAGTTTAATATCAACTCGATGCACTGCTTTCGAGTCTCTCTTGGAACTGATAAGTAATGAGTCACGGCTCAGAGAGTCACCGCCTGCTATTTACTTTTTCCAAAACATAGAACTGCATGATGCTAGAAGACTGCTGGCTGAGGGAAAGTTTGACCAAGCACTTTCGATGTTGGAGATGAGCTTCAAATTATTAAATAAGGTAAGTGTAAATTAAAACTAAAAATCAACATTCAACTCAACTCAACGGGTTGGCAGAAGTGCTCATACTATGTATTGTGTTCAGAGTACCCTCGTTTTGCTTGCACAGTGTACTCATGTGATAGAAGGCAGGCCTATCGCCGTTTTGTACCAATACACTGTCACATGATAAAGTACAACTTAGCCATGTGGGTTTCCTCACGATGTTTTCCCTCACTGTTAACAACCACGATAAATTAACCATACATATGTTTCTAAAAAAGACAAATTGGTGTAGGCCCGACCCAGGATTTGAACCTTCATCTGCACGATAAGCAGTGTTCTACCCACGGTTGCCTCAACTTATTTACAAACTTACTATTACTCAATTATTATTTTTGTTTAACAAACTTCATAATAATCCCTAAAAGGTACAACCAGAGCTTCAGAGTCAACAGTTTCGCAGCCAAATTTTGGTTAAAAGGGAGGACGATGGTAACATAGTACTCAGACCATGTGGTGTAAATGTGTGGCCAATTTATAAATATTTATTGCTTATTTTTTTTAAAGTAGATGAATTGTATTATGGTGCACTGTGATCACATAAAATTTTTGTAAAAGAGATTTTCAAATCCTATTAATATTATAAAGGCGAAAGTTTGTAAGTATGGATGTATGGATCTTTGTTACTCTTTCATGTAAAAACTACTGAATGGATTTGAATGAAACTTTACCACAATATAGCTTATACATCAGAATAACACATAGGCTATAGCTTATACATCAGAATAACACATAGGCTACAATTTTTGAGGTTTTATTAAATTAATTAAAAAAACGCCTTAAGCTTTGTCATAAGCAAATTTGACAGTACGAAGTCTGTCGGGTCAGCTAGTATTAAATATTTAGAATTATTTTATTGTCATATTCACGCCAAGGCAGTGAATATTAATCGCCACTTTATACTGTTATGCTAGCTAAACTTCAACTCGTTTTACAATTATGTAAAGCAAGATGTTTTTGCGATTCTTTGTTATTTGTGTGTTTGTTAATGTGACTGAGAAAAGTGGTTTTTGGGATAGTTTCCGAAGTATTGACAGTAAATAATGATAGTTTTAAATTTTGTAAAATACTCTAGTTTTAAATTTAAACCACTTTCCTAAATATTCCTATATAAAGAATTATGATTTAAAAGACGCCATGAAAACCTGCCCTATTGATTATGGATTTCTATTGCCGCTATAATAACAAATACTAAATTCTAAATAAAAATAATAATTAAAAGGAGTTTCCATACAAAATTAAAGTTTAATTTGGGTACTGAAATTGATGGCTGATGGCATTAGATGGATGGATGGATGACTTATATTTTATCGTGCGAAACACTTCGTATAAGTACATTACTCGAATCATACTTGATCCGTTTTTTTAATCTTATAAATCTTATTTTACATACATACATATACTCAACGGCCCTAAATCCCTAGAAGGGGTTGCCAGAGCTAAAAAATTAGAAATGGTGGAAAAGATGGTAAAATAAAGGTTGTTGGTGGTGGTGGTGTTGGTGTAATGGGTTGGAGACCGCATCCACCGCATTAAAAGCCCCAATACCGTTAGTCGCCTCTTACGTACACCTACCTCGTTTAGTGTCTGCTTAGAATAACAATACCCCCCCATCTTATTTTAATATAATTTAATCAAATTCCAGGTATACACAGACAGATCGCGAGTGGTACTAAGCGTGCTTTGCCGCATAGTGGCGTGCGCCCCAGCCAGCGAGGGCTCGCTCGCCGGCCCCGTGGAGCGCTGGGCGCAGCTTGCACTAAAACGCTACGAAGGAGTCAGCGACTCGGATCTCTTGCTAGTCTATGTGCCCCTGGTACATACGTGTATCTCTATATGGTGAGAAAAATGATCTTTTTGGTTAGTTTGTTTGTGGTTTGGAAGGTGAAATGTAGGATGTTATGTAAATAGGGCTCGCTTGCCGGCCCCGTCGAGCGATGGGCACAGCTCGCGCTCAAACGATACGAGGGAGTTGGGAACTCGGATCTCTTGTTAGTCATGTGCCCCTGGTACACGCGTGCATCTCTATATATGGTGAGTATTGGTTTGGAAGGTGAAATGTAGGTTGTTCTGTAAATAGAGCTCGCTCGCCGGCCCCGTGGAGCGCTGGGCACAGCTCGCACTAAAACGATAAGAGGGAGTCAGCGACTCGGATCTCTCACTAGACTATGTGTCCTTGGTACATACGTGTATCTCTATATGGTGAGTAATTGGTTTTTAATTGGTTTGGAATGTGAAACGTAGGATGTTATGTAAATTAGAAATCTGCGATTAGAGCTTAGCATTTGAATAAAATTTCTGATATTGAAGACGCGCGTAGCTTGACTAGAGAGGCACTTTAAATTAATCCGGCTCCCACAAGGTGGATCGGTGACCTGGTGAAGGTTGCAGGAATTCGACACATGTGGACAGTAGGACCAGTTACGGAGATATTCTTTGTCCATTAGTGGAAGTCTATGGCCGGATTTTGATGAAGAGATTAGTAGTAATATTGTAGTGTAATGTTTATTAAACAGAAACTTGTCGAATTGTAGAATTGTCACACTTGACATATATGTCGGATTGTTAGTTTTATTGAACAGGGCCCAGCACTGATGTTGGCGGTCAAAACTTAGTGTTAATAAAAATAATAGATGTGACCCATACGCCTTGAGAAAGCTTAGTAACTCAGGGGAAAATAATATCCCTCTGAATCTTAAGAGGTTTACCTGAGGATGGAAAAAACGGCCCTTAGTCATGTAACAGTGTATTTGTACAAAGCGGCGATAGGCTTGCCCACGAGTGCGTGAATGAACCGTCCACGAAAAATCTGTGTTCTTGGAATACCAGGTGACACCTTATGTTCAAAAGAAATAGTACCTTAGCCTTCCTTCGAGGCTGTACGGTGGCGTGAGCGTTGAGTTGAGATTTGAGATACTGGCTCTTCTTTATTTTGGGATATGACTCATTTAAATAACTACCTCATCGCAGCATGTTCTTTTAATATAAAATGAGTTACTGTTAGAATTTGATAGGGAAGATGATGAAATAAAGAAAGAATGTTTTAAACTTTTCACTACACTTATCAAACTAAAATTCTTATTTTTGTCATTTCAACTACTTTCAGGGAAGCATTAGGAAGAGACAAAACAAAGCTAGTAGAAGAATTGAATAGCCTGCGAAAGAGAGGCATGAAGGTTGATTCGGTGCCAAGCCTGATGGAAGCCGTGGACAATTTAGACTACACTTTTTAACAGAACATTCTTAGTTTAGAACAATTATGAAATTAACAGAGGTAATTTAATAATGTCTTGTTATTATTGTAAATTTTATGGCTACTACACATATGAGCCTGTGAACGCATTAGAAGTAAATTAAATCGAGTGACTTCGAAATATTACTTGGAAGCAATTTTGCTTGTATCAACACTGGTATGAGTCTATGAGTATGTGTTTATGCCAGTTTATGATACTTTTATTTGCATGATTTTCATTGAGAGGTATATTGATAAAAGTTTTTATATCCACTTCGATAAAACTCGACAGAGCTTTATAGTAATAATGAATGGAAGATAAGCTGGGGAGCTGCGAACACCTTATACTATGTAGTAATTTTAAATTTGATATTGCAAGACATATTTATTATACCAATTGCCTTAAAATCGATAATAATAACAGGATAAAGGTAATATATTAGTAAGCAAAGTCAGTTAAGTTATACTTGAAAGTGTAAGAAATGTAAACGTGTAGATCCTTTATTATATATATTATTTTATATATATGTGCTTAGTTCCATATTGAACGGCTTTAAAATATTGATTATTCTATCATTCATATATTATAAATTGCATATTTCAATTATTACTGTTGTTAAACTTAAAGTTTCCTTGTTATTTTTATTTTATGGAAAG
Organism: Bedellia somnulentella; assembly: GCA_963576735.1. Classification (NCBI taxonomy): domain Eukaryota; kingdom Metazoa; phylum Arthropoda; class Insecta; order Lepidoptera; family Bedelliidae; genus Bedellia; species Bedellia somnulentella. The sequence goes on along the minus strand of OY755175.1, from coordinate 7,258,747 downwards.
ATAATTAAGAATTAGATCTTAACTTAATTTTGAGTTATGTGCGTTTGTATATGAATTTTGGGTATATATTACTTTATTAAAATAATTGAGAGAAAAATTAAGGATAATAAAACATTATACACTTAAAATAAGTATAGTATCTGATATACTGCCATGGTAATGATTATATAGTATTGCAGATAATATTACTAGTATATAGCTATGTGATAAAAATCTATATTCTCGTAGATTTTGAGTGAATCGTAGAATTATATTTAATTATAAATAATAACTTTTATTAACCGCTTTACCAGCTTACTGGAAAGCTTTTACAGAATGCATCAAAGCTTTTACCACATCATTCAGATTAAGGAATTTTATCCTATGATATAAACTTTTTAGTTATAAATTGTATTTTCCAAAGGCGGTAATAAGCAAATATTAAAATTATCTTACTTTTTCTTGAAAATTCTCAATCTAGAATAAAAAAAACCTTAATTTTTAAATGTATACCTAAATTTACTTTAAAACACATTTAAATTTAATTTATTCAGGGAGCTAACAAAAAAGTGTTACGCTTAGAACCCCATCCTATTGCGATACTTTTGTTAAAGTAAAAGTTGAGTACTGATGGTTCAGAATCTTAAGGATTAGAATAGGTGATGAATATATTACATTATCGCACTCAATTTTGAAATACAAACCATTATCTTTTTATATAACAGGTTTTATAACTTATATTATGCTTGAACCTCAAATAATACCGACTAGACATATTTAGACAATAAATACTATAATATTGTATGTATTCTTATGTTGTTAATTCTCATTTGTATAGTCTTGATTGTGATTATCTTAGTTTAGTTTAGGTTTTGTTGGACAAATATAGAAAACTAAGTATGAGAAAAGCAACATTTTTGATTGGATTCCTTCTAAGTTCTACTATAACTGAACACTTTTAAAATCAGGATCTGTCGAATGTTAAGTCTGCTCTAGGTTTAGTTATTAATTAGCAATCAGTTATTTTTAGCAAATTATTCTTTACATCTTATATACATACATGTACTCACGGCCATAAATCCCTAAAAGGGATAGCCAGAGCTTCAGAAACAGAAAACTCTTCAGCCACTTTTGGAAGTTAAGTGGGGAAAAGATTGTAATATAAATGTTTTTGGTGATGGGTCTCCAACAGCATCGCCCAAAAAGCCCCGAGAAATGGGGTAGTGCTATTCTAAGCCGACTCTACACAGCAATCTTGTTATTACTTATTGATTCATGTAAATGAAGCGCCAGAGATTTGCCAGGATTGTATAAAGTGGCATCCAATAGTCTCTGCCTATCCCAATGGGAACTACTAAATAGAAGAATATGTATGTATTTTTTTTATTATATACAATGGTAACATATTCTTTTTATTGAGTTTATATGATGATTATTTTAGATAATTAATGTGCTTCATTTTTGATACCACAATACTCAGATAATTGCAATCGTTGACAAATAACTATAGGTAGATAAAACATCACGTCAATCGTATTAAAAATTTGGCTAAATAGCGTATTCGTGAATAACGTTTTACTTATCTGAAGAGAGTCAGTCCTTTATGAAATTTGATGTATTTTTCTATCACTAGAAATGATAACAACTTTCATGCAATAACATATTTTTTTATTCCTTTAGTTCCTCCAAAATAATGTATTATGCAACCGTGATAAAATGTATTTCATTAATATACCACATGTTAATTTTCAGCGATTACAATGTAAAAAAAACTAACTTTTTCTGGTCTCTAAAAATGCTTTAACCCTTATTTCAATGTTTCTTTAGAATAAGCATACTATAGTAGCTTTAAGTAATCAAGATAGATATAGTGATATATATTGTATAGACCGCCTTTATAGATGTACCCGGTGTCAAATTATATTATAATATAATTAAATATATGGATTAAGTTTAATATTTATATGGGCTGTACATTTTGAGTGCAACTATACACTTTTGTATATTTACTGGAAATAAAGTATATTTTTTATTCAAAACCTTTTTCTTTCTCTTTATTGTTTACAATCTCTACATATTAGTATGTGAAAAATTTCTAAAACGTACTTAAAATTTTAAAGAAAACGTACTAAAAGTGGCGATCGATAGTCTCTGCCTAAGCCAATGGGAACTAACGGCGTGAACATTAGTATGTATTTTTGTACATTAAATTAGGAATGAATGCCTTAAATATACGCTGTCATGTATTTGATTCGACACAGAAGTAGAATATAGTTTTATTTATTGTCTTACTTGTGAAAGTCTTTGCTCTATCTTGTTTGTCGTTAATATCATTCAAATTATGCTTGAATTTTGATCCCTCGAGGACCTTATTATTGTTATTTATGTGTTTAAACAAATTTTGTAGCGTGAAATCCACAAAGGGTTGGATCTGATTCTGATTATACCTCTTCCAAAAATTCTCATGATATTAAGTCAACTGCATGGCTAACACGAGCGACCTTTTAACTCATAGATATATAAGCACATAGATCGGTCAACAAAGGCAGGACTTCTCATGGACACGATAAAACTGCCTAAGACGGTTTTGGCAACAAACATGAATGAAAATAATTGCCTTATATTCGTTAATTCTGGTATTTGAGTCTAACTATGGTATTTTTTTGGTAAAGTTATTAATAATTAACTGCACAGAATCTAAGTCTAATACATATTAATTGGCAAACATGTTTTTTTTAATACTTATAAGTTTCTTCGCTTAATTCCGCTAAATACCTACAGTCTGCATGCAACATGCATTTTTAAGTTATAGTTATAGCATGTTGCATGAAGACTGCAGGTATTTAGCGGAATTAAGCGAAGAAACTTATTGATATTAGTATTGCTATGGATTTCCACAAAGTAACGCCTGATTCAATCCATTATATTAAATTGCCATTCATGTCCAAATTAAGACTGTAATAATTACCATTCTATATGCTTTATTATAGATCTTAAACCAAAGTTTTCAATGCAAATATATGATAATAAAATATCATCATAATATTACAATTTCCGTAAACTTCGTAAAGTTGGCCAAAATAACAAATACTTGAATTTTATAAATTTTAATAGGGCTAGTATGGAATCCGCCATACTAATGTCACGCACACACACTCATTTATGCACACCGTTGTAATTTTTTGGTCTCGCCTGTCGTATTTGAATTGCCAATCTATATTCGTAACTATAGCATAATAAATCAATGTTTCAACTAGATATCACGTGATATAAAACAGCCATCTCTATCACACTTAGTTAGTATTGTATAATGTCATCTCATTCTAGCCGATTTCGTGACGATAAAATAGCGCTAGTGCTAGGCCTCCTGGTGTAGAGAATACTAACTTTTCCTCAGCGTTGTGACTATACCATAGGCGGCACGTTAAGCCGTAAGTCCCTGCTACTAGTGATCGCTAGTTAGCCAACCCACATAAGGACAGCGTGGTAGACATACATACATACATATACTCACGGCTATAAATCCCTAGAAGGGGAGCCAGAGCTAAGGAATTAGAAATTCCTTAGCCACTTTTGGAAAGTTGAATGGGGAAAAGATGGTAAAATAAAAGTTGTTGGTGATGGGTCTCCAACCGCATCGCCCAAAAATCCCTTAATAGCCCCAATACCGTTAGTCACCTCTTACGTACACCCACCGGAAGAAATGGGGTAGTGCTGTTCTAAGCCGACACTACACACAGCGTGGTAGACTATGGAAAAAATGTTTATTAAGGCAAAAATATCACAGCATCGTAGGCATACACTTGTATATCATAATATAACTTGGTCATGTTATCATAAGTACAATAACAAGGGCGACGTGATCGAATCCCTAACGAGAATGTATGTAGAAGAATCAGGGTAACTGACACAGCCCAGAGATTTGCCAAACATAAGCGGCAACGGAGAGGGCACTTAGCAAGCATAACTGACAACCTTTGGGGTTTGAAGGTTCTGGTGTATTCATGTACCCGACGACACAGTGTGGGTAAGCTTCCGAAAAGTCGAACCGATGCGGATAATTACAAAAGATGGTGGAAAATCGATGGACTAACGCCACGCAAAACCGGTCATTGTAAAAATCTGTGTGTCAAGCAAGGGCGGATCCAGCCATATGGGCAAGATGGGCATGCCCACAACCCTAATTGACCTACGAACTCACACTTTTATGGTATATTGAGGCTAAAGCTGATATGTTTATACTAATTACTATGGCCAAGAGATTTTTCGGTGCCTATGCCCACAACCTTTTGTGAGGGCTGGATCCATTCCTGTCAAGCAGTGGACGTGTATTTGCTGATGGTGAGAAGTTTCAGGTTCAACTAAACCAGCCATCAGTCAAAAAGATGAATACCTACTAACTTTATTAAGTGAGTAATATAAAAGAATGTATATTAAGAAAAATGATCGGAGCGAAGCAAGAGATATTTGTCAAGATCTTGAAAAGTGGCATTTGATAGTCTTTGGCTACCCCGATGGAAAAAAGAGCGTGAACATAATTAAATAAAATTACTCAAACAACAAACAAAACTACAAACGAGCATGTAGAAAACATGTTAAATCATGCTCCAAATTATGGCAAATCATGTCAATTTAGGTATCTTTACGTACAAAACCATATTACTATACGTGTTTCAGCACTATAGGGGTATGATGGGGATGCATTTTCCCCACCATACCACTAGGGATATGTTCAGTGGTATGTATGGTGGATAAGTAGCGAATAAAACATATCACAATCGTAAGAAACTCAAACGTGTACGCTGTACATCCCGAGGTACTAATACATCTAAACATCACTAATATTGTCACCCACGGTAGGTATATAGGACCCACGATTTCTTTGGATAGAGTACTCACCTACGCCTATATATGGCCTACCGCCTTTTTTGAACGAATACATTGTCAAATTACTAAGTATAACTTAGGTATGTGGGTTTCCTCACGATGTATTCCCTCACCATTAACAAGCATGATAAATAAACCACACTTATGACTTTAGAAAAAACTAACCTGTCTGCATGATAGGCGGTTGTTATACCCACTGAGCAATCACGACACTTAACATTATAAATACATACATACATACATATACTCACGCCATTAGTTCCCATTGGGGTAGGCAGAGACTATTGATCGCCACTTCGTACGATCCTGACAAACCTCTCTAGCTTCGTTTACATCCATCAATCTTTTCATACATGCTCTTTTATTCTTCATACTTCGGACGCCAGCCTTTTTGAGCACACTCTCAATTTGGTCTAAGTGGGTTCTCCGTGGTCGTCCTCTACCAACATTACCATCCACACTAGCTCTATAGATCCCTTTTACCAATTTTCTATCATTCATCCTCTCTATGTGCCCAACATTATAAATATACATATATATTTATTTTGATGCGGTGACACTACTTACTTAGCGTGGCAAATATGGGCTGTGATATGATGGGTAATTTAAGAAAAGACACATAACACATATGTGTATGTATGTCACATATGCCATACTCTGAAATTTAATTCACGCCTCTCTTCTTTCAATTCCGTAGTCCTCCTGTTAAGCTGTCGCAAGTTTTTTTTATTGACTTGCTATAACATTTCTATTAATATATTAAATGCTACTGTAAGTTTGTTTCTCACGTTTTCACTTCATAACTGCTTAATTGATCATAATGAAAACCGTATTGTTGGAGGTATTAGGAGTAACATAGGAATGATACAGGGTTAGCCTAGTTTGAGAACCCCTGTTTCTTTTATAAATTTCATGGATAAGATTTTTTTGTAAATAATGAGTTTTTTTTCGAATTCATACTAACTAAACGCTATTTACCATTTTATTTCACGACTTAAATTCGAGCGAAGTCGCGGGTAAAATCTTTTCGGTATCTATAAAAATCGGCAGGCAGTATTATATTCCTTTTGTCACACAAAAAGATAGTTGGTTTAAATAAATAAATAAATGTAATAAAATATTATACGGGCATATTATAGACAGATCAAGCTAGTCCCAAACAAAGTTATACTTGTATTATGGGATACTAACTCAACGATATATTTAATATTATGTAATACACATATAAATAATATCCAAGACTAAGAAGCAACTTAGTCTTGGACATTATTCTCTCATCTCATAATTGTTGCTCTCAGCGGGGATCGAACCCGCAACCTCCGGACCGAGATGCTAGTCACCTGTCCACTCAACCACGGTCGTCGTCGTCGGTTTGTACACAATGGCAACAGATATCGCCTTCATTACAAGATTTCTCGTTATTTCCAACAAACTAGCAACTATAGTTTTGTTAACGGTGAGGGAAAACATCGTGAGGAAACCCACATGGCTGAGTTGTACTTAGTCATGTGACAGTGTATTCGTACAAAACGGCGATAGGCCTGCCCCCTATCACGTGAGTACACTGTCCATGCAAAACGTGGGTACTCTGAACACCAGGTGACAAAGCAACGTGATGTTCAGAAGTATTAGTACCTCTGCCAACCCCTTCGGGGATATTTGGCGTGAACGTTTATGTTTATGTTATGTTATGTTATAGTTTCCAGTGTCTTTTAGCCTTTTTAATTCTTAATTTATTAAAATTCAACTCCCAAGTAATTTAAACATCAGTCAGGAAAATTAAAGTAATTTGACGATCCCTTCAATTAGCCACACGCATTTGTAAAACGTAGTCATTCACTTAGTAATCAATTGTATGCAGTCATTGAGTTCCCGAACTATCCCCTACTTTAGTGAAACGTGAAGTAATTGGAACTCATCACTTCTTTGATATTAGTCGACAGCGAAAACAGTGTTCATAAAACAACGATCAATTTACGAAATTGATCGGGGATTCACCAAAACAATTTGCCCTTCATAAAAGTAAATGAATTCGACCAAATTACATCGTGTAATGAGGCTATTAAGTGCCGGCAACTGAATTGCGGTGGATCTTTTGTACTTGTAAATAAACCTTTGTTTTATAATATGTTCGTTCGTTGTATCTGCGTTTGTACATAGTGTATTTTTTATCTATTTGACAGACTCTAACTCCTTCTCTTCCCCACTTTGACCTTATGTTTTACATGAGTTTCTTTTGATGAAGATTCCTATTTCATCAGTTAGAGTGATCCACTTACAATTAGTAAAAAATATATCTGTATTTTTTATTAAATTCATTAATTTGAGAATTTTCACACAATTCCCCGGCTCCGCACGAGAAGTGTGTTTTTTATACATTCATACATATGTCGTGGCCATATCGTAGATTTGAACACATCGTGAAATGATCGATCATTTCATGAAATGGTCACATTTCATGATGTGGCCAACTTCATTTGACCAGATCATAAAATATTCAACGTTTCACGTTTTTGTCATCCACGCTTGGCCAGATCGTAGAAATAGAGTAACCTGTGAAATGCAATCCAAACTCTACGGTTTATTAACATATTGCTCAGTTTTTTCGTAATTTGCAAAGTATTCGAGAACCTTTTCGTCGAAAACTCTTTTGTTGTCACTTTCTTCCTCGCTTATTAGCGAATTATCAACTTTTTTAATGCGAGAAATAACACTTTTGACAGCGACCGCCATCTTCACACATAAACAAAGCGTTTTCAGCGCCTCTACCGGTAATTAAGGTAACTACTTTACGATATGACCAAATAATCTTAACCATATCATGAAGAGGCCGCGCGTTTAGTTGGCCATATCGAGAAACGATTTCTTATCATTGATCTGCCCAAACCACATCACGATGTGGCCAATAAACAATTGAACATTTCATGAAATACGACCATTTCATGAAATGATCGATCATTTCACGATGTGTTCAAATTTACGATATGGCCACGACACATACATATACTCACGGCTGTAAATCCCTAAGAGCTAGAAGTTCCTCAGCCACTTTTGGAAAGTTGAGTGGGGAAAAGATGGCAAAACAAAGGTTGTTGGTGATGGGTCTCCAACCGCATCGCCCAAAATTCCTTTAAAAGCCCCAATACCGTTAGTCGCTTCTTACGTACACCAACCGGCAGAAATGGGGTATTGTTATTCTAAGACACTACACGGCAAAACACCTTAATTTATTTTAATAAATCCATACTAATATTATAAATGGGAAAGTGAGTTTGTTTGTTTGTTTGTTCCGCTTTCACGCCGTAAATACTGAACCGATTGCTTTGAAATTTTTCAGACGTGTAGTTAGAAGTCTAAATTAAATAATAGGGTACTTTTTATCCCGGAAAAAATATGTTCCCATGGGAAATCAAAAATATTGTTTGCTTACTAAATGCATTTGAGATGGCGCTGTGTATCGTTTAAAACAACGTAAAATATTGTAAACTAATATAAAAATCAAAATTTAGAAGCTTAATGGTACGGTAATGGATCCCCGAAAATAAGGAACTCCCGAGGGATGATGTACTATTTTTTTATCGTAGACACTTTTTTTTACATGTACTTATATTGCAAACGAATATTAACATGTAAATTTAGAAGCTAAATGAAACGACGACGATTCCTTGAAACTAAGGAATCCGCAAGAGTTCTCATAGGAACATCAAAAAACCTTAACTCATATATGGCTCAAAATATTGCAGCGATTATTTTTATCATCGATGGAATTCACATCAGACACTTTGTTAATGTTCATTTTGGAAAGATGAAGGGGTTTCATCAATTTAAATGACAAATTTGTTTATCAATAGTAAGACTAATCCATATCCATACTATCCATACTTCAATACTAATATTATAAATGGGAAAGTGAGTTTGTTTGTTTGTTTGTTTGTTCCGCTTTCACGCCGTAAATACTGAACCGATTGCTTTGAAATTTTTCAAACGTGAAGTTAGAAGTCTAAATTAAATAATAGGGTACTTTTTATCCCGGAAAAAATATGTTCCCATGGGAAATCAAAAATATTGTTTGCTTACTAAATGCATTTGAGATGGCGCTGTGTATCGTTTAAAACAACGTAAAATATTGTAAACTAATATAAAAATCAAAATTTAGAAGCTTAATGGTACGGTAATGGATCCCCGAAAATAAGGAACTCCCGAGGGATGATGTACTATTTTTTCATCGTATACATTTTTTTTTACATCTACTTATATTGCAAACGAATATTAACATGTAAATTTAGAAGCTAAATGAAACGACGACGATTCCTTGAAACTAAGGAATCCGCAGGAGTTCTCATAGGAACATCAAAAAACCTTAACTCATATATGGCTCAAAATATTGCAGCGATTATTTTTATCATCGATGGAATTCACATCAGACACTTTGTTAATGTTCATTTTGGAAAGATGAAGGGGTTTCATCAATTTAAATGACAAATTTGTTTATCAATAGTAAGACTAATATGAAATAAAGCGTAATAAAAATTTGACACCGCCCCGGTAACGTCTCCGTGGCGTAGCGGTATAACTAACTACTATGAATATTTAATTAGAACTATTATGAATCAATCGTCCCGGGTTCGTATCTCAGGTAATTCAAGCTTTTTGTAAAAAAATGTTTTGTTAGCTTAAAATAACACTATATATAATAATAACAAGCACTATCCCTTCAATTTAGCGATTATTTTGGAAGGAGATCCACCACTAATCATCCCTATATTGCCGAGCAATCGCTGCAAGCTCTCCCACTATCACCAACGGTCAGTGTAGGGGGCAGCACCGGGCCGTCGCCGCAGCGCCAAACTACTATCCGTATCTGTACTTACTAAAGATATTCTCATTTCTGAACATAAAAACTTGGTATATTTGTTTCATGATTCTTATGAACAATTAAAAAGGAATTTTTGGAACTCAACCCTCAACGGGTTGATATAGCAAATGAAAGTTAATATAGAGTTTTTTTTACATTTTATAATAAAACTTGGTGCGATTGAATTTATGAAATCCATCTATCAATCATTCATGAATATATGCTAACAACCATAAATTCCATAAAAGGGTAGCCATAGCTTCGGAGATTCTTCATCCAATTTTGGAAATATATTGATAAAAGATAGGTTAATAAAGGTTGTTAGTGATGGGTCACAAACTGCATCGCCCAACAATCACTTAAAAAGCCTCAATGTCCTTTATGTCATTTACAATGCCCGCGGGATTATAAATATAAAAAACAGAAGTTGAGATAGTGTTTCGGTATTTTGGTATTATGTAAACTGGATGCAAAAAATGAAGTCCACGCGGACGAAGTCGCGGGGCAAAAAGCTAGTAACATATAAAACCACTACAATGTTATTTGACATCGTCTGACATTATGAAAGGATATTAATCCGATTCAAAAAGAGGCATGGAAAAAGGCAATGAAATTTCCTAGAAAAGAAGTTAAAGTTTTCAGAACTCCAATAACAAGTGATAAACGTTATTCAATAGGTTTTGCAATCACTGCGGCACAAAATCACGCATCGATTCCTGTAGAGCACGCAGTTACTATTAACCAAAAACCTTTATTATTACCATCTTTTCCCCAATCAACTTCCAAAAGTAACTGAGGAATTTCTAATTCCAAGGCTCTGGCTACCCCGTTAAGGGATTTATAGCCGTGAGTATATGTATGTATGTAAGTTAAACTAAATTGCGTCCTGAGGAAACAAAAAAAAATATTAATACGCGTTATTGGTGACGAAGCTTTTATTTTTTTCTTAATAACTTGCTAAACAAACCATACTTTACTTCTCAATAGTGAGATTTCATGTCCATTTATTTCCCTCTATTTTACGAAGTTTATAAGAAAATAATAGCAATAAAAAAGTTAGCAAACTTGAGTCAATTATTTGTCCTGTCGTCTGAAGTCGGTGTTGTTGCTGGGAGAAGTGTCGGCCGCGCGCGCTCTACCGCGAAATTGACATCTGCTGCAAATACACTGCCTTAAACACATCTCAACCTGCTAACTCAGTAACAAAACCATTTGTTTGTTCGTCCGATGATCTAAATCATGTTTCTTTTATAATATCAAAATAAAATTTGTACTACGTATTATATGGTACCGTAAATCTCTGTCGCAGAGCAGCAGCAAGACAAAGCAATAGCCCGATTTTATTAATCAAGGGACCGCTATTCAAGGCTTACTTGGATTTTTCTTAGAAGATGTCGTCTTCATTACTTTCCCCGATACGCGTTTTGCGTGATGAGAAATTAATCCGGTCCGTGGCCAGGTGGCCGGGAGCAGGTGTGTCGCGCGGCCAATTTGCCATTTAAGTATCTGTCTAGCTACCGACTCCGTCGAGATGCGGACGTCTAATCCCACTCGCCTCGCTCCACTGAAAGAAAATAAGCTTATTAAACATTTTTCTTAAACCAACACCGACTCGAAAATTTATATCGGCTTCGACTCAATTTATTTCTGTTACAAAACAAATAAAATGCAGCGATACGTCTCCTTACGGTTATCCTTTCAAACCCCATTTCAAATAAGAATTGAAGACGTTTTATCATCTTGACAATACGGAGGCATTTTCTCATTTATAGCGACATTTCAGTGAAGGTTCTGAAGGAGGCGCGCGCGGGCTGAAGGCGCAGTCGGAGCGTTGCGGCGGGCGGGCGTAATCCGAACATATCTCGGTACATTGCTCAGCGCGACACAGCGGGACTTAGCGCAAAGCCGCTTCGCGCGAATGCTTATCTCAATAACAGTTTTATTTATTTTTGCAAGCGCCTGATCCGCCCAATGGCGGCTAGAGCGACGCGCTCCTCGCTAATGAAAATAGAAGACGCTAGCAAAACAATCCCATTGCTAAACCTCGCAAGATTCCCCTTGTCTCGAATCTCGTGCGACACCCATCTTCCCGTTTGAAAATGATAAATCTCTTTACTGTTCATAAGATGTTTTTATAGAAAGATATATTGCAATGCAAACGAAGAGTTTGAATGTTTGTGTTTGAATCTTGGTGAGGCCAAAGGAAATAAATATTAAACAGTGTTTGAGAAAATAGCATTATTATAAAATATATATTAGTAAAATAAATATTAGATACACAAACCATTTTACTTAAGTGAAAATTCTGATGAAGGTTTACTTTTATAACACGTTTATATAGCTTCACCTTCATGTATGTAACCGCCTCCTTTAAACTTGATTTTGACCCACTTTCAACGGACTGATTTAATTTAAATTTGTACACTTATCAAATACCAGTGGCGATATAATAATTGCATCCTCAGGTTGATTTCATTATACTGATTAGGGTCGCCAGGATTAAATTATTGCAGTTGGTTCAGTACTTAAAAGAGAAAAATAAATACAGTAAAAAACATAATAAACTGATAAAAAAGCTTTTGAAGCACTTCTTACTAAAAACATACATACTTAAACTCACAGCTTTAAATCCCTAGAAAGGGTAGCTCTGCCACTTTTGGAAAGTTGTTAAGGGAAAAGATGGTAATATAAAGGTTGTCTTACTAAAAAGTGGAAAATAATTCCTAATATAAGCTGAAAATCATGAAAAAGCGTGGCGCGCTCTGTGCCTTACTTTTCGCGTATCGCGCCAACACAAATGGTATTGCATTTTTTAGTTAGAAGTTAATTTTACTAATAAAGTACATTAACACAAGTAATACAAAAAATAACCAAATATTCTACCGTTTAAATACTCGTTGCTGTGTAGTGTCGGCTTAGAATAACACTACCCCATTTTTGCCGGTGGGTGTACGTAAGAGGCGACTAACGGTGTTGGGGCTTTTAAGGGATTTTTGGGCGATGCGGCTGGAGACCCATCACCAACAACCTTTATTTTGTCATCTTTTCCCCACTCAACTTTCCAAAAGTGTCTGAGGAACGTCTAGTTCCTTATCTCTGGCTACCCCTTCTTGGAATTTATAGCCGTGAGTATATATATGTTAAATACTCTTTTTTTCATTCCTCCTTATGAAGCTTTCCTATCCTTAAAAATCCATCGCCCAAAAGTAACTTAAAAAAGCCCAATACCCTTAGTCGTCTCTTACGATTACGACACGGGTGGATAGATAGGGGAGTGACATTTTAAACCGGCGCTAAACGGATTTTTTACGCAGAATTTTCGTTAAGATATTTAATGATTGGAACTGATGTAATACATACATACATACATACATTTTGCTGTGTAGTGTCGGCTTAGAATAACACTACCCTATTTCTGCCGCTGGATGTTCGTAAGAGGCGACTAACGGTATTGGGGCTTTTAAGGGATTATTTGGCGATGCGGTTGGAGACCCATCACCAACATCCTTTATTTTGCCATCTTTTCTCCACTCAACTTTCCAAAAGTGGCTGAGGAACTTCTATTTCCTTAGCTCTGGCTACCCCTTCTAGGGATTTATAGCCGTAAGTACATGTATATGTACATACATACAATACATCCATCCTGACGTCCCTCAGCAGGGACAAAGGGCCTTGAGTAAAACTCTCCATCTGGCTCGATCTTGGGCAGCGGCTGCGAGATCCTCCCACTTCATTCCCACAACTTTTGCCTCATTCTCCACAGAACGTCGCCAGGTTGTTTTTGGGCGGCCCCGTTTACGTTTTCCGGTTGGCTGCCAGCTGAGCATTTGCTTCGACGGGAATTCTTCGTGTCTTCTGAGGGTATGACCCAGCCACCTCCATTTTCTTGTGAGGATTTCCTGGTCGATGGGTTTCTGCTTAGTCAGCCTCCACAGTGCCGCGTTCGAAATGGTTCGTGGCCAGTAAATCCACAAAATTCGCCTTAGGCATTTGTTTATAAATACCTGTAGCTTGCTGGATAGGTCTTTCCGAACGAACCATGTTTCGAAACCGTATAGCAAGACTGACTTTACAAATCAAATCAAATCAAAATTCATTTATTTCAGATTTAAGTAAATCCATATTTACTTAAATCTGAAATAATCAGACAGTAGTGCTGTCACGGGTGCAGCAAATTAGGGATCTCGGAGTTACTTTTAGCTCAGACTTGTCGTTTCGTAATCACATTGTAGACATTTGTAAAAAAGCATTTAGGACACTCGGATTTGTATTACGTACAACCCGACAGTTCTCGAATATAGATGCTATAAAAGCTCTCTACAATTCACTGGTACGAAGTAAATTGGAGTTTAATGCGGTCATCTGGTCTCCACATGAAGTGAAATATCGCTCCATGGTGGAGAAAATACAAAATAAATTCATTAGATTTTTATATCTAAAGCTTTATGGCGTTTATCCGTACTATCCGTTGATGTACCCTACTCTATTTATTTTGGGTATGGTAGGGTACAACAAACTGGAGGTTAGGAGAGACTTAACTTTATTATTGTATTGTTTAAAAATACTTAGAGGAATTATTCATAACCCTAGGATTTTGTCTGAGTTACAACTTATAGTTCCTAGCAGTACTCTGAGACGGCGCAGGGGTAGGTTGTTCGCACTTCCATCTTCGCGGACCAATCTGTCCAGTGAAAATGCTTTTGCTCGTGCATTGAACGCGATGAACCAGGTATCTGAGCGTGTTGATATATTTTCGTGCACGCTGGCTGAACTTACGAAAGCTAGTTTGCATTATTTATGTTATGAATAACAGTATTTAAGAATCCAGAGTATATGTAGGCTTAAAAAATATTCTGTATAAATTAGTAGTGTAATATAGCTGTATTAGATCTTTTATCTGTAATGGTTATATTTTTGTGTTAATAAATAAATAAATAAATAAATATTACATCAAAATTACATTAACCACAAAAACCACAAAAACATAAAAAGTAAATAAAATAAAATTAAGTTATTAAATTAATTATATCACAAAAAATAATAATAATATTAAATTAAACATAAAAAGTAAATTAAATTCCGTTATTAAGTTACGTTATATAATTATTTGGCACAGTGGCGTACAGGGAATACATGACATTTCACCACATGTGACACTAATGGGCCTTCAAGTCTGTCCGCTATCACTTTCAAGTAGGTGTTGGTGCTGCCCCGCACTCTTCGCGTCAGAGAGGCTACCCGCTTGCGTATGATGGCGTGATAACCATCCATGTATGCCTCTGCAAACATGCTTGACGCACTACAGAAACGTGGCAGCCCCAACGGCATCCTGAAAGCGTTGTTATATTGGACCCGTAGGACGCTCTCGGACTTCTTCGTGTGGTTAATCCAAAGGCTGCAAGTGTAAAAAGACTGGCAGTAAGACCTAAAGAGTGTTAATTTTACTTGCTTAGAGCATCTAGCAAACCTCCGGATCAACATATTGCTTCGAACCGAGAGCGCCCTACGTTCCCTTTCCATATCCATATCATCCCGAAGAGTATCCGTGACCCAATGCCCCAGGTACTTAAATTGGGTCACCATTTTAAGCGGCTTACCTGCTATCATTACTTCAGGCACAGCGGAGTAATATTTGGTGCCAGCTTTAAACATCATCAGCTCGCTTTTGGTGGTATTATACTTAAGGCCATGGGTCTCGGCGTACCTCTCACATTTATTCACCAACTTTCGCAGTCCACTGATTGATGGGCTCAGCAACACCATGTCATCGGCATAACTGATATTATTAATTAGCTGACCATCTATTGAACACCCGATACCAGTGTTGCTGAGCTCCTCAATCAGACCATTAACGTACAGATTGAAAAGCTTGGGAGAACTTAGCCCCCCCTGTCTCACACCGCATTCCAGTCGGTACGCATCCGATACCGAGCCTGCCCACCGTACCACGTTACTCTGGTGCCCGTACCAGAACTGAAAGATATTAATGAGCTCTACGGGCAACTGTGTTTCCGAAAGCAGCTTTTGCCAGAGTATACTACACGTTAGACTCGAAAATCCTCACTTTTGTACGCCGGGTCATGACGTTAGAGCTCCACACCGGCTTTAACTGGGCAAAAGCACCTCTAGCTTTGTTTAGGCGGGTTTCGATGTCCATCTCTGTTCCTCCTATTGAGTTCACTACTCCCCCGAGATAGGTAAATTTCTCAACACGTTCGACATCTTCGCCATTAATTTGGAGCGGCTGGTTATCAAGGGAATTAAGACGCATCTCCTTGGTTTTGCCTATATTGATGCGAAGGCCCTCTTTCGCAGCTTCCGTCGCTAGGTCGTTTGTCTTGGACTGAAGGTCAGAACGTTTTGTAGAGACTAAGCACAGGTCATCGGCAAAGTCGATGTCTTCTAAGTCTTTGCCGTGAGACCATGGTAAACCCCTTTGGCATTTGCAGGTCACTCTACACATAATGTATTGGAGACCTACGACCAACGATACTTTAAATCTACCATCTTCTCGCCTATCAACTCTGCTGAGGAGTTTCAAGCTCAGAAGCTCTGGCTACCCCTTTTTGGGATTCCTGACCGTGAGTATATATGTTGTTGGGCGATGTGTCTGGAGAATAATCATAAAACATATTTTATATTGCTTTAGTATCTCTTTAAATATGGCTGCGGTATTTCAACTTCTAAAGCTCTGTACACCCCTTTATAAGATTTATACGCGTATAGATATAGGTAGGTATCTTTTCTATTTTACTTAATCACATGCCCTACATCTACGGTCTTCTCATTTCCTTCCGTTCATTAAATTATTTTCATGTTTACTTCACCGCTCTTTTTCTGCGTAATAAAAGTTTTTCCTCGCATTTACTCACAGACCTCAATTAAACTGTAAATGGTGTCCCATCAGTAGTCTGAAAGCCGCACTGAATAGTGAAGTGCTCGTTGACTACGAAACATTCTAATTATATCATTAGACGACGGTAATTACCTACTCCAAGATTGGATTTTTTCAACGAACACCCACGGGACCCTGGCTGTTAGAACTACCTTCCTTCATTATCATGCTTTCATTAACATACCGTGTTTTAAATACCTAAGCAATATTTTAAAATACTAGAGGTCGTTCAGTGATAGAGTGTATACAGTGACAGTGGTATAATTTTGATGTTCAACCACTAATAGGTGTAACAGGAGTTAAAAGTACGTAATAATTTCAATTGAAAAACTATTCATAGCACATCAAAACACAAAACGTGTAAATCAAATAACTGTGAAACATGTTTTAAATAACTTTTTAAAACATATTTCTAACATATTTAAAACATGAAAATAAGTATATAGGATCCAGATTTATTATTTTTTGTTATTAGGGGGGAGTTTCCATAAGACTTTCTTATTTTTAGACCTCAGAACATTATTAATTACCTGTATGGTAGATGCCTTAAATGCAAGAGGAAAAGTTAAAATGCATCAAATCAAATTGATTTAAAAAATGTGCGAAATTAGTTTAATAATACGTATGACGTAGGTATTTGTCTACCTGACTTTAATATATTACTTATCACTCACATTGCACTTTACTGATCGTGAATTTTGCTCTTACTTCTGATAATAGGAAAGTGATTTATGGCGCCGCGCCGCCTGCCATGAGTTTTTGAGTAGATGTTCCAGTAGATGTTGTGGTAACAAAAATAAGTTAATTTTTACGAATGTTTATTGTTATTTTTGAAATACATATTTTAATAAACGTATAAATGTCGTCAGTTAGGCCCAGCTAGCTCTGTGGAACTGAGTTCGATAGTCGGCGGCTGGTCTCGTATCTTATTCATGATTTTGCGTCGTCGAAGATCGTCTTTGAGCAGCGTGAGACTCTCGTAGTGTTTGCTAGAAGCTTCTAGAAGTTCCGCGAAGGCAGATAGGGTGACTCCTTGCTTACTACACTTCTGTTTGACTGCAGCGTCGATCAATAAGCTGGCGTTGAGGACATTGTCGGCAGTTTCATCCAGTCTAGAATAAATAATAACAATTGAATCATTATGGCTATGGCTTTATTTATTTATAAATGTCGAAAATTGTACATTTATGGCGGCAAATTTGATGGTATCACAAGAATCATATCAGTATGTATAAAAGAAAGTTGTGTTACACTATTTATAACTCACGAACGACAAAACAGATTTTGCTCGAAATTTGGTTGCGAGGCAGCGTAGAACCAGGAAAAGAATATACTATAGTGTTTAACCCCTTTTTTGACAAATGATGAATTACGACCTTTAAAAGAACTCCAGGCGGATCATCGTGCGTATATTGAGAGTAGGTATAACACTACCTTTGCGAAGCTGGGGCGGTCCACTAGTAGATAATGAAAGAAAATTTTATTATGAATCATATCGTACTTTGTGCAGACTCAGTACTCGGTCACGTTTTCCAATAATTTATGTAAAAAAATAAAAATAAACATTGTTGGTGATGAGATGCTAACCACATTGCCTACCAATAAATAAAAAATCCCAGTCAATTTGCAGAGAATGGATATTTTTTACACAAAAGTATTTTAGACTTATACCTTTTTTCAAAATTTGGCTTTGGTTGGTGTTGAAATAAAATTAGGTCAAGAAATAATTAAAGATACTAAAGTTATAACTACTATAAATCATAAGTAATTTTTTAAACTGGTGTTCGGAGTATCCACTTTTTGCTTAATGCATTTATTTAATGTTTTTTTTTTGACATGAATTCCTCATGTGGGGATTATTACTTATAAATAAAAGATGTTATTAAAGGAAAGAAAAATTTCGACACTGGCGGGGTTCGAACCCGCGACCTTCGGGTATACGCCCCCGTCGCTCTACCAACTGAGCTACAGTGTCAGTTGGCATCCAGCGCGAAATTCCTCTATCCTTTGTTTCTTTTTTACACGTTCAAGTAGTGTTTGCGTTTCCTACCTCCGAATTTTAATTAATTCGGACGGCCACTTGTCTACCTTTTCAGATAGAATGCAAATGTTGGAAACGCCTGACTATCACATAATTTAATGTTTTTTTTTTTTTTTTGACATGAATTCCTCATGTGGGGATTATTACTTATAAATAAAAGATGTTATTAAAGGAAAGAAAAATTTCGACACTGGCGGGGTTCGAACCCGCGACCTTCGGGTATACGCCCCCGTCGCTCTACCAACTGAGCTACAGTGTCAGTTGGCATCCAGCGCGAAATTCCTCTATGCTGGATGGATGTAAAAAAGAAACAAAGGATAGAGGAATTTCGCGCTGGATGCCAACTGACTAACAGCATTGGGGCTATAAAGGGAGTTTTGGGCGATGCGGTTGGAGACCCATCACCAACAACCTTTATTTCGCAATCTTTTCCCCACTCAACTTTCCAAAAGTGGCTGTGGAATTTCTAACTCCTTAGCTCTGGCTACCCCTTTTAGGGATTTATAGCCGTGAGTATATGTATGTATATGTATAATACAAGCAAGTACCACTCAGCCATTTAGATTTCTTCACGAGATATTTCCTCACCGTTAAAACATTGTTAAATTATGTCTTAAGAAAAAGCATCCTATTTTAAGATTCATGGTTTATGAATCCTATTTTTTTTAAATATAAATGAAGTCTCCATGTTGTATAATTTTTTAAACAGTTATTTTCCATTGTGTCTCTTCCGCTTACCTCAGTAACATTAATATAGGCGTAATAGTATTTTGGTAATTTCAAAATAGCCTAAGTTACCGATCCAAAAACAATTTCACAGGCACAAACGAGAACATTAGCTGTTCAACACATCAAACATGACTGGAAATATCGCCAATTCGCTGAAAACAAACCCACCTGCGTCGACGTATTTCCAGAAACATGCAGGATAACAGCAGAAATATGGCAACGAGCAGCCCATCCAGCTGGTACCAGGAAAGCAAGACCTGAACCACGTGGCATCTCGACACATAAAATTTCGGCAGAATGTAGGCCATCGAGAACTCGGGGAAGAATAGAGTTAATGGCAAACCGAATACTAAAACTCCTATTATGATATCACATACTCCATATGGCTTTTCGCTTTCCGCCATCATGTTTTCTCTCAAACGATTTAGATTTTTTAGTAACTAGAATTTTGGCCGGTTTACTTGGTTTGATTGTTGTTTACTACCAAAAACTAAGTTGAAATGTAGAAATATGAAGTTTCTTTAGTTTGTGGTTTTTACAAATGAAAGCACGGAATAATGAATAATATTCTTTCAAAATGAAATAGAATGTAATAATCTGTAAAAAGCACGGTACCATTATAATGATCTTGGTTAGGTATGCTATGATAATGTATCCAGTTTAGAATTTGAGAGCTGAGACTACCCCTTTTTAGATTTTAATGGCATGATTATATATGTATATATATATGAATTTGCAGTTATAAATATATATATATATAATTTATGTATAGAAATAGCAAAATACACTAAATCGTTCCAAATTCGACTTTGAGTTTCTTTTTCTTCTTCAATAAAATATGATACTTTCTGTTTATAACTTATCCCTTATAGTTTCTGTATGTCTATCTGCCTGTGTTTTTGTCTGTCCTTGTGCTAGAGCCATATATTTCTGGAACTATTGAGACTATATAATTAAATATTTATAGGAAAATTTAAATTGGTATACCGCCTTAAAAAGTATAACACAATATAAAATATTATATAAAAATATGAAAAATAGTAATCCTGTTTCTAATAAAATAAAATATAAACATATAAATAACATCTATGTATTAGATTTAACGAATATTATCAATGAAAATTAGTTTCGACAAAATACAGTTAGTATACATACATACATATATATATATATACTCAAGGCCATAAATCCCTAGAAGGGGTAGCCAGAGTTTCAGAATATGAAATTTCTCTCGCCCGATTTCTGAATTGAGTATTCAAGCTGAGAACGAGTTCAGTATCGTTTTGTCTCATTCAGTTGTTAAGATTTCAATGCGACAGAACGATACTTAAGTTGTTCTCAGATGGAATACTTAATTCAGAAATCGGTCGTCAGTCACTTTAGAAACTTACATATATATACTCACGGCTATAAATCCCAAGAAGGGGTAGCCAGAAGTTACTCAGCCACTTTTAGAAAGTTGAGTGGGGAAAAGATGACAAAATAAAGCTTGTTGGTGATGGGTCTCCAACCGCATCGCCCAGAAATCCCTTAAAAGCCCCAACACCGTTAGTCGCCTCTTACGTACACCCAGCAGAAATGGGGTAGTGTTATTCTAAGCCGACACTACACAGCAACTAGAAACTTGAGTGGGGAAAATATTGCATAATTAATAAAATCTGTCTATCGCCAACAACTTCTCTAAAGACCCAAAACCCTCTTTTCGCTTACCTATTTTACTACTAAAAAAACCTTTTGGGGGTAAACTAACTCGCACTAAGGCATATTTATTTTTTTTGCTGGTTATCATATGGTGACTTTTTACATTTATATATAATGAACATCGTTTCACAGAACAAATCATTTTTCATGGTCTCGCATGGCTAGTGAATATATGATTTTTTTATCGAAGAAACTTATACTAGAGAGGAAAATAGAAGTAAAACTTTATTAGCTCTATGCACGCAGCCCAAACCTTAATTATTTGGATACTATAGCTGACATGATACTTATACTTCAATAGCGGTGCCTAACTCTACCGAACCTTGGATTTCTCACTTTGACAGGATTGCTTTGGACTATTATAATATGCAATTAAACCAGTACAACATATTACGTACACAACCTTATGCATAGTGCGTACTATCCCTCACCCTGCACTTAAGAGGTATCGTGATGAAACAGGTGGTGCAAGTTAAAACGGCTGACTCTCATTCACCACTATCTACGTTTATCCGTGAAAGAAGGATAGTTTTACGTCTATGCTGAAGTCATTAATGGAAAGAACGAAATGAAAAAGGAAAATAACTGCATAAAGTTGCTATATTTTATTGAGATTGGGCAAACCGATTTCGAAAAGTCCGAACACTTCAAAGTGACAAGTGATTTTTATCCTTTTATGTAAGATATACAAAATAAACACTATTAGGTGTGTAAGGTACAAAATTTAAACTTGAAAATAGCTATGATTATGATTTTTGATAAAAAAAACACATCTTACGCCAGTAAACGATCCGAGGATAAATTTAATTTACACTTCTTAATGTCCGTATGGAAAGATATTAAATACATCCTCTCAATATTTGCTTTAATATTCTATTTTAATGTTTGCGTAGATTACCATCAATAAAATAGCCCAATAGATCGATGAAGCCGTAGACTCCCCACCGTTCCAGAACGCCCAACTACTTGCGCAGCATATCAATTTCGCGTAGATACACACAATAAAATTGGACGGTCTCCGGAGAGCTTAAACGATTCGCCGTTTTGTCTCGGGCCCAGCTGCGTAATGACCGGGGGCAGGAAAAAATTGTCAGCAAGAAAACACGAGGGTAGTCGGGTTTATGTGCCCGTAGCAGCTGGCGCGGCGGCGGCGGCGGCCAAGACCGGCGACAGCGCCTAACGCGCGCTGCTTATCTCGCAAAACCTTCGCCAATTTTATTTATCGAAAATATAAACCGATTTGCAGAAGACCGTCGTAAAGTTCGGATGACCGATTTATGGCGGCTACGGGACGCGGCACAAAGTTGCCGTGTTGGCTCAGCGAATGTAAAGTTTGTTGTTAGCCGCCATTGTTATGAGTTAATTTTAAGATGACGACACAATTACACGTTTTTTTTTCACACATTCGCATTTGAAAGTGTTTTCGTGTCACTAAAAGGTTTAATCAAAAATCAAACTTTATATGCACACATTCCTTCTCGGATTCCTTTAAGTTAATAATGCACCATTGAACAATTGGACAGCAAACTGCACTTTTTAGCGTTTCAGAATGTTACTGGCTATGTGAGTTCTTATTTATCAATATCTCAGCTTAGGATACATCACCCCACTTTATTTTGATGTACGAGTATATAGTCTCTGTATAACACTCCCCATTTCTTTTTGTAGGTGATTGAATGTTGCAACGGCCCTGTAGCTGTCACTCCCTATTCTCTATATTTGGCAATTCTTAAAGTGGCGTCTTTGATTGATTTGAAGCTTTAACTTATTTTTCACTCGAATAGGCACATTAATTTATAGTTAAACTCTTTTTTTTCATCTCAAAAGGATAGAATTTTTATCATATTTGCATAACAAACTTCGAACAAAGAATCGCAAAGAATGCGAATGCTACTTTGTTTGCTTAAATAATGTTGAGCATATTAAAACACCGTTTCCGGCATTGCAACAATGACGCGGTTAATTAAATTAATCGTTATATTCCTTTGTCGTCACGTAGTTGCAATGTGCAGCTTTTTGCCGTTGCTCCAGTAATTTCGGTGTTCTTTATTACCGGAATTTGATTTCGGGGACATTGTAACCACAAACTCAGGAAAGTGGCAGAAGTTTGAAGCTGGTGTTTGCCCATCTGTCGCTGTGACTCTCGCCACCAAATGATGGTTTAAATTTTAATACAATTATTATAAGCTGTCTCATACGGCTGTCATAGTTTGCGGTTTGGGTTCTTTCACACGAACACTTTCTCGGTTAACAGCAATGAAGCTGCCTTGAGGTGTGTTAATTGACTGCTACACGGCAATCATCAACGGCTTCCGTTGTTTGTGTATTATTACCGAAATACTCCAAATTATACCAACTTGGGTTTTGCATAATAATGTGTATACACAACGGTTCTGGATCGATGAGCTATGAGAAAGGATTGTATTCTACAACGGTGAAGGATCATACTGATTACACAAATACGAATGTATGTTTTTGGGTTAAAGAATGGAAAACTTGTACCTTACTTTTATTATTGATCACCTTTGTCGATGTAGTTTCTTGTAAAAATGTTAAAACAATCAATATCGTATCTATGAGTGTTTTATTTTCAACACGAAGCTATAATATAGACATTTTTATATAAGTATAGTAGTAGGAAATTACATTTATTCATGGGTATATATTTTATTTTTTCTTACACCATTTGATCATTTCGTTATCTTATATTCTTGAATCATTTTAAATTCAGTTTTATGTAGATTAAATAAATTATTAAATTCAGTTCAGTAGTTTTGGGCATCAATATTTAATATTTAATGCAAACTAACAAATTCCTTCTCAAACCTGTCCTCTTTATATAATTAGTAAAGATGTAAAAATTAATAATAAAACGGTGATTGGAACATTACATTACATCGCTCTTGCACAGATTTCACATATTAAATTTTACTTTATTGAACAGATGGCGCTAGTTACCACTGCACTGTGTCTGCTCTTTTGTAATATGCAGGCCTATTTTCATCCCTTAAAACTGGCGAGAAAATATATTTAGAACAATAAATTTAATTGAAAATGAACAGTGAATGTTCTTTAACAACATAACGAGTTCCTTATTATTTTCATTCTAAATAAACTAGATGTCCAATGTTGCTGTGTAGTGTCGGCTTAGAATAACACTACCCCATTTTTTCCGGTGGGTGTACGTAAGATGTGACTTACGGTATTGGGGCTATTAAAGGAATTTTTGGGCGATGCGGTTGGAGACCCATCACCAACAACCTTTATTTTACCATCTTTTCCCAACTCAACATTCCAAAAGTGGCTGAGGAATTTCTAATTCCTTAGCTCTGGCTACCCCTTATAGGGATTTATAGCCGTGAGTATATGCATGTATGTATCTCCAACGTTCTGCATCCATCCCAACAGTACTGATATTCATCTCAATCAGACAATCTAAGACAGAAAAAAAACATAAATTTAAGTTGTCCTACGCCACCGGTACTTCAATCATTATTATTTATGCCACTATTTATTGTATTAACATAAATTGGACATGAGTTATTTTATTGCCGTGGCTTCTCCAAGAATCTGATGGTAGAATTACACTGGATTTGTCATAGATCATTTAACTTAACTATGTAGAACCAATAATGGTTTTGATAGCTTTAAAGGTTAATAAACGAAAGTGTTTTGTCATTGTTTATACCGAACTCATAAATTTTCAGAAGGTAGTGTTATAATCTTGATTAAAAGACAATAATACTACTGAAGATTTAGCTATTCATGTTCGTTAGGCATTATAGTTTTACATTCTGGATTCTATATAAAATCCGTTAAATGTCACGATAAAGATCAAAAGTCGAAAATACAAACGTAATGTCTGTGTATCCCTAGGACACTATTTTTGGGGTCATCTACACATGGAGTCCTAAGTAAACTTAGAAAACGGCGCAACAGCACTATATTGAGAATGGTTCCATGGAAACCAAGAAATAAAATTAATTGCTGCCATGTAGTGATTTGTCCGCCTAGCACTACCTCATGTCTTCACTGGGTGTCGTTAGAAGCGTCTAAGGGTATTGGGGCTATTTAAGTGATTTTTTGGGCAATTCGGTTGGAGACCCATCACCGAAAAATATTTGCTTTACAATCTTTCCACACTCATTTCCAAAAGTGGCTGAGTAATTTTTTATTCAGAAGCTCTGGCTACCCCGTCTTGGGATTTATAGCCGTGAGTATATGTATGTATGTAAAATTACAAAACGTTCGTGATAATAATTTTGTAACTTTATTGAAAAAGTATTGATTCCCGGATCATATAAGTAACATCTAAATTAAAACAATTAAACCTCGATTTTGTCATAAAATGTTGAGTCTCAACCGAAACAGAACCCAAGATGGAAGAACAAAAAGTCTAGATAGCGTTTTCCTAACCCTATTCAAGTATGTATTCACAATATAAAACCAACTCTATTTAATCTCAATTTTAAACATCTGCGCCGTGTATCCCCTAAGTTGTGACAGCGGTACTAATACTTCTGTACATCAGGAAACATTATTGTTTCACCGGAAAATTGTGTTCAGGTAACCCATGTTTAGCTTGGACACTGAATTCATGTGATAGAGATAGGCCTACTGCAGTTTTCCTTCACCGTCAACCACCTTGATAAATTAACCACGCATATGACTTAAGAAAAAAACAAATTGGTCTAGGCCCGATTTAGGATTTGAAACCACCTTGAAATGTTCTGCATGAGAAGCGATGGTGTTCGTAATGATCTATGTAGGTGTTTAATCTTTAAGCATTTTTTACATATTTACATTAATCTCCAATCTTACATATGACAATAACATTTTGATTCCGAAGCTCTGGTTACCCCATTAGGATTTTAGTTGTAAGTATAGGTGGCTAAGAAAAGTCAATAGCTTTCAGACTAGACTCGGACATTCTCCAAACAGTTTTTTACAGTTTAATGTCCCTACTCTGTCAGTCGATCATTAAACAAATGTTATAGTTGACGAACAATATGAGTCTATGAATGTTTGTGGTAGTCGGCGGGGGTCCGGCGACGTCGTGTCCTCATTACTTTGAAATGTCATTAATAAACCTCTTCGGACCTCAGTTACCCCATCATCCACCTACGGAGAAATCAATCTTGGACATCTTTGGAATGATTGACAAATAAAATCATTAACAAATATCATGCTATGAGACATGGCTGGCTTAATGGGACTGCTTGTTGATGTTTGTGTATCAAATTTCTTATTATGTTTTTGTTTTGTGTTTCAAATTGGGGGTTTTATGAATATATTATTTTGTTGAGTGTTGGCAAATATAGTTTAACTATATAAATAGTTTCAACAAATCAAAACTGCAGAAGCAGCTAGTGAGATGATAAATTAAACGAGTGTAAAAGCAGAATAAAATAGGTACACAAAATATTTCAAAATTAAGTACTGTTTATTTATGTGGGATAATTAAACAACTAACAATGTATAAAATCTATAACAATGAAACTTTAAATATACAGCTTTATTTTGATGTTTAAGTGTTTGATGATGAACAGCAGATAATGGTCAGTGGTCATTGCATTATCTCCTGCATAACAATGAATATCAACTGACAAGGGCATTTGCCATCAATCCGCAATGAAGTCCGTTTGTAGTTCAATTGAAAGTAGTGATATGTCGCCCCTATTCAGAACATTAAGCATCTGCACTGTAAGCCTTTTCATCTGTCAAATCTTAACAGCCGCAAAATTGGGTTATAATTTACGATATTATCTGGCATAGGGGCAGCGTGCGGTCAGTGTGGCCGACGACAAAAAGTCACAGCACCCGATAGATCGCTAATGGTCAGGCACCGGCCGCTTCTCGCGCGCGCCCTCTCAACTTGCCAAAATATAGTCGTAATAATGAGAGATGGGCTCGAAACTTGCACCATATTTAGAACACTCGTAACGACCGCTCCGGGCTATTTGTGGCAGTTCATTTTGTGGCCTACTTTGTTGTCGTGTCAAATTGTCTGGCCCTTTCAGACTAACTTTTGTACTGGTCATTTTATGTCCATTTTAAGGTTATTCATAGTAAACAGACGACAATAACGTGAGATTATTATTTCAGTCGGTTTGACAAATGGCTGATTCACATTGGACGGTGGTCGGAGGGTCCGAGCGCAACCGCTAAGCTGGTATCAGATTGATATAAAACGGAGAGCGGGTGCCTGACAAATTGTTGGTCTGGAGAAGGCGTTGTGAGGTGTCTTGCCATAAATAAGGATTACATAGATGACTATCATGCAGTCTTGGAAGATATCGCCAGGATCGTTCCCGACGTTACTCCGTCCAGATGAAAACATTATTGAAAATTAGTAAATGATTTCCACATGCTCTATATTATATTACTATGCATATATCTTAAAAAGAAGCATTTAATTCCTAATATTTTCCTCAGTTTTACTCAATACGCCGTGAAATTATTCAAATTATTGATATCAATAATTGAAAGAGAAATATAAAGTACTAAAATAAAAATTATATTTACTGGAAACCCATATGTATTAAAATGTTATCTTTATTAATTCAGAAATTAATTTTCTGTTCAAGTTCAGGGTCTTTCTTAGGTGGGTGTTATCTGCCTTTTTTTAAATATATATCTTACGATTTAGCAACCATTGCGGTGGACAATAATTGTAATCGTGAAAGTTTCAAAGTAATACACAATTACAATAAAAAAATGTGCTATAAATTACTTTCCCGGATTGTTTTACAAGGCTACTAAGAATATTAATCCTTCTTTAATAATTACTGAAAATTACAGTGGTTACAAAAATATCACTTAAAAGAATTTCTTTTACCAGCATATTTTTATTTACCCTAAAAAGTGGCTGAGGATTCGCTAATTTGTCAAGTCTGGTTACCCTGTTATTTCTGGTGGATTTAGCATTTTGTAGACATTAGAGTGTGATGTTTTTTAAATTGTAAATACATGACAAATAATATCTGAAATATATTTTGAGCTCAGCAGTGAAATAGTATTTCAAATCACGTGCAATAGTATACTATGATTCTATCGTGTTCCATAAAAATAAATCAAAATCAGGCACATAAATGATTTTCGATACAAAATAAGAGCGGTTAGTTTCACAAGTTAGTTTATTTAGTTCTCTTAATTCTCTCTTAATTAGTTCTCTTTGATTCGGGCGCATCTCCCGTACAAGTCCGAATACGCAATTATCGCTTAGTCAGTAGTGGGTGACGCTAAGCTGAACTATGTGAGCTGCGGCCATGTTGCCATTGTGGAAGGTTTGCAGATTAGACGGTTTGTAGAGTTAGAGAATCATCGTCTGAATTAGAGTGATGAAACAGGGCTATGAATCTAAATAGAGAGATAAAAGTTTTTAGATGTGATATCAGTTGTAATATATCTATGTAACATTTATGAACCTGTGGAGGAAAAGGGAAGATCTTCCGCCAGGCGGTGGTATGCCTGGGGACCGCGGTCCAACTGTATTAAGTTGGAACTTGTATATATAGCAAATGTTTTTTAGAAACTTCGATTGCGCGATGTACGATTTGTATGGAGAGTTTGATGACGAGTGTGACGTATATTGCTTCGTTACATGTTGCTGTGGAATGTGATTCTTCTTGCACTGTCAGCGTTTCTATGTAGTGCGCGTCATTGTGCACTGACAGCGCGTCGCTACATTACTCCCCCTCCAACAGGAAATTTTGACTCCATATCTTCGTGCCAGTGTGTGTATGCTCGACGGCCATGTGTGCCGGAACCTCAGTGCTGACTCCAACAGCCACGGTGTGGGTGCCCCGTTGCGTGTCCCATTGCTGCGTGCTGCGAGTCGTGTCTCTTGAGCCGTGGATTCGAAGCGCTTTGTCTGCAGTCCTTTGATATCCTTTTGCTGCTCGTACTTGTCTGGCCAATCCAAATGACTCCTTGTGCTTTGAAGGACGCCATCGTGCTCTGTAGTCGGTGGTCACCAATGTGGAGGAAAAGGGAAGATCTTCCGCCAGGCGGTGGTATGCCTGGGGACCGCGGTCCAACTGTATTAAGTTGGAACTTGTATATATAGCAAATGTTTTTTAGAAACTTCGATTGCGCGATGTACGATTTGTATGGAGAGTTTGATGACGAGTGTGACGTATATTGCTTCGTTACATGTTGCTGTGGAATGTGATTCTTCTTGCACTGTCAGCGTTTCTATGTAGTGCGCGTCATTGTGCACTGACAGCGCGTCGCTACAAACCTATGTCATATATTCAAGAATCCTATATCTGTATATACCTTAACCGCGATGGTCAATCAAGAGAATACTTAAATGATATAATATAATGTATTAATAAATAATAGAATAGAATAGAAAAACTCTTTATTTCACATCAAATATGTAGAAACATTTACCTACATACACATAAATAACAAAAGTACAATTGGCGGTCACATGGCGGAGAAAAATACACATAAATAACAGACATACATATACTCACGGCTATAAATCCATAAAGTTTGTTTCCAACCGCATCGCCCAAAAATCCCTTAAAAGCCCCAATACCGTTAGTCGCCTCTTACGTACACCCACCGGAAGAAATGGGGTAGTGCTATTCTAAGCCGACACTACACAGCAAATAACAAAAGTAAAATTGGCGGTCTTATCACTAAAAGCGATCTCTTCCAGACAACGTTTTAATGGAGAGGTCAATAAATTAGAGTCATGTGAGATAGATGTCCAACAACATGGTGAAACTGATAACTATGCGTTAATCTACACAAACAATACAACAATCCTGTCATAGTTATATCTAGTTATAAAATGATAAACTTTTAACATACATATGAGTAGTAGGGTTATGGGAGTTCTGGCTCAACCCCCTCCACCCCCGCTTCTCTCCCCTCTCTCGCCTCAAAGTATTATCAAGGGCAGCAGACCCAACCTAAAAAAAAAAAAAAAAAAAAAAAAAAAAAAAAAAAAAAAAAAAAAAGTAATAGCCCCCCATTTGAAGCGATTGCGCTGGGTTTCAGAGCTGTATCTGTAAGCGTTTCAGAGATACATAATCCTTTCCAAACCTCCTAGATGATTAGTAATCACCTCATTAATGATGCCTCGGCTTCATGCTCAAAACTCATTAAGCTAATGCATCATTGTATTTGATTTCAATGTCTTAATCACCTACCTGACGTCATCCACATTCTAAACAAAACCCACTTTAACGAATACTAACATAATGTTTTAATGCTCAAGTCTCAAACATTCACGCTGTATATCCCCGGAAGGGTAGGCAGAGGTACTACTACTTCTAAACATCATATGACATTAACAACCGAGGTTCTGCCTAGTGAGCTATCACGGATGATTTAATATTTATTTTATATTGACTTATGATATTTCGCATATTATGTAGGCTTAGAATAGCACTACCCCATTTCTTACTGCAGGTGTACTTAAGAGGCAACTAACGGTATTGGGGCTTTAAAGGGATTTTCGTGCGATGAGGTTGGAGGCCGCTCACAATAAAACTTTATTTCATCATCTGTTCCCCATTCAACTTTCCAAAAGTGGCTAAAGTATTTTTAATTCCTTAGCTCTGGCTACCCCTTCTAGAGATTTATAGTCGTGAGCATATTTATGTATGATGTATCTATATAAATTACTTATACTTATAAATAACTTATTCGTTCTGTCTATCCAATACAATATTATCATTTTCCACACTTCACAATTTTTATATATAAATTCATCATATTGCGCCTACTTGATTAATTAAACAAGTGTGCGAATACGTATCTCATCATTTTTTGAAAACATACGTAGTCTACCTACTCTTTCTCATAATATGGAAGTCTTATCGGAACTTTATCGAAATAGTTAACGATATTAGTTATCAAATACTCATTAACATGCTAAAGTCCTGTTTGTCAATCAACAATATTAAGAAACGAGAAAATCAACATCTTTATCACAATTGCATCACTACGAGTATATAACATGGTCAGACAATAGATTCTTCATATTGCGTTGATAGTGACCCGTTACTACTACTCTCCTTTGCTCGTACAAGTGAATACAACACCTCCACTACAAACTATGGAAGTAAGTATATCTTAACACATTATTTTATTGTATTGTTAATATATTTTCGCTATAATACTATTGTGTTAAACGTAGTTGATGGATCCTGGAACCCGTATATGACATTGTACATGTATGTATCTTATGTGTATGCTATAAAGATTCCAAACCATAAAGTGTTAACAGTGGGTAACCTTATCTAATAATGTTTGTTATTTGCTATTTGTTTTAGACATCACATTGTGCCGACATCATAGATGAAACGTTGGTGGAGAATACTTTTAAAACCTATTACTATGGTTTGTCGGACGAAGAAACATCTCTACCACCGCCTTCATACTCCACGAAGAAACGAAAGCATTCAGCACTCGAACACTCGATTGATGAGTTTTTCGAAGAAAATAAAAAGAAGAAAACGAACTGCTCATCTACTGTTGGTCGGGCCACAAAAGACGGCGGAATGTCATATGTTTCGTCAAATCGAAATGATGCAGCGAATGCCACACATATGATTAAAATTGAAATATTCGATCTTAAAAAGACAGCAAACATCGATCAACAAAATCAATGGAAATACGCCGACGTGCGGCTTAAGTATTATGTGGAACCGACAAAAAATTCGAATCACCAAAGAGTTCGAGAAGTAATATATAACATAACGAAAGAAATTTCAGAAATACCAAACGTTAAAAAATATCACTTTTCTAATAAAAATTCTTAATGTTAAATACGTTAAATAATATTAAACTTAATAACGCCTTACTTAAGTATTTTTCATTAACAAATTGAATTACTCATTAGTCATATCATTAGCTAACACAGTGCTAGTAACAAATATAAAAGGTCTGTAGGTTACCTTTCAATCATTATTACATTTTTAAACGAAGATAGTAACATCACTCTTGTATAGTACTGTTATCCAAATGGAATCTAACAACAGGAATAATGGAAGGAATTGCTTTGGAGGAGATCAATGTCTCATCGATGAGTATCTGGTCGACTTATGTATAGAGGCTGAAGAAAATATACGTAACCAGCTGAGTTTATCACCAATATATGACCGTTTCTATGATGCTGATTTGGTTGAACTTTGTATGGAAATCGAAAAAAGGTAAAATTCTTTATAATTATCTTCGACTTTAAGTTTTTGAAATGGTATTTATATTTACTTATGTTTTGTTTATCTTAATAGGGAAATGGTACAAAATGGAGCAGGGTTAAAGCGTCTTCGTATAAACAGTGGAGAAGAAAATAAAGAAGATATGAAGAAACGTCGCCTTGATGAACCCTCTACATCAGCTGAAATCAACCCTACATCAGTTGATGCTAACTGTGAGATGAAGTTTTGTGAAGTATGTCATATTAACGTCAAAAAAAGGTATTTAAGCAATCATTTAAAGAGTAACTTACATAAAAATAATACGCAGAAAATTCATAATTTTTTTTCAAATGTTAAACTGATTGAAACTGCATTTGGTAAGAGAATTTATACTTATAGAATAACTTCACCTTCTTCTGAAACAGAATTTCTTACTATAGAGTCTTTTATAAACGCAATAACACATATATTATTACACTTATTTCATGAAAACGTACAGTCGCTTAAATCCTTTAAAGTAAATTTCATATTACATGCTATCTTTATACAACAAACCAAAGATTTAACTAATGCATTTGATTTTCAAACCACCAACTATATTATTAATGAATCAGAAGATATTTCAATTTTCATTAATAAAATCAAAGATACTTTTGCTTGTAAAATAAGTGAATTTGAGAGAAAGGATAGTGGTTGGAGTCTTAAAAATCTCATTAGTATTGATATGAATATAAATAAATATAATCCTCTACGAGGATCTTCTTTTATAGATTTACCTCTTGATATTAAACTTAAAAAAGCTGTTATTAATGTAAAAAACAACGATATTTATTGTTTTAAATGGGCGATACTATCAGCTTTATACCCTGTGAACAAAAATAGCGATCGAGTGAGCTCCTATGCAGACAAGCAAACTTGTTTAAAATTTAATGGTGTAGAATTTCCCGTTAAATTAACAGACATAAACAAAATTGAAAAGTTGAATAATATAAGTGTTAACGTTTTTGGACTAGAATATAATTCTTCAGCAAAAAAACATAATGTGGTAGGACCTTTATATTTCACTAAATGTAGAAAAGCAATCCATATAAATTTACTATATACAACGGAAGGCAGTAATGGGCATTATAGTTATATTAAAAATTTATCCCGATTAGTAAGTAGTCAGCTTACTTTGAAAAATGGAGCCGTACACATATGTGATGGATGCCTTTTGTACTTTTATACTAATGAAGCACTTGAAAATCATCATTTAAATGATTGTAAACATATACGTTGTGATCTTCCTACCCAGGGAACATTTAAGAAAAATAGATTTTTACAAAATGTCCCTAGTAACGAATTGTGTTTTGATAATTATGATAAAAAACTAAAAGTTCCGTTTATAATTTATGCTGATTTTGAATCATTCCTAAGGCCAATCGAATCTTGTTCTAATAACCCAAACCTATCTTCCACTAGCAATGTTCAAAGACACGATGTTTATAGTTTTGGTTATTATATGAAATGTTCATATAACCAAAGTTTATCCAAATATGTAACTTACACTGGAGAGGATTGTGCAAAAGTTTTCATGACATATTTGTATGAGGACATTAAAAATATAAGTACGAAATTGAGTTTTCAAAAGAGTCCCCACGAGCTTACCGAATCAAACATAAATTTAATTAATAGCACAAGTAACTGTCACATTTGTGAGTTAGAAATAACTTCAGAAAAGTATATAGATTATGATTGGCGAACAGGATCTTTCTTAGGTATATGTCACGAAAATTGTAGTAAACATTTTCATAAAGTTTCATTCATACCTATTGTGTTACATAACTTAAGTAACTATGATGCTCATTTCATAGTGCACGCATTAAATTTTAAAGAAGGTGATATACAAATTATACCTCAAAATAAGGAAAAGTATATTTCATTTTCTAAAGTCTTAAATATAAACGGAAAGCAAATAAGTTTAAGGTTTATCGATTCATTTAAATTTTTGGCAAGTAGCTTAAGTTCACTAGCAAATAATTTAAATAAAGAACAATTTGTTGAGCTTAAAAATGAGTATCCATTAGATGTAGATTTTAATTTATTAAGAAGAAAAGGTATTTTCCCTTATGAATATGTAACTAATTTTGAAACTTTAAAATTGAAATCTTTACCAGATATTGAACATTTCTACAGTTCTCTTACCAATGCAAGTATAACTTTAGATGAATATTCTCATGCTAATGCAGTTTGGGTTAACTTCAAATGTTGTACATTGAGTGATTACTCTAATTTATATTTGAAAACTGATGTTTTACTACTATGTGACATATTTGAAAATTTTAGAAGTGTTTGTTTAAGCACATATAATTTAGATCCTGCTCATTATTATACCGCCCCCGGTCTAAGTTGGGATGCAATGCTAAAATATACAGGAGTTCGACTTGAACTACTAACAGATTTTAATAAAATTGCTTTTGTAAAGAGCGGAATCAGAGGTGGAGTATCTCAATGTAGTAATCGTTATGCTAAGGCTAATAACCCATATATGAAGAACTACAACAAAAACGAAGTCACATCCTATTTATGTTATTTAGATGCTAATAACTTGTACGGTTGGGCTATGTCTCAATATTTACCAGCTTCAGATTTTGAATGGGTAGACCCTAGCATAGATTTTAATTTATCAGACACGTCTAATATTGGGTATATATTAGAAGTAGACTTAGAGTACCCTGAAACTCTTCATGATTTACACTCAGATTTTCCTTTATGTCCTGAAAATATTTGTGCTGGTGAATGTAATGATAAGAAGCTTGTATTAAATTTAAATAATAAAATTAAGTATGTAATACACTATAGAAATCTTTTACAATGTTTGGAAATGGGTATGCTTCTGAAAAAAGTGTATAGAGTTTTAAAATTTAAGCAGAGTCCGTGGTTAAAAGAATACATAAAATTAAATACTGATAAACGAATGCTAGCACGTTCAGATTTTGAAAAAGATTTCTATAAATTAATGAACAATTCTATTTTTGGGAAGACAATGGAGAATATTGAAAAAAGAGTTAATGTTAAGTTACTTACACACTGGGAAAATCATGGTAAAATTCAAGGAGCTCAAAGTATGATTGCGCGCCCTGAATTTCACAGCCTCTCAATATTCTCTGAAAGTCTCGTTGCAGTTCAATTACAAAAAACTAAATTATTTTATAACAAACCCATTTATTTAGGTTTTTGTATTTTAGATATATCAAAAACTTTAATGTATAACTTTCATTATAAATATATGTGTAAAAAGTTTAGCAATTTAAAATTATTATATACTGATACTGATAGTTTAGTTTACCAGATATTTTGTGCAGATTATTACAAAGAAATTCGGTCTGATCTTGTTCAATACTTTGACACTTCTGATTATCCTGAGAATAATATTTATCAATTTCCACTAATCAATAAGAAAAAAATAGGATATTTCAAAGATGAGACTAATGGTCGAATTTTTAATGAATTTGTAGGTTTAAGATCAAAGATGTATGCAATGGACATTGATAACATGTCTGTGACTAAAGCCAAAGGTGTTAATAAAACTGTAACAAAGAGTTTGAAAATGGAAAATTATAAATCTTGTTTGTTTAATAAAAATATTCAACATGCTGAGATGTATAGATTTAAGTCAATTAAACATGTAATTTTTACACAAAAAATTAATAAAATAAGTTTATCGTATAATGATACTAAACGTTATATTATACCTGATTCGACTGATACTTTAGCATGGGGGCACTATAGTATAAGACCAGAAGCGGTATAGTTATTTAATTATTGTAACCTATTGTAAATTAAATGTTTGTTGTATACTTAAGCTAATAAACTGATTTGTAAACAAAAATATTTCTTTTCCTCATTTCCTTCATATACACGCTAATTTTTTTTTATTAAACATTAATCGATCACCTCTCGAAAGCAATAAACGTAGTCTATTAAGTCAAAACATAAAGTAAAATAAAATGTTTCATTTCCAACATCCTTTTACTTCAATTGTAGCTGGTCCAAGTAGTTGTGGAAAAACTGTTTTTGTCCATAATTTTTTAAAACACATGCATCACATATGTAATGTCGAATTCAAAAACATTGTTTGGTGTTATGATGAAATGCAACCATTGTATAACCTAAGTGGAGTGAAATATCATCAAGGTTTACCTGATTTAAATATGTTTGATGGAAAACTACCTCAGCTTATAATAGTTGATGATCTGATGAGAGAAACGGATGGTCGTATTGTAGATATTTTTACAAAAGGTAGTCATCACCGCAATCTAAGCATATTTTATATAACGCAGAATCTCTTTCATCAAGGTAAAGGACAACGTGATATTTCATTGAATTGTAACTACATTATTTATTTTAAAAATCCAAGAGACAAAACACAAGTTAGATACCTCGCTCGTCAACTATCACCTGAAAACCCCAAATTTGTTGAAGATGCTTACAAAGATGCAACGAGTCACCCATATGGTTATCTTATGATCGATTTAAAACAAAACACCAATGAATCGTTTAGATTTAAATCAAATATTTTTTTAAATGAATATACTATTTGTTACATACCTAAAAATAAATATAAAAGGAGTGGTATTCGATAAGAGTTTATCATTTTTAAAATATGAAAGCACGAGTAAGGACATATAAAAAGTTTATTCATGCACTACATTTATTGGAACCCAAATACCGCAAAGTATTGTTACAAGCCTGTTGTACTAAAAAAATAAATTGTATCTGTGAATGTATTTATAACATATTAAAAGGGAATATTCCTTTGAAGTCTGAAGTAAAAAAAAAACTTACTAAGTATAAAACTATACTCAGAAAACTAGTTAAAAGAGGAAAAAACATTTCAAGAAAACACATTTTGATACAAAAAGGTGGTGCATTTTTACCTATTATTTTGAGTTCCGTTTTATCATCAATATTAAAATCTTTTACATCCTAATAAAATGGAAAATGCTAAAAAAATGATATTAGTCGAACCAGAAGTCATAGAAAAATTAAAAGCAGGAAGCAGTACTACTAATGTTAGTAATTTATCACTTCTTGATGAAGAAATGCATAAAATATTGAACAAAAAGATGGAAGACCGTGAAAAATGGTCACTTTATTTACAAACATTACAAAGGTATTTATACTTTATAAACAAAGAACGACAACCTGTAGAAATACCGATTCTATCCTTAAACGAGCAGAATTGTATAGATAACCAAACAAAACCTGAGACTACCTCAGATACACCAGAAAAAAATGCTATGAAGAATCAGGAGAAAAATATTTTTGAAACTGAAAGATTGGATGGAAATGTAAACATTAGTACTAAATTAAAGAACTTATATGATAAGACTCAAATACTTCAGTTAATACCAAAAACATATAAAATAAAGGGTGAATTGTTATTAGACGTTCTTTTAAATAATAAAGACAAGGTTACTTGGAATAAACAGGGAACAGTGTTTATCAATAATAAAGAAATTTATAAAAGTAATATAGTTGACTTAGTAAACGATGTGTTAAGACCACTTAAAAATAGCTCCCCTAGTGGATGGGTAGATTTTATTATACTTTTAAAAGATTTACAGGTACCTATGAGTTATATAGGAAATGCAAAGAGAGCAACTGTCATAAAGGTTTTAAACAGCACACCGGAAAGTGCACCTGAGGCGAACACCACAAACAGTCTATGTTCTACACCCACTTCAGTAGACAAAGACATTAAAAGAGTCAAACGTACACACGATTGGAAAAAATGGACCCCTTAACAGAACTACACAACATTTACTACAATATTTCTCATCCAGCTGGTTACAGCAGTTTAAATAAACTATATGTTACTATGAAAAATAAACTTAAGAAAAGTGAAATAAGAAAATGGCTGCAGTCTCAAGAAACTTACACCTTACATAAACCAGTCCAACGTAGATTTTCAAGAAATAAATACATCTTATCGAACTGCAATGAATTATGGCAAGCTGATTTAAGTGATATGCGCTCATATAGTGAACAAAATGATGGATTTAAATATATATTATGTGTCATTGATGTTTTTAGTAAGTATGCTTTTGCGAGAGCTATAAAGAAAAAAGACTCTAAAACAATAAAAACGTCTTTTGCTGATATTTTTAAAGAAGCTCAAACAACCCCTACCCATATTCAAACCGATAAAGGTACTGAGTTTATTTCTAAAGATGTTCAAAAATATTTAAAAAGTTGTAATATTAACTACTATACAACAAATAATCCTGATATTAAAGCTAGTATTGTTGAAAGATTTCAACGAACTCTTAAAATGAAAATGTGGCGATATTTTACTCATAAAAATACTAATAGATATATAGACATATTACATAATTTAATGTATTCGTATAATCATAGTTACCATCGAAGTATTAAAATGTGTCCGTCTGACGTTAATTCGAATAATATCATGACTGTATGGCAAAACTTGTATGGTAAAAATGAAACACAAGATAAAAAACTAGTTACAGTGTCTCGCTTAAAAGTTGGAGACTATGTTAAAATTGCTAAATATAAACACATTTTTCAAAAAGGTTATGAAACGAATTGGAGTGATGAAATATTTATTATAACTTCTATTATCAAACGAACACCATGGGTTGTTTACACTATAAAAGATCTAAAAGATGAAGCGATAACGGGAACGTTTTATGAGAAAGAATTACAAAAAATATCTATGACTAAAAATGGAAAATTTAAAATAGATAAAATCTTATGCACTCGCAATTTTGGTAGCAGAAAAGAGTTGTTCATTAAGTGGAAAGGTTATCCGAATAAATTTAATAGTTGGATATTAGCCTCTAGCTTGGAATCAATATGAGTCACGATAACTTTTATTTAACCTTACCTAGTAATAGCTCAATGTTGTATTTCCCCGATAATAAAACATCGAATTTTTCAACGAAACTACCAAAATCAATTAAATTAGAAGGAGAGTGGGCGGTAGGTGTAGTAGAATTCCAGTACCCATGTACTATGTTCACAGTTCAAGAGAAAGAAAATATTATGTATATATCAAAAATAATGACAGTCCCAAATATGGAAACACCAACCTTAGTTACTTATAAAAGTCATATTCCACCATCTAGTTACGAAACAATTGATGATGTGTTAACTGTTCTAAACGCCAAGGAAAGTTTCAAGTTACGACATGATAAGATAGCAAAATATGTAACTTTGACACAAGATAAAGACGAATTAGTTTCACTAAAATTTTCACCAAAATTAAGTTTGCAACTTGGGTTTGACCCCTTAACTGATGTTGTTACAAAAAGAACTGGAAAATTCCCTGCTAACTTATACTTAGGGCTTCCATCACAGCTATATATTTATTGTGATATTATTGAACCTCAAATTGTTGGTGATGTAATGTGTCCACTTTTAAGGATCGTTCCATTAGATCCTATCAAGTATGTTTATGGCTCGAACAAAATGCATATATTTTCACCACCACACTACGTCCCTGTAATGCGTAGAGAGTTTGACACCATTGAAATAGATATTAGAACAAACATTGGTGAAAAAGTACCATTCCAGTTTGGTACTTCATATGTTAAACTACATTTTAGGCGTAAATAATAATGTATCCGAAATTTGAAAATAACATTTGTCCATATGAAAGTTACTATACACATCAAGCTGGTTCTGGTATAGGGGTTATTTACAAAGGTGTAGCTCACCAACGAGGTCATGGGATCGGTAGTTTTTTGGGGGGATTATTTAGATCAGTTTTACCTCTTCTTTCAAGTGGTGCAAAAGTAGTAGGTAAAGAAGCCTTGAAATCTGGAGTTGGATTGTTATCTGATATGGTCAAAGCACGACCTTTGGAAGAATCTTTAAATAATCGGTTTCAAGAAGCAACAGCTAATCTTAAACGAAAAGCAGATGGAAAAATCGGTCGTGTATTGGGAGGTTCAGGACTTAAAAATAAGAAACGTAACAATCGAAACCTCAGTCGCTCTAAAAACACTCAACAAGTAACATCAAAAAACATTGGGGATAAACAATATAGTGATATATTTACAAATTAATAATGTCATATTTACATCATCACTCTTGTGAATGTGCTAAGTCAGAATTAGATATATTTGCGTTACCGTCTACCCAAACAAGTATAGAAAGTGGTCAATGGATAAATTATAAGCCGATTTCATCCATGAGTGATGATGGTCCAATAGAGTTTCAAATACCAGGATCGGGTGATGACTACATAGATTTATCACATACATTAATTTATGTTAAAGCAAAAGTTATTAATTCTGATATGACATTTCTCACAGAAGATACTATTGTTGCCCCAGTCAACAACTGGCTTCATTCTTTATTTAGTCAACTTGATGTTTACCTTAACCAAAAGCTTATATCTCCACCAAATAACACTTATGGATATCGTTCGTACATAGAAACGTTGTTAAATTATGCGCCTGCTGCTAAAAATTCACATCTGAGGTGTGGGTTGTGGTATGAAGATACAGCTGGGAAAATTTAAAGAACGACAGAAATTTGTTAAAAACAGTAAGGAAGTTGAAATGATTGGTCATCTTCATGGGGACATATTTAATCAAGAAAAGTTTTTGATTAACGGCGTAGAAATGTGTGTAAAGTTAGTTCGATCGAGAGATTCCTTTAATCTCATATCTTCGTCAAATGATGTTAAGTTAAAGGTAACTTTGTTAGATGCCACTTTGATGATTCGGAAAGCTCGTATTAATCCAAGTGTACTATTAGCCCATCAGAAAGTGTTATCTTCTACTACTGCTAAATACCCAATTACACGAGCAGAAGTTAAGGTTTTAACCATACCAGCTGGTATTCAGGGAAAAACATTAGATAATATTTTCTTAGGACAAGTACCAAAAAGATGTATTATTGGTTTTGTAGATAATACTGCATTTAATGGTAGTTTTATAAAGAATCCTTATGATTTTAACAATTATGGTATTAATACATTCAGTTTGTATATAGATGGAATCCAAATACCTTCTAAAGCATTACAACCTATCTTTAGCAACAATTTGTATACTGCAGCCTATCATACACTATTTTCCGGTACTGGCATTCATTTTCTTAATGAAGGAAATGGTATATCAAGGGAGCAGTATCCTTATGGTTACTGCTTGATGGCATTTGATTTAACACCTGACTTATCAGCCAATTCTAGTGGTCA
This sequence comes from Bedellia somnulentella, assembly GCA_963576735.1. Lineage (NCBI taxonomy): Eukaryota > Metazoa > Arthropoda > Insecta > Lepidoptera > Bedelliidae > Bedellia > Bedellia somnulentella. Next base: position 7,217,287 of record OY755175.1, on the reverse strand, counting down.
TTGGAATCTCATAAAACATGGTAGTGTAAGATTGGAAGTAAGGTTTGAGAATGCTCTAACAGAAACTGTGAATTGTATTGTATATGCTGAGTTTGATAATATAATTGAAATAGATAAAAATAGAAACGTTAGTGTTGACTTTAGCAGTTAGTTTATATATAATTTAGTAATATTTGAATTTTCATTAGTTTATGAACACATTGTTAGGTGCATGTATGTTAACGATGAATAGTTTACAAATAGGATATTATTTGAAACAAATTAATAACTCTTTAGAATATAACGTGTTTGCTGCAAACCAATTACCTATTCATATAAGTAAACCTATATACTTAATCAGTAATTTAGATCCAGATTCTAAGCCAGGATCTCATTGGATTGCAATTTGTGTGGATAGTAATGGTATTGGCGAGTACTTCGATACTTTTGGACGCAAACCAGGGAACCCTCATTTATCATTTTTGAGGAGGAACACTACTAAATGGTTTTACAACTCAAAAGTTATTCAAAATGTTTTTTCATCTGTTTGTGGACAATATTGTTTGCTATATCTTTATTTAAAAATAAGAGGTATGAAATTATTTGATTTTGTAGAAATGTTTAGTAACAGAACTTACAAAAATGATTTGTTGTTACAAAAAATGTTTAATGTATTTTTAGTGACTAACAATAATTTAATTGTGTAATAAAATAAAAAATATTATTAAAATATGTTGTGTTTTTATTCCTTACTTCGTTGATATGGATAATGTGAAGAATATCAGTAAAACCATATAATTAAAATAAACACTATCTTTATTTAACGTATTTAACATTAAGAATTTTTATTAGAAAAGTGATATTTTTTAACGTTTGGTATTTCTGAAATTTCTTTCGTTATGTTATATATTACTTCTCGAACTCTTTGGTGATTCGAATTTTTTGTCGGTTCCACATAATACTTAAGCCGCACGTCGGCGTATTTCCATTGATTTTGTTGATCGATGTTTGCTGTCTTTTTAAGATCGAATATTTCAATTTTAATCATATGTGTGGCATTCGCTGCATCATTTCGATTTGACGAAACATATGACATTCCGCCGTCTTTTGTGGCCCGACCAACAGTAGATGAGCAGTTCGTTTTCTTCTTTTTATTTTCTTCGAAAAACTCATCAATCGAGTGTTCGAGTGCTGAATGCTTTCGTTTCTTCGTGGAGTATGAAGGCGGTGGTAGAGATGTTTCTTCGTCCGACAAACCATAGTAATAGGTTTTAAAAGTATTCTCCACCAACGTTTCATCTATGATGTCGGCACAATGTGATGTCTAAAACAAATAGCAAATAACAAACATTATTAGATAAGGTTACCCACTGTTAACACTTTATGGTTTGGAATCTTTATAGCATACACATAAGATACATACATGTACAATGTCATATACGGGTTCCAGGATCCATCAACTACGTTTAACACAATAGTATTATAGCGAAAATATATTAACAATACAATAAAATAATGTGTTAAGATATACTTACTTCCATAGTTTGTAGTGGAGGTGTTGTATTCACTTGTACGAGCAAAGGAGAGTAGTAGTAACGGGTCACTATCAACGCAATATGAAGAATCTATTGTCTGACCATGTTATATACTCGTAGTGATGCAATTGTGATAAAGATGTTGATTTTCTCGTTTCTTAATATTGTTGATTGACAAACAGGACTTTAGCATGTTAATGAGTATTTGATAACTAATATCGTTAACTATTTCGATAAAGTTCCGATAAGACTTCCATATTATGAGAAAGAGTAGGTAGACTACGTATGTTTTCAAAAAATGATGAGATACGTATTCGCACACTTGTTTAATTAATCAAGTAGGCGCAATATGATGAATTTATATATAAAAATTGTGAAGTGTGGAAAATGATAATATTGTATTGGATAGACAGAACGAATAAGTTATTTATAAGTATAAGTAATTTATATAGATACATCATACATAAATATGCTCACGACTATAAATCTCTAGAAGGGGTAGCCAGAGCTAAGGAATTAAAAATACTTTAGCCACTTTTGGAAAGTTGAATGGGGAACAGATGATGAAATAAAGTTTTATTGTGAGCGGCCTCCAACCTCATCGCACGAAAATCCCTTTAAAGCCCCAATACCGTTAGTTGCCTCTTAAGTACACCTGCAGTAAGAAATGGGGTAGTGCTATTCTAAGCCTACATAATATGCGAAATATCATAAGTCAATATAAAATAAATATTAAATCATCCGTGATAGCTCACTAGGCAGAACCTCGGTTGTTAATGTCATATGATGTTTAGAAGTAGTAGTACCTCTGCCTACCCTTCCGGGGATATACAGCGTGAATGTTTGAGACTTGAGCATTAAAACATTATGTTAGTATTCGTTAAAGTGGGTTTTGTTTAGAATGTGGATGACGTCAGGTAGGTGATTAAGACATTGAAATCAAATACAATGATGCATTAGCTTAATGAGTTTTGAGCATGAAGCCGAGGCATCATTAATGAGGTGATTACTAATCATCTAGGAGGTTTGGAAAGGATTATGTATCTCTGAAACGCTTACAGATACAGCTCTGAAACCCAGCGCAATCGCTTCAAATGGGGGGCTATTACTTTTTTTTTTTTTTTTTTTTTTTTTTTTCTTTTTTTTTTTTTTTTAGGTTGGGTCTGCTGCCCTTGATAATACTTTGAGGCGAGAGAGGGGAGAGAAGCGGGGGTGGAGGGGGTTGAGCCAGAACTCCCATAACCCTACTACTCATATCTATACTAATATTATAAAGAGGAAAGGTTTGATTTTTTGTTTGTTTGTTTGAATTGAATAGGCTCCAAAACTACTGGACGGATTTGAAAAATTCTTTCACTGTTTTAATGCTACACTATTCCCGAGTGACATAGGCTATATTTCATTTTCAAAAAAAATTAGGGATCCTTACGTAAACTTCATAAATGTAACCCAAGGTGTTAAAGAAATACCAAAAAAAAACCTTACATCGCGTGCGCTGCGAAAACTATTGACAATAGAATAAAATTATACACTACAATTTTATAGAACACATCATTATCTAAAAAAAATGCCCCGACAGCATGTCTCTAACTATTATAGTTATCTCACAACAAGCGTCATTATATAAAATTATTTAAAAATTAAATTAATATCCTGCTTTAGAAAAGGCTCTTTATTTGTACCTATCTAATCCTTATAAAAAAACGTATATATTATTTCAGACTACTTCAATACCCTTATATTACTTTTTGAATTATTCAATTCGAACATTCCATTCGAAAGTTATCTCGAATTAAAACAATAGATAAAACTCCGCTCGATTAGCTATGCATAGTAAGTTGTTGCAGGCGTCACGAAGGGGTACGGGAGGCTGCTTATCAAAGAGTTAAAGCAAAATTTAATTGTAGCGACTATTATCACTGGCCCAGCAGCCGGTCAATTAGCTCATATACCGAGGATACCGATGATCCCAACTGATCTGCCAATTCCATTTAAACGGCTACAATTTCCGGTTAAAACATCTTTTGCTTTAACAATTAATAAGTTCCAAGGCCAAACCTTCAAATTAGTAGGGATTGATCTGCGAAAGAATTGTTTTACTCACGGTCAACTGTACGTTGGCCTGTCGCGGGTGGGAGCTCCTGAACATCAATTTATTTTGCTGTCCCAAAATACAACAACGTCAAATATTGTTTACAGTGAAGCTCTAACTCTATAAATTGAATGGCTTTTGATGTAATTACTCATTATGAAAAATAAAAAAAATATATCTAAATATAAATACAAAAAAATATAACATGCATACATACATATACTCACGGCTATAAATCCCTAGAAGGGGTAGCCAGAGCTAAGGAATCAGAAATTCCTCAGCCACTTTTGGAAGTCTGGTGTGTTGTGTCGGCTTAGAATAGCACTACCCCATTTCTTCCGGTGGGTGTACGTAAGAGGCGACTAACGGTATTGGGGCTTTTAAGGGATTTTGGGCGATGCGGTTGGAGACCCATCACCAACAACCTTTATTTTACCATCTTTTCCCCACACAACTTCCAAAAGTGGCTGAGGAATTTCTAATTCCTTAGCTCTGGCGGTAGCCAGAAGGAGAAGGAGAAGGGGTACCTTCTAGGGATTTATAGCCGTGAGTATATGTATGTATGTACTTTTGGAAGTTGTGTGGGGAAAAGATGGTGAAATAAAGGTTGTTGGTGATGGGTCACCAACCGCATCGCCCAAAAATCCCTCAAAAGCCCCAAAACCGTTAGTCGCCTCTTACGTACAACCACCGGAAGAAATGGGGTAGTGCTATTCTAAGCCGACACTACACAGCAAAAAATTATAACATAGCTTAAAACTTAAAAAAAATATATTAAAATAATAATACATGTAATAAAATAAAAAACAAAATGTTAATGATAATTCATGCCCGAGCGAAGCCGGGACGGGCTGCTAGTGATACAATAAATTAATACTTATAATACATATAAATATTATGATATAATAATATATAACATTGAGGCAGTAAAATTGCTTCAAAGACGTAACAGAAGCATTTTCTTTAGTTAATTCCCCGTACAAGTATGAAGACGCAGTACAGCTAAGTCAGTAGTGGGTGACGCTAAGCTGAACTATGTAAGCCGTTGCCATGTTTCCGCGGTGGGAGTTGGCAGATTAGACGAGTTTGTAGAGTTAGAAAATCAACATCTACAAAGTAGAAATAGACTGATGAAATAGGACTGTAACTATGATGTGCTATAAAAGTAGGTATTCTATTATTCTATCATATTTATATTAACAAATCATATTATAAATTAATACTATATGATAGAAGCAGTTAATTTTACAATTGTCTCTGTTTGTTTCCGGCGTATCCCCCATACAAATCCTATGACGCAGTTCAGCTACAGACAGTAGTGGGCGACGCTAAGCTGAGCTAAGTAAGCCTCGCGGCCATGTTGCCGGAGCGGGATGTTGGCAGATTAGACGGGTTAGAGAATCACCTTCTTCAAACAATTTGACTGGTGAAACAAAACTGTAATTCTAGCTGAGTAAGGCGAGGAGATAGAGTATAGTAATTTTAAACAAAATATTAAGTTTTGGTAAGGTATGTTATTTAAAAATGTTTCTTACTGAACTTCCAAAAGTCACTGAGGAATGTGTAATTCTGAAGCTCTGTCTATCCCTTAGGGATTTAAATCGTGAGTATATGTGTGTATTGTGTTGATAAAAATATTTTTTTATAGCATTGGGAAGAATTCGCTAAATATTTGTATTAATTTATATTGACGTGTGTATTTAAAATGAAAATAGATATATTTGATCGATTGAAAGAAATAAATATGTATTTGGTTCGTAATTTTATGTTACCGGATAAAATAAAAAACGATCTTATAGACTTAACAGTTTGTTTTCACAATATTGCCTATTAAGTACACTCTTTTTATTACATTTGAGGGATCGAAAGTCTTCAACAATTTTGTACTCAAATGAGCTTAATTATTATTAAAATTTCACTAGGTATTTGTTCAAAATAAATATATTTACTTACCTCTCATTTCCACCATCCATCATTTTTTTATATAACCACCTCAGAAATTATCAATAGCAAACCAAGTCAATAGACATGAGTAACACTTGAAACCAATGCAGCATTCCAATTGATTAATACGATGTGGGTGAATGTGTCCAGTCTGTGTTATCAAGTGAAATCTGTAATTATATCGAATGGCCGGCATCGGGAATGGCCAATAGACAGTCTTCTCACGTTGCCAGAGACCATTCAATTAGCCAGCCAATTGGCCAATCCCAGTACCATACTGGATATTATAACATAAACATTGTAAGTCAGTTTGTTCGTACGGCAATAGCGCTTTTTATTTTCATGTGAATGTTATGTTGTAGCGAAATTAAAGGGATTGTTTTGATTTAATCAATTCATTGGGTGGTTAGATTTGAATGTTTTAATGGTATTTATTTGCCAATGAAAAACTGAAATTTTCGATCGATAAGAGATTTGACAGATCACTGATATAAAAGAGCCTCGAGCTTCGAGTTTCTAATTTCATTAGTGATATTAGTTGAAATAATTGAATATGATAGAAGAAAACCATGCCTCATTTGTCAATGATATTAGCAATAGGTATATCCAGATAGATTAGGTTTATAATGATAGATGTATCCACGTGTGAAAATCTGGGCGAAGTTTTCCAAATTTTAAGCGATGGAAAGATTTACATGTTTTTTTTATAATAGTATGAAGATGGAATCATAAATTGAACAGAATAATTTCATACATAGAGAATTTTAATATTTAGCATTCAGTGTATATAAGTTTTTAACTGAATAAACTGAAGGATATAATACCGAATAAAATGTGTAAAGTGTGATCGAATTTGAATGCATAATTTCAATAGGTATAAAAATGTTGTAAGTTATAGAGAATAAATTCTTAGTATAAAATATAATTGTAATTTAGTGTGTATTTAATAAAATATATATGTTTGCCATTCTTCTAAATAAATGTATTATCATAGTAGCACTAATTAACACATAACATTTAAAATTCTAGATGTTCAATCGATAACTATTATTTCTACGCATAATATATTAATCATAATGATATTTTCAAGTTAATAACAATAGTCTTAGTAAGTTTTGCGTTATTTCTTTCTGGAAAATATCATACTTGTTGTTCAGCAAATTTACAAACTCAGAAATAAAACGCGTAGCGCGTAGCAGGTTTTTTCGTCCCATCAGCCAACGTGATTGATGTGTATTTGTGACTTTGTTCTTTCCAAATATAATACACACGACATGTCTGCAAAGCTATTGTGCCGTATAAAAATGACCCTCGTAATACCTTTGTTTCATTTTTAAATACGGACCTTTTATAATTAGCGTAATAAATTATGAAATGATAATGCGAGGGCCATCTTGTGAATCGCTTAATGCTTCCCGTCGGGGGGCGCTGCCGGCGGCTCGTACACCGCGTGTCAATCACTCTCGAATATAGAACAATCCTTATTTTAAAAAATAATAAAAAATACATATCTGTTACATTTCCATTCCATCCTTTTTTGTGGAGTTTGCGGAAAGGGAGGGTGGAGCGTGACGGGGAATCAAATCGAGTAGTGGTAACATCTGTACTTTATAATAGACGCTTAGGTAGGCTTCTTTTTGAGGATTGTGGCGCGATGGCGGCCGCGCCCTGTGGGATCGCTTTAACATGATTGATCTGTTTATTTTACATTTTAAAGGAGCATTTTTACGGTTGCTTGTCAACTTAATAACAAAGTGTTTTATTTAGGGACATGTTCGGTTTATCGATAGGTTTCTTTTAACATATTTTGTTTTGTTATATTTTTTGCAGGGATGTTTCTTATGCAACTTTAAATAGGAATTTTAATATGATTGGCATTTGATATGTGGTCACAGATACAATGAATGGTTTGTTATTCTTTGATTTAAAATAAATGTGTCGTTTTCTGGGTTTGAATGATTAATTCAGATCATTTTTATTTGAACATCAATACTTATTTTAGTTTGGCAATGAGTTAAAAAAAATATTTGGTGTAAAAACTGTATGTTAATTTGACCCTTATTTTTGACACATAATTGTTTAAACTTTGAAACGTGCAATAATTCCTCTATTTAGTTATATTAGTTAGGCAACTAATAATTTACCAACGCTACACCTACATTGTATTAAACGTAATATTTACACTCCAGTGTATCTCAAACGCTTCGGAGTAAAACATGCCTCGGCCAGCACTTTTTAACTTTTATAAAAAACTAACTATTCAAGAATGTATTGTATAATACTATAATTATCAAAAATTAAGCCATACATAACGCAAGTTTGAGTAAACTGTTCAAACAAACCCGGCTTTCAAAACATTTCTTCACATTGCACCATTACTTTGTATCGAAGCAATTGAAGTAAATTATTTAATAAGTGTAATTATAAGCATTTAGGTAATAATGTTTGTGTAAAAGTAAAATGGGCGTTTACCGAAAATGTTGTGTATACGGTGAAGCAGACCACCGGCCTTATCGGAAGCAATAATGTATTTTGTTTTATTAATTTTCATAAGTTGAACTTCAAAGTGATTGCCGCCGCCTGCCGTATCGTCTGCCATCGCCATGGTACCGTTTTAACTTAAAAGCGATGATACGAAGCTAATAGTTGTTTTTTCTATGACCAAGTGTAAGATTCGAGTTTAAGAGTTATCTGTTTTTACCTTACGGTGCACTTGAAACGCAAGTAGCTTTGCAGACAACTAGGGGTGTAAAAATGTTTTTTTAAACTTCTATCCAAGTAGGAATACATTAGTTTTCTCTCAGTTTAGTTACATTTATCGTAATTCCAAATTCAATACAATAATCATCTCAGTTAAATAGTTATTAATACTGCACACAAATCGTAATTGATAATTCACGTTTAAACGAAAATGTGTGTCTTTACAACTAAATAATTATGATATTTGAAATCCAAGAAGTTTTGTAGCCTAAGCAAATTAAATTAATGTTAAAAATATACATAGATTATAACCAAAATTGAATTTTCACTCATTAATAATTGCACAGGTATGCTTGAAAATATTTATTTTAAACAGACCAAAAACTCTTATTTTTGGGCGATGTGGCTGGATTTTTGCCCATCACCAAATCCTTTATTTAACTGTCCCTGTCCCTCATAAATAAAAGATGTTATTAAAGGAAAGAAAAATTTCGACACTGGCGGGGTTCGAACCCGCGACCTTCGGGTATACGCCCCCGTCGCTCTGCCAACTGAGCTACAGTGTCAGTTGGCATCCAGACACTGTAGCTCAGTTGGCAGAGCGACGGGGGCGTATACCCGAAGGTCGCGGGTTCGAACCCCGCCAGTGTCGAAATTTTTCTTTCCTTTAATAACATCTTTTATTTATGAGTAATAATCCCCACATGAGGAATTCATGTCAAAAAAAAACATTAAATTATGTCCCTGTCCCTGTTCGACTTCCAAAATTGCCTAAAGGAGTTTCGGATTCTTTAGAATTAATTTAGATACTACGGTAGACAATTTTTATGAACAACACATGATTAAACATTCTACCCATTGAACAATAAAATAAACATACATCCCAGCTAGTACGAGCCGTGTTTAAACTAGTTATCGCGTGGGATAAAGCAGCCATCTCTTACGCACTTACTTAGTATCGTATACTGCCATCTCATTGTAACCGTTATCGTGTCGATAAAATAGCTTGCTCTTAGGGCAATGCTTGCCAAGTACTAAAGTACAAACAAGTCACCGATATGTCTTTGTAAATAAAAACATAATATACATGTATTTTCAATCGTATTTTTCTACATTTAACAATATTTTCATACACGCTGCTTCATTTTTTAGATTTCATGCGCGTGCTTTTTTTAAAGCTCGTTCTACAAATACTATTTTTTACGAATTTACCCTCCATTCTCATCGGCTCTGTGAGCCCAAAGTATTTTTTACACTGAACCATTAATGAAATACATTATTTCTCAACCGATCAAAAAGCTTCGACATTTAGTAAATGAAGCATACAATTTTCTTTTTTTTATATAATAGCTTTTATTTCATTTCTTGCGATCCTAGTATGAGGAGCATTATAAGTTAAGCGGATTTTTTTTAGTATTTATTTAATTGAAATCGCTCGCGCCTACAACTTAAAGTAATCTTAATTGTTTGGCGTCTTATATGAGCATCCATTAATATCCTTTGATGAAGATACTTAACATGGAACGTTAAACAGAGTGTCAATATCTCGTTTTCATAACATCCTGCTAAAAAATTATATGTTCAATTACTTAACTGCTAATTCGTGTATAATAAATTCATAACATAAACATAATAAACATAAACGTTCACGCCGTTTATCCCCGAAGGGGTTGGCAGAGATACCAATTCTTCTGAACTCACATGGCAGCGCCATCTAGTGTCCAGAGAAGGTACCCACGTTTTGCTTAGACAGTGTACTCACATGATAAGGGGCAGGCCTATCGCCGTTTTGTACGAATACACTGTCACATGACTAAGTACAACTCAGCCATGTAGGTTTCCTCACGATGTTTTCCCTCACCGTTAGCAACCATGATAAATTAACCACACATATGACTTTAGAAAAGACAAATTGGTGTAGGCCCGACCCAGGATTGGAACTCACGTCCTTCTGTTTTCGGGCGGGTGTTCTACCCACTGGACTATCATGTCACAATATATTTTTTATTCATTTTTTATATTTTACAGTAGAAGTCAAAAATACGTCTAATCTCTGTTTTAACCTATTACCACCAAGCGATATGGTTATAACATCATGAAAATTACGTGTATCGTAAATAAATTCTTAAGCCGTATTGTGTATTACAAAGAATACATATTGACTCTCAAAAGACTTATCTTGCTAAAACGATTCCCACATAAATAAAGCTCATCGGATATGAAACTGTATTTACATAAGAAAAATATAAAGAGGCCTAAACGATAGTCCATAAGGGCGGCGCGGCTGTAAGGCGAGGGCGGGCGGCGGCGGCGGCGTTGGGACCCCGAGCACGTCCAACGGAAACGTTGCGGCTTTAATAACAATACGAAATATCAGTTCGTTGCTCTGATCGCAAATCTACGTCAATAACATATCCAATAGTAGCGCTCAATTCATTCCATCCTAATCTAATATGGCGGGGCACGCTTCCCGCCTAAATCTACCGCCACATGTCGCTAAGATGGCCGTTCCGAGGAAACCCAAGAAAAAGACGATCACGAATCGGTAATATCTTTCGGCTCCATAAACCTTAAACGTTTATTTGCAGCGATATTTTGTTCTCTCGGTTGATTTTTAGTAGGCGAGCGACGTGAGCTTTGCCGAGCTTGACCAGGACTGTACTTTACGACTTGAGCTATCTGCAGATATTGAGTTTCATGTCTACTTATGTCCCTTGTATTGTATGCCCACAATTTGGATTGGCACAACTTTGTATAAGGCATTTTATTAGATCATATATTTGTAATAAAAAGAAAGTAAATACTGAAATAAGTTTTTGTTTTTGTGCGAAAAACTTTTTCGTTCAGTCATTGTCATTAGACGTTTATAATTCTAGAAATTCAATTAAAAGTACTTTCTACAAACAACAATGGAATGTAATAAATTTCAAATGTAAGAGTAGTTTGCATTATATACTGAATGTGCACGGACCGGGGCCACCGCAGGGCGGTCGTCAGCACAAATAGTCTCAAAATTACTACAATTAAGCCTCCTTTCTAATGCACTGATTGATCAATCACTGGCCACCGACAATCGAAGGAAGTAATTCTTTGTCTTGGGCCCGTATTGAACCCGTACGTGTTCGACAGTCATTCAAACTATTTCGTCAAAGATTAACCATGCCAGTCAGATAGGAAATATTAATACGCCGCGATAGCTATTGAGGTTGAAGAAAATATTTAAATATATTAAATTGATTAATTTGATAGGTGATGCAGTTACCGATCCATTGCAAAACCGGTGTTTATTATACTTGTACTATTAATAAAAAGTAGAAGTTTCTTTAACTTAGTGTTTTTGTTTATTTTTGTTCTGTTTTTAAGGCTACATTTTTTTAACTCTATGTAACACCTAACTGCTTCTGAACTAAGACCTTAAAAAACGATTAAGCCAATGCATGGTATCAAAAATATAATTTTGTTCAATCAAAAAATAAATATTTGGTTTTAAGATATTGCATAAAGTACTTTGTATTGTATAAAAATCAAATAAAGCATATTAATTTAATACCTGCTGTAAAATATTACTTGTTAACTTCGATATACTTCTTCCCTTATCACACTTCACCTTTTCTTGGCACCGTACTCTTCGCAACATGACGTGTCACACAACATCACCTATCACATAATGTTTACAACCAAACTATTTATAGTCTAAGAGCCCGCGACGGCCAGACCTTAGTTATAGTATAAAGTCTAAAAGTTTCTCTGTGTATGCCCACTATACAGGTAAGAACGATCCCAGGCTATGAAACTTGGGTCGCCCCGGCTTTGGTAGGTAACAGGTAGTAAAGGTGTGTAAAAATGTATCTCAAATTAGGTATAGTATAAAGCTTAGTTTTCATATATTTTATTAGTGGTGATCTTAGAAATCGCCTCGTCCACAGTCAGACACTTAGTACAGTTGCAACCCCCTGCCAGACACCCTTAAAGTACGGTTAATTTTAATGATACTTTAGTTATAGTATAAAATCTGAATTTTATATATGTTATTTGGAGAACTATAAAATGATGTTTCCTCAGTAGCCAGACAATTTGTATGGTTCCCCTATGTTGCCAGACACGTTAAAGGTCTATTGTAGGTGCGAGCGCGAGGGGCATATGCGTAATGGGTTGTAGAGTTTTATATGCTTAATTTAAATATTTAATTCAATAAAATTTACAATATTTTGCAAACAATTTGAAACAAAACAATGAAGCCTACTGGTGTAATACCTATGAGCACCTTTGCAGTAAATCCTTCCTTGTAGTGTGAATACCAACACACACGCTTATCAACTGTAGATGGTATTTCTACTTGAAACTCTGTACAATCAATAATGACTCTAGTGTTACTGTTATTTGGATGAAAGCAGGCCGGCATTCGTAAGAAAGGTTGCTCGATGAGCAAAAGTCTTTACAATAGTATTACATCCTTGGTGCTTGGTTTTTTTTGCCAAACTTGATAATCTTCGAATTGCTTGATATTTCAGTTTTAACTTCAGAGTAACATATATCTTTGCCACTATATGTATAAATATTGCAGATGAATGTTTTTCCTTCATTTCCGATACGCGAAAATATATTATCTTGGCATTATTTGTCAATTTTAGTACTATGAATATTTTCCATCATTTCAATTACACTTGATTAGCCGCCGAATGTTCCTTTTTTTGCCACAGTGCGCGCTGTGATCGATTCGTGTTCCCCCACCCCCTACTTTGCACCTAGCGAATAGACCTTTAACGTGTCTGGCAATATAGGGGAACCATACAAATTGTCTGGCTACTGAGGAAACATCATTTTATAGTTCTCCAAATAACATATATAAAATTCAGATTTTATACTATAACTAAAGTATCATTAAAATTAACCGTACTTTAAGGGTGTCTGGCAGGGGGTTGCAACTGTACTAAGTGTCTGGCTGTGGACGAGGCGATTTCTAAGATCACCACTACTAAAATATATGAAAACTAAGCTTTATGCTATACCTAATTTGAGATACATTTTTACACACCTTTACTACCTGTTACCTGCCAAAGCCGGGGCGACCCAAGTTTCATAGCCTGGGATCGTTCTTACCTGTATAGTGGGCATACACAGAGAAACTTTTAGACTTTATACTATAACTAAGGTCTGGCCGTCGCGGGCTCTTGCTCTATTACGAGCGACTTCAAGTATGTATGTTTGCTAATTAAGTTTTTCTTATTTTCACATTATCTCAAAAATAATACAACTTATGTGAAAAATTACAAATAATCTTTGTTAAGCAAAGAGTTTATTTTGTAAACTGCTTGACAAATACACAAAAAACATACATATATGCAAAATGCTGAATATTTCCTTGTTTTTTTCTTAAATTATTATTGCATATTAAATTTAACCGAGAGTATTGTCATTTACATCCTAGGACATATTTATGAACCCTAGTTATTACTTTTGTAGATTTTAAGATTGTTTTTTACCTTCAACTAACAAAACCTATCCGTATATCACTTCTGCGGCAAAGCAATCCTCGTAAATAATCGAAGGCGACTTCCATTGATTTACTCATTGTGTTTGAGTCGTGGGTAGTGATTTCAGCAGATTTAGTGGACTTCTGTGGAATACTCCTTGGAAGCATGGACGTGTCGCCGCCTGGCATACGGATTGCGGATCCAGACCTCACTAATTATACCACTTTTAGAAATATACACTCATTTGATGGCACATTGGTGGTGTTCCTTTGTTGTTTGGTTCCAATGTGGATTATTGCAGTTTGATTTTTAAATGTAATAATGACATCGAAATTTAAGAGGCAATAGCAATACAATTTTTGATAAAAACAAGGAGCTTACCCCTGTTCCCTCCTTGGATAAAATTAGTACAGCTACTAATTATGAGAGTTAATTAAGAGATAGTTTATTTTTATCATGTTAATAATTGAAAGAGATATTACTTCAATGTACCCCAAAAATATTCTCTGCAGTATTTTAACCTCAATTTTTTTCATACTAGATTGAAAAAGGAAAAATTACAAGTATATGTAACAGTGAAGAATAGTTTTAGATGTATGATCTGGGGACTACAATGATTTCTAGGAAATAGTTTTAATATATTTTTTTGCGGATAGAATATAAAAATTACAATTAATATTTATTATGGTATCAAAATTTAAAAGAAAACTTTGGCTTTATTCACAGTGCTCAGTATTAATAATATTAAAAACACTTACTAAGTCATTTCAAACCCAAAGTTTTTTTACTGTTCTTTATTTATGTAGTCAAAGTACCCATTCTTTACAAACGTTTCTAAAACAATTGGTTCGGATCACGGAAGTAAGTAGACAATGATAATAGTGGTTTTCTATCAAAGAGCAAGTTGTGGTCAGACGGGAGTGTCATCGGACAGATCTGAGGAGCTGCGCTCACGTGCTGCCCCATTGTATTGATTTCCATTTAATTTGGTGCGTGCTTCCGACCGCCATCAGCACACGGCGCGGCGGGGCAAGATGGTACACCGCTACCTATTTTAATGTTCAATTGCATCAATTGATAGCTAGATAACTTCGGCGGCACTTGGCTCTGTTATTGAGATAATATTACACATCAAAACTACCCATTATTCAGCCATTGATATTTGAATGCATTGGTTTCACAAAATTATTTAAAAAGTAATACCATTTTCCGGTTACTTAAAACTTTTAGATAATGGTTTTTAGATTGAAATACTTGGAACAATTTATTGGCTACCCTTCTTTTATTTCTGAATAAAAAATACCGTAAAATCCGAGTAGGCTTATGTTGCCAAAAAAATTAATTGATCGAATCTCGCTTCTCGAGTCGCGGAGGAAACGGTGCGGAAGAGTTTTAATTAGGAAAAAGATTCAAACTTCCGAAAGTAAAAAACGAAAGACAAGGGGCGTAAAGATCTCCCAGAATTATTGCGGGCAACATTTGTATGAGAAAGGCTCTTAGTAATGGAAGACAAATTTCAATATAATTTGCAATACATAAGCGTGTTACTTTAATAGTCCAGAACCACCCAACAAATTAAACGGGGTTAAATTTTTTCCGCCCCCGCTCGATTAAGTTTTGACGGCTACGATTTGAAAGAACTTTTTTTGGCAAATTTTGTTCAAAATGGATCTCGTACATTGCCACTTTTGTACTACGTTTCAGTATTTGTTTCTTTTGTTGATCTGCAACAGATGCTTTCACCCGCCTTCTCTCAACCTACTTGCTCAGTGGTCGGCAGATAAGGAGAGAGGAGCGCGATCCGATTGCTGGGGAGAGCATCATTGCGAGGGGTGTCTAGAAAAAATATAATCCTGGTAAATTAATTGCTCCTACTGGCAATAGTGGCGTGGCCGCGTTGCCGCCAAATCAAATTAAGAACGCGCTATAAAAACCAAATTAGTGCCCGCTTTAACCGTGAGAGGGTCTTTAGTTACAAGACGTTAGTTTAAATCCCGCCATTTTCATTAACAATAAATATCCCCCGGCAGCGAAGCGGATTCCTTATTGTTTTACTTTTTACACCCTTGTGCCTGTAAGAGTACTGCCGAGGACGAAAAAATACGGCCTAAGACTTAGGTTAATTTGCTCTTTTTGTTTACTTACTTGCGGAGCGTAATAAAAATTTGTGTTGCGCGAATTGTATGGACGTTAAATTTTATATAGCCGCCTGGGGCGAATTTTGTATTTAATTGAGAAAAAAATTAAGGGAGCAGCGGCGCTTCTGTGTGGATTCTCAAAGTGTAATTGGGCAGCCGTTACAACTTTTTCCTTTTAACCACTCGGAAATAAGGAGAATGGCTAATGAAATGACAAAGACTGACGCTTTATACTTATATTTTAATACGATTAAGTTTGTTTATGAATCTTAAAACAACTGGGGCAGAGTGTTCCTACATAGTGCATTATTTTGTAAGGGTGTTTGGTGACCGTTATTTGTAACACATGTGTTTTGAAGAAGGGGTAGATTTGATACGTTTTTTCAGATCGCATATCTTAGTGCAGGTAATGACCGATGAGGTAAATTAGAGGGCGGCAGTGATCTAAAACAATAAGCTGACACCGTCATTAGCCGCCGGGCCGCCGGGCCGCCCTTGCGGATTGCTTGTCTCTCGTAATGTGAACACATTCACTCAGGCGCATTCATTATCCACGAATTAGAAATTATCCCTTTATTTCACGTAATTATTAGGTTCAACTTACTTTGTTTTATAATATGATTAAGTGTGGTTCCTACCTATATTATTTCTTGAATGTTATTGATTGTTAGGGTACAAATTTGAGGAGATTACTTTTTGTTTTAATTTGAGTTACCAGTAAAAATATTTAAATGATACTTGCACATTACAAATGCAATTAAATAGTGTTTTGTTTACAAGACAAAATGTTATCGGTATGATATTTCAGGTAAAGTATGGGTAATGTGCTGACTATTATCCATTCAAAACTTCAACAGCAAGTATTTCTATTTTCTGTTCCAACTTCAATAAGGCATGGTTTAGTCAGCGAATTTAATTAAAGTAAATGACAATTTATCTAGTAAATAAAAAATAAAACATACAACCTAACAATACCAAAAACACACATTTTGAATCTAAAAATAAAATGCAAACTTTAAGGATAGTGGCAAAATTGTTTTCAGGTAAAATCTGAAATAGGCTATGTTCAAAACCCGTAGCTAATAATAATAATAATATAATGGCATGCCTTAGAAAAGAGTTAATAACTTAGTTAATGTAGAAATAAAACCACCAAAAAGGAAATTTACAGAATATTGTGTATGTAAGACCGTAATAGCATTATTTTATCTGTAGTTCAATCAAATAATTCAACTCATATAAGTTATTCACTTAGTTATTCAAAATCACAATCAATACACAGAATAAAATGAATATATCTGCAATTTTTTTTAAATTGGCAAAATCAATACAAATTTATTTGTGAAATACATACATACATACACATACTCACGGCTATAAATCCCTTAACGGGGTAGCCAGAGCTTTGGAATGAAAAATTCCTCAGCCACTTTTGGAAATTGATGGGGGAAAAGTTGGTAATAATAAATGTTTTTGGTGACAGGTCTCCAACCACATCGCCCAAAAATCACTTAATAAGCCCCTATACCCTTAGTCGCCTCTTACGATCACCCACGGGTAGACATGGGGTAGTGTTATTCTAAGCCGACACTACACGGCTTGAAATATTTTTTGAAATGCGTTTTCTGTGTGACAAAATTATTTTGTTCAAAAAATATATAGGTACCTATTATATTTCCATTAAAAAAGTTATAACCAGTGGAGCCTTCTTTTCATAGAATTACTCCTTGTATTTCTGCCATTGTCCTTTACATGTTTTAAAGGTTTATTCACTTTCTCGAGTTCTCGTCAAATATAATTAGTGGTAATTACAAAAATCCTCATCCTCATTCATAAACTGTGAAATTTAATTATGGAAAGGTTTTTTTTTGTAAAGATGCATCAACTGCAGCATTAAAATTAATTAAACAGAGAAGCGTTAAACGGTCATTGGGTCTTTTAACTTAAACTTGTGATAAATAACAGTCATTTCCTTTCAATAACAGCACACAGTAATTAAAAATAATATTATGAAATCAAAACGATATCAATTAAATGCTTGATGAGTAGTCTCTTCATCCAAAATGATGCAGCTTGTGATATACTTAATTTTGTATCACCTTGAATTTTTTCAAATTCAAATTCAGAACATATAACGTACATTTTGATTAATTTTTGCAAGCAAGTAAAATATTGTATTTTTTTAAATACTTACAGATAAAGATAAAACTAGTTGTCATTAATAACAAATCTTTCAACTAAAACGAAAATCTTCTCCGTGGTGTAGCGGTTAAGTGCTCAGCTTTAACTCGATGCCTCGCCTTCGATGCCCGGGAAGTTAAATTTGTGAGATTTAATACAGCTTGTAAGGATTTTCAAGGCAAGTTAAGCCGTCAGTCTCGGCCACTATTTTTATTTACTTTATATTCTTTGAAAGATTAACAGACAAACAATATAAATATAAGTAAGCAGACACAATGCAATTTACAAATCTTCACTACTGTCCTTCCTATTCCTATGTTCCTATTTACTATCACGATAGTAGTTATTTGTCTGCCAACCCGTATAGCTCAGCTTGGTGGACTATGGCTAAATCATCCTATTCAGGGTAGGCTGGAGCCTATCGGTGGGCATACATGCATAAGCTATAAGTCAAAAATAATAATATATAATTTAACAAAAACCGATTTTTTTTTTATCAGAACCTGGTAACTTTCAGTAAATAGCCGTGGTCGTATACCTCATTTGCTTACCACGAAACGTAATTTTCGATAAATTTACTGTGAACTGACTCCTGAAATGAATCTTAAAACACTGTTTATTGACTAGGAACAATGTATTAGGAAAAAAGGAAACTCGTTTAAAATAATTAATACCTACATATTATTTACTATAAGTAGTTATTGTTTAAAGAAAATATCGCCATCATCATTATTTATTGTTTAAAACTTAGCGATTTGTTGAAAGGCAATTATTTGCGTCGCACAGCTACCATTACAGACTTGAAAAGCTGACAGCCAAAAATCGTACCCTAATTACATTATTAAAATTACCTCAATGATTACAGGAAACATGTTATTTAACATTAAGGCGATAGGATCTTATCGTTGTTTTCGATCCTAATGCTCCAAGTGAGGATATTATCGTGGTCGCTACCTGCGTCCGGATATACGATTACGGACGATATCCGATATCCACTCTTAACACTATAATCAGCTGCGTATACGGTATGAATATTTCATGTTTCATATTACGTAGAGTAGCGATGAGGCTTGCCACATACTAAGTTGGAACACCGAAAAGAGAAATGTTAGGCCAATTGAAACTAAAAGGAATTAAAACTATATTCTTATTTTCATAATTAATAATTCTTAGAAACATTGGTAGGGCACAACAAATTTAAGCTAGTAAAAAAAACGGCTATTTCATTTCATTTCATTTCATTTATTTTTGCAATCCATAAAGTTGTATACAGCTGTTATATCATTTTACATTAGTATTTATGGACCCTGTCGGGTATAACAAAATGGAAGAGAGGATTAAACAATTATCTTATCAATCTGTCATTAATAATTATTAATTATATCCATCATAGTAAGTATTAGAATAGAAATGTCAAGTCCTAGTTATAATACGATTTATTCCACTTATGTCATAGTAATCATTTTATAAATGTCAAATCTAAATATTTTATTATATATATATATTATTATTATTTAAGTAAATATTAATAATGTCATTTTTATTTGGTCAACGGCTATTCGAATAAGTCTAATAAAATATAATTTATTTCAATGTTTCGTCGTTTAAGAATTCTTTTACCGAGTAATAGCATTTTTTTATAAGTAGTTTTTTCAACTGTTGGGGAAATTTATCATTTTCAGTTCTTTTGAGTTTGTTGGGCAACTTGTTGTAAACATTTATTGACATTATGTGTGCGTTACACGACTGCATGTGTAGGCGTGTAACCGGCATCTGCAATTTGTTTGGGTGTCTAAGTACGTATGGTGTGTCTATATCTTTTCTTTTAGTGTATAAAACACATGATTTCTTATATGATGATCAAAGTAACACATTTAAATAGAACACACATATCAAGCGAAAGACAGGAGAGGTGATATTATCTCATTGATTGTGCGTTACCCGTTCCTTAAAACATTAAAATCAAATGAACTAGAGCAGGACGTGAAATTGTCGAAATGAAGAAAACGATATATTCTATGTTAAAATCCTTATGAAAAAATCTGTTACGATACCAAGGGTGCAAAGTAAAAATTAAATCTTTTCTTTACAATGTCACAGATTACAAATGTAAAAATTTCTTCAAGAAATTGTAACCATTGCGAGTATCTTTTTAATTAAAACTACTACAGTATTGCTAATACTCAGAATAAGCCCAAACGCCTGCCACAATCGCCCATTAGTCACAGGGACAGTTGAGCAAACAGTCGTGGCCGCTACTGGAGGAGCACCCTATGCAAGCGTTATTATCGGAACAAAGCGCTCTGTTTGTCTATCATGATAATCTGTGGACTGCTCATTTCAATTCGGGTGTTGTGTAAACGCCCTAATGGTCGTCGGTAATGTGACACGCTTGACGATTTTACTCACAAATTGTTGTACGAAACTCTATTACAAGCTAATGACTGCCGGGCGTCTAATTGCGAGGTTATTACGTTTTGTTGTGCACGCGGCCTAATGTACGTTGCTGCCTAATTATTGGCCGAGGTGAAACCCTGAAGATGTGTCGAATTGAATCGTCCGATGCGTAATGAAGAGCTTGGCCGGACGTTCCACCGCGCTATTGGATTCTCAACTGACTAGCCCCTACTTAGTTATTGGATATACTAGTCACGGTGTTATTTGTTATTATTAATGGCTATAGCCTCGCCTAGCCTTGTGAAGTTATCTTACTTCAATTATTTTACATAACAACATAGAAACACAAACAGAATACAAAGCATATGCCGTAATTATTTTGGGAGCGTATTTGTCACGAACTCATTTCAAAACGTAATCACAGCTGTCATTAAATCTACAACTATTTCAATATTAAGCCGACTAAAAAGCCTTATCAGTGTTGTCATCGCGAGTTTCACTAGCTGCGTGAAATTTATGAAAACGCCGGTAATGCACCGGAACGCACGACGCGAATTCGGGAGGATCGAGTCGTGACCAATTTTGGGGATTATTGCGCAAATTAATTTCCATCAGAATTTTTACACAGACCTACGTACTTATTTGCACCAAACTGGTTATTTCAATTATCTTTAAGATGTCTTTTCAATATGTTATTAACAGCAATTGTTTTTACACTTTTAAATGCAGACGAAACATAGGTATCGTAACAAGTGATTTGTTGACCTTTTATTTTGTCGAGTCACACAAGACAGAGGTCGTGGATTGATTTACAGGGTGAAGTGTGAGGTGGGCCAACCCGCCCGACCCAGCTTAAGTCCCAGTAAGCTTAAACCCAGATTACGCAAAATACAGGACGGCCCGTGACGTGTGCGGAATTGGGAAACAGCTCATTGTGGCAGACATAGGGTCACGCGTGGTCACCGTCCAATATCGTTAGGCCTATCACTCCCTTTGTCCTACATGGGTTTAATACAAGGACATTATTTCAAATTGCAGTACTCTATTTTAAATATGAATAAATTTCTAGTTCTTAGGACATGTGAGTTTCTGAATAGCTACTGAGAGAAGTGCGAAATTAAGATAGTGTAGTAGATTTTTCCATAAACTTAGGCTTTACCGCTACTTTGGTTGCATATCTATATCTCTTGTTTACAAAGAAAACAAATAAGAATGTGTTTTTATCTTTATAACGCTTGATTTTACCATCTTATTATTAATTTGTTTTTGTATTATTTTTCGCTGATATTTAAAGCGGTGTCGACCTATAAAACATGCTTTTATGATGTTTAATAGTATGTTTTACAAAAATGAGATGTCGAAGTATACAAAACAATAGAGAGTTAGGTAATTAAATAAAAGCAAACAGTTCTGGGCTTATTTTTTTTATTATGTCAGTTTTTTTTGGCGCTATCTAGTAGTTTAGGTACCGCACCAAAAAAAGTATATCGGAACCCTATTACTAAGACTTCACATTATGACAGTTTGTCAAAAGGCTGTATCTCATGAATCATGATATAAAAGCAGTAAAACTTTTATCTGAATCTGCTGCAAAACAAGGAAACATAGAATATGTCTTAAACATTTCTTATAAATGTTTCTGATACATTGCAAGGTCGCTTAAGTGAAGAGAATATTTTTTTTAAACTAAATGACTTATTTAGGTAAATTAACACTTTAACTCATCATATGACTAAGTTCGGTGGGTGTCCTACATCTGTCTTTTGACAATATTTACCTTACTGTATTAACATTGGTAAATATGTACATGTTATTGAATTCTCGACAAATTAAACTCGAATAGAAGGCTTAATCTACACAACACTAATTTTCACTATATAACACAGATAACCTTTTATTCTTTTTTTCTGATTTATCTACAAAATATCTTTTATACAATTGGCTTTAATATATATACGGCCATAAAACCCAAAAAGGTATAGCCAAGCTTCAGAGCTAAAAAAACTCCTCAGCCACCTTTGAATAAACTATCGTTGGAGATGGGTCTCCAACCACATCGCCCAAAAACCACTGAAAAATGCCACATACCGTTAGTCGCCTCTTACAGCACCCGTTAATCATTAAAATAGATTGACATAAGTGGTTCCAATAAAGCAATCCTTGAAAGTGATTACAGATGCATTATCAACCATTCTTTATTTTACACTTTTCTCTCACTGAGCCGCGATGATAGGCCTTAATTAAATGAAATTAATATTCAAGGTTGGATTTCATTACATAGAAAAGATTTTTATAAATTTCACAAGGGAACAAAATTTAACTTTTTTTTTGTTGCATGAAATTTTATGCCTGTTATTTACTAATTTGAGGTCGCTGATTTTAAACCTACTTTCAGTTTTTCTATAACAGTTTTTGTTTTTGATATACAGCGGTCACACGTATTTCTTTACTTGTAACACTTTAAATACAAATCAATCGTACTATTCACTAAAAAAATATTTGTTTTTGTAACATCTGTGGTGAATGTACATTTAAATATTATAGACTAAGTATGCCGGAGGTCATAAAACAAGTGTATTGCAATTACTTTGGATTCCCTTTGGACACCCGTGACACGTACTGGGTCCCTCATTTGGTTTGTAAAACATGTGTGGAGTCTTTGAGATTATGGGCAAATAAGAAAAGACCCCATTTAAGTATCAAACACCAATGCTGTGGCGGGAACCTACCAATCATCAAGATGATTGTTATTTTTGTTTGGTTAAAATTAACAAAAAAACCGTTCGAAATGCTGTTACCCTTACTTTTTATCTATTACCCGGCCCCACCGAATGTTTTTTAAGAGTAAGGTTTGCTTTTCTAGTGATATTCTAAAAATTTTTTTTTTCTTCATGTTCGTGTTTCTCTGCTACCAACAACTATGTTCGTGTTTCTGTGTTATTCCAAGTGATGTTTGTTCTTCAGTGATGGAAGGCTTACCGCTACACTGGCCGGCAGCACATCAATCAAGTTTCCTTTTAGCTTCAAATCAGCGAAATGAGGAAACTCTGATCATTAGGCTGGAACTGGTGAGGTGTTCAGTCCTTAGTTCTTCCAAGTGGTTTGCTGGCTATCTTCAACAGCTGTTTGTCGGGTCAAATGCTCTCAAAGCACATCAAAGGTTTTTGTTTCCAGTGCGATAACTTTGCTATCGTCCACAATTTCACTGGCTCACAATATAAACAATCAAATATATTCAATGCTTTTATTTGTATCACAATACTCAAAATTATACAAATCAATAACAATTTTCAATACGCCAATTCAAAATCAAAAATCAAAAGTATGTCTCCCATTCCCAAATCAAAAGTGCAAGTAAAGAGTTATTTTTATCTCAACTCAACTGTCAGTCGATCTGTCAATCGCAGACTAAATAGAGTATGCCAAAGCCGCGAGTACATGTTTGGCGCGAACACTTCATAAACGCGATTTTTTTGTAACTCAAAAATTAAAGCTGATACAAACAATCTGACTTCAAATCTGAAATCAGCACCCCAAAACTTATATACTAAATATTTCATGCAACAAAAATGCTGTTCCCTTGTGTTTTGGTTGGAACTGTTGGATTGGTTAGATCTTGAGGAAAAATATCATCGGTTAATCTGAAAACACATCATCTAGCCTTTTTTCCTTTCCGTCCTTATTTAAATGAATAAACTACCCGGTGACTATTTTGGTTTTCAAAATCAGTAACTTTTACATGAATTATTTGAAATAGTTCTTAAAAGTTATAGATTTGTTTGCACCTTAGAAGTGTTAATGGATATTCTCATCCTACCAAATTGCAAGAGTAAACTAAACATGTTTATATTATTAGAACTTACTGTTCGTAAAATATTTTTCTCATATATTGCTAGAAGAAAGTTTAAATGTCAGTAATTTCAAGATTAACTTAATATGTCCTAGACTAACATTAGATCCTCCAAGTATATTCATGCAACCTACGGTAAAGCCTGGTTCGTTTTTCAGACGTAGTAAAATTTAAATAGGTAATTATGAACAAGACGAGGTGAAGTTTCAGGAACCATGTTCTCGATGCGCAGCCGAAGTGAAGGATATTATCGCGCTGCTTGTAACCGGCATAAAATAATAATGGCCGAACTTCCGGTGCCGCTGGCGTGGAAAACTTAAGCGAAAAAGGCCGGAAAAGTAGACGCCATTGCCGCCAGCCACGCTAACTTTTTAACAGCGAAGTGCGACATCACTAAATTTATTAACACATTTTGATCTGCCTTAGGATATAGTTGGAAATATGGAGGTGTTATACTAAAGATAATTTCGTATGTTATGCATTAGCCATTTTAGATACTACGAGTATAATAAGTCAGTTTTTCTTGGCTTCTGAAGCAATCAAACTAATATCAATCAAGTAGTTACGAATACTTTTTAACCGACTTCAAAAAAAGGAGTGTTCTCAATTCGGCGGTATGTATTTTTTTATTATTATTCAATATCAAATTTGCGCTATAGTCACTATTCTATATAAATGTCTCCTGCAGGCACAAAAGACTGGTACACATACTATATTTATAATTTTCTACAAATCTCAATCAGTAACCGTAGTATGAGGCGTCTGAGGGTGAGAAACAATTAAATAAGATGTGAGACCCTGGGCAAAATTGTGGCCACTTTTACACGTCTCATGCTTTTTGTACAGGATCTAATATAATAAAAAAAATATCCATTACCCAAATCTAATAAATTTACTATGTTTTATTTAATCGAGTAGATCTTTCCGTTAATTTATGCTAACATAAATAGTGAGAACTTGATGACATGTGATATGAAAACGCGCGCCATTTTCCCAAACCTGTTCAATGATTTAATGTGTTTATATTCGTAAACATTGGTATCGCGATCGTGCCACAATAAATACGGTCCGATACTATCCAATAAAACATGTGAATGGTTTACAATTAAAGCTTTAAATCGGCAATAGGTGTTGCCATAAATCGGCACAGAAAACAATCAGCGAGGGCGCGTCGCTCGCAATTAGCGCTGCTGGCGCGATAAATTTGCATTAATACTTTCGAAAAATACAGGCGGCAATAATTTTCAGTTGAACTGCAATGTGTTGTACACCTATTGGATGGAGAGGTTCGGCTACGGCGTAGCGCGATGAGAGTTCGGTTGGATGTAAATGAATTTGTATTGCTTTCTAGTTTTGTAAAATGCTACGGTATACTTTAATGTTTTTTGACATGAATTCCTCATGTGGGGATTATTACTCATAAATAAAAGATGTTATTAAAGGAAAGAAAAATTTCGACACTGGCGGGGTTCCAACCCGCGACCTTCGGGTATACGCCCCCGTCGCTCTACCAACTGAGCTACAGTGTCAGTTGGCATCCAGCGCGAAATTTCTCTATCCTTTGTTTCTTTTTTACACGTTCAAGTAGTGTTTGCGTTTCCTACCTCCGAATTTTAACTAATTCGGACGGCCACTTGTCTACCTTTTCAGATAGAATGCAAATGTTGGAAACGCCTAACTATCACATAATTTAATGTTTTATAATGGCGAACCCCGCCAGTGTCGAAATTTTTCTTTCCTTTAATAACATCTTTTATTTATGAGTAATAATCCCCACATGAGGAATTCATGTCAAAAAACATTAAATTATGTGATAGTTAGGCGTTTCCAACATTTGCATTCTATCTGAAAAGGTAGACAAGTGGCCGTCCGAATTAGTTAAAATTCGGAGGTAGGAAACGCAAACACTACTTGAACGTGTAAAAAAGAAACAAAGGATAGAGAAATTTCGCGCTGGATGCCAACTGACACTGTAGCTCAGTTGGTAGAGCGACGGGGGCGTATACCCGAAGGTCGCGGGTTCGAACCCCGCCAGTGTTGAAATTTTTCTTTCCTTTAATAACATCTTTTATTTATGAGCTACGGTATACTATAAAAAATAGCTGGATTATTCATTTCAGACGGTTTCATCAGTTTCATCAAGTAAAAATTAATTAACAAGATTAATACTAATATTTAAGGAAGAGAAGATAAGAATTTAAGTCATTAATTATTGAAATTAAGCTTAATAGGAAATTATTTTGAGAATAAATAATATATTTGTTTAAAATTTAAATTTGGTGTTGCTTACTTGATACGAAAGGTTTGTCATCGGCCTATTAAATAACAATAATAATTGATATTTCAACTAAAAAAGACTATTTTATTATATTTTTGAAATTGTGATTTATTTCTGAAAATGTGATCAGGATCTAAAAATTTTCAAACGAAGTGTGTAATTTATTAGATTTCACATACATAAATATACTCACGGCTATAAATCCCTAGATGGGGTAGCCAGAGCTAAGGATTTAGAAATTCCTCAGCCACTTTTGGAAAGTTAAGTGGAGAAAAGATGGTTAAATAAAGGTTGTTGGTGATGGGTCTTCAACCTAATCGCCCAAAAATACCTTAAAAGCCCCAATACCGTTAGTCGCCTTTTACGTACACCCACCGGAAGAAATGGGGTAGTGCTATTCTAAGCCAACACTACACAGCAGCTTACTTATTAGATTTCGTATTATATTAATTATTCTTTCGAATTATAATGTTTCTAACAACGTGTTGTCTTTGCTTACCGTATCTCCTTATAGTAAGTCATAATTGTTACAAACTTGAAGTAAAACAAATTCAGAAAAAAACTATTGTTAAAAACATACACACATCGTTTGAAATTCTCTTATGTATAGCCAACTCTTCAGATAGGTAAGCTCAAAACAAATACATATTTTTATGAAAAATAGTACAAAACATTGACCCAAGAACCCTTTTATTGGAAAGTAGGTTAGTGCTAAATCGCAACAAGCCGGGAAGTATGTAGCTGTCCCCCCCCCCGCCCGCGCCCGCTCGCGTGATTTACGAAAATGGCGCGGGCTTCAGTGATTTTTACACTTTTGCAGCATCCGATCCGCCGATGCGATTTAATTGATATTGACTACGATATACACACTGGAGCTGACTGGGTAACAAAGGGTGATAGCACTTTGTATGGGTTTATTGATTGTAATGTGGAATTCCTTTTTATGAAAATATTTTTTATTGCCGTGTAGTGTCGGCTTAGAATAACACTACCCCTTTCTACCCGTGGGTGATCGTAGGAGGCGACTAAGGGTATAGGGGCTTTTTAAGTGATTTTTGAGCGATGTGGTTGGAGACCCGTCACCAAAAACATATATTTTTACCATCTTTTCCCCAATCAACTTCCAAAAGTGGCTGAGGAATTTCTCATTCCAAAGCTCTGGCTACCCCGTTCAGGGATTTATAACCGTGAGTATATGTATGTATTTTTTCTGTATTCCTAATTAGTATCAGATCTTCTGGGAGCATTTATTTTCATGACTTTATATTAATCTATTTAGCATTGAAAGTGTTTTTTTCTATTAAATTGCTGTATAGTTCCAGCTTAGAACAGAACTAGCCCATTTCTTCCCGCAGGTATCGTAAGAGACGACTTAGGATATTGGGATTTGGGACATTTAAAGTGATTTTTGGTCAATTTGGCTGAAGATGTAGCGACCGCTAGACGGCGAACTCACTCGCATGCTAGCAGCGTCATTAAAAATCGTACATTGCGGTATCGAAATGTTTCTCTAGCTAAAGAGCTTATTCCATTACACTTTTATCGTTCCTGAAATCGGAGGTCCTTCACAGTCACTGCCGCAGAAGGCCACAGACGCTTGTTATTCCACTACACCGATTTCAGTTCCTGAATCATTCGCGAGCGCGCGATTTTGCGGGCAGTCGTACGAAATTGCTCCCGCCTTTTTTTTAAAACGCTCTCAATCGGACTCTCTTATGAACTATCCCACTCTCATTTAAGAAACGACGACACATTGCGTCTATATATCTCTTTCGCTACTATACTTACATATATCCTATTCATGTACACAACCTTTTCCAAATATTTTTACGTCATATTTCACACAAAATATTAAATAGGCGGGAACTCCTATATGACTTAAAAATAAAAGCATATTTATTAAAAAAAATGCCGGGGTCGTACGAAGTGGCGATCGATAGTTTCAGCCTACCCCAATGAGAGGTAATGGCGTTAGTATATGTATGCATATATGTGATTGAACGTATTTGCTTACCCCAATGGGAAATAATGGCGTGAGTATATGTATACATTTATGTAATTATACGCCTGTGCCTACCCCCACGGGAAGTGATGGCGTGAGTATAAGTATGCATATTTGAAACAATACGTATCTGCCTACCCCTTACGGAAATATGTATGTATGCAATTAAAATTATCTGCTTACCACAAGCGGAAGTAAAAGCGTGAGTATATGCGCGTATGTATGTAATTAAACGTATCTGCCTACTCCGATGGGAAGTAATGGCGTGAGTATTTATAATATAATCTAATTTGCATGTATGTGATAAAACGTATTTACCTACCCCAATCGGAAATAATAGCGTGAGTATATATGTATGTATGAATATAATTATACATATCTGCCTACCCCTATGAAATGGATCCCCTACCTACCTAACTACCCCTGGAATTAATGGCGTGAGCATATGTATATCTGCTATAAAACTTTTATTATCTTTTTTTGTTGACGTAATTTGCAATCATATGCATGAAAAATTTTGGCACGTCCTCTCGCTGTGGCGGGCGCGAGGCGACTAAACTAAATCGTCTGAACGTTATTCCACCTTCCTGAGACGGAGCTACAAAAAATGAAGTGAGCTAGGAACCGAAATTTGTCTCTTTATCGGAAGCCTAGCGTTCTGAACGTTATTCCACTAGTCTGAATTCAGATTCTGTGGCTATCGGACGTTCTGAATTCAGGCAAATGGAATAAGCTCTTAAACATAAATACAAATTCTAAGTTGGTACACACAGTATATCTTTGCTGTTCCCACAGTGGTGACCCCCGACAACAACATGACGAATCTTTCTACTACATTATTAAGACTCATTACCACTCACCAATACACCGATCATTCTTTATTTTGCAATATTTTCCCTCTTACCTCTTTTTGAGATTTGTAGAAATGAGTATGTACATAGGGAGAGTGACTAGATAAAGAATAGTATCTAGTAACTAGTATGCTGTGTAGTGTCGGCTTAGAATACCCCATTTCTTCCGGTGGGTGTACGTAAGAGGCGACTAACGGTATTGGGACTTTAAAGGAATTTTTGGGCGATGCGGCTGGATACCCATCAACAACAACCTTTATTTACCATCTTTTCCCCGTTCAACTTTCCAAAAGTTGCTGAGGAACTTCTAGTTCCTTAGCTCTGGCTACCTCTTCTAGGGATTTACAGCCGTGAGTATATGAATGTATGTATGTATGTATGTATGTACCTAGTATGGTATCTAGTAGTAGTAGGTATAATAGTAATAGTATTAATTCACATAATATCATGAAAACATATCTCTTAGGTAAACTGTCTTCAAGCAAGCCAAAGCAAGTTCTTGCAAGTGCAAAGATAGTTTTGTTTTTTGCTAATGTTAAAATATCGATTTTTTTATAAATATACTTTTACACTTTAGTAGTTTCAAGCGTAAACTCTAGATTTTTATTAAGTATACAATGTTTTTAATCCATAACTGCATTTGTAATACTCCATCATTTTCTATTTGCATATGCATATGAAATGATATTTCTTCAAAATCATATCAATATCGCTTCGAGAATTCAGTTATTATTCAGAAAGTCGAAGCAAATTGGTCATAAACACAATTAAATAAAAAGTGTTCAATATAAATCGTCTACTAAAGATGTGTCCTGCTGAGATGTAGAACTAATTTTATATATTCAATTGGGGCGCGTGGGCAGACACATTTAGCAATTCAAATGTCCTATCTATTAACATATCTATTCTATGACAATTGTTTATAATGTGTCGTTTCTACGTAGATTTACATGCTCTCTATTGGTATAAGGCTGGTTCACACTGTGAGTAGATGCTTTGTACGTTGTTTATAGTGTTAAACAATTTGAAACGATCCATATCCAGTCATTTTTTCCATTTTTGTTTACATATTAAACAACATGACTATAAATTCTATTGAAATTATGGTAGATTCCTTGTTGAGGAAATATAAGTAATAACCGGTTGCCAAAAGTTCTTAATTGTATATTACGTCGCAGCTTGTATTACACGCAGGATATTAGTTTGTGATACAATTTAGCTGGTAAAGCAATGATAGTTTGTTAATCCAAACCATATCCAACGCTAGCTGGTGATAGCGGATATTAATTAGAAACATATCGTTTCTAATTATTATCCGCAGATAAATTACATAATGATGACTAAATCGTCTTTCCATTTTGTGTAATATTTATTTTTATTTGGTTAATGGCGTTAGTTTGTGCTATAACTTGATTTTAGTGTTACTCACATTTTTATATCGTTCAAAGAGCACAAAAATATCAAACTTAAAATAGCTACAAAATATTTTACATTTGAAAAACTGTTTCCTAGACATTGAATATAGAGTTACTTACTATTTCACGTTGACTACAAATTGTTACAAATTACAATTTTGACACAGCAACGACACTTAAAGTCGAAAATGTTATAAAAAGGAAATGTGTCTCGCGCCGTTCAAAATTTAGTGTAGACGTTAACAGCGACGTAAAATGACATCTCCATTCAATAACCCTAAAATAAAACGCGTAAAGTTATTGGTAGTTAGTGACGCGAGGTGGTTCGGCTAGCGGAAGAGGTGCGTCTGGTCACCGGGGGGTTATCCGCTCGACAATATATGAAAATATTCAATTTTATAACATTCCTGAGCGATAACATCTTTCAAGTTGTGTTGATTTGATATTTTCGGTGGTTCGGTGTGTATATTCGGTGGACAGCCGGTGGCGTGCTGGGACGCTGTGCTCTTGACTCTTGGACACTCGTAACTTAACACTCAATCATTTTATGAAGACAGTTTATAGAGGTGCACGTGGCAGGGCCATCAAAACTTCGTTCCTTTATGTTGCTGTAGGTGTAGCTATAGATATCATGTTGTGGCATAAAATGAGTAATAAAATTTGTGTTGGAACATCGATTCTTTATGTGTTTGTCTTTAATTAGGGGATTGCGATATAAAAGATTAAAATAATCATGCAAACACACTCACCGTTGACAAATTTAAAAAATATATCAACTATCATAGTAACTTTGGAAAATATTAATTCTCGTAGGCCCCACTCAAGATTTGAAACTATGCCACAAGTTTATACACAATATTTGTAGTTTACAAACTATCCTGCCGAGATTAAAAATATGATGCAAAAATCTAACTTTTATCCCCCACATTTTCATGGTTTCATGTTTGTTAACGATCAGGGAAACCATCATGTGGAAACCCATATGACTAAATTGTACTTAGTCAAGAGACAGTGTTTAAGTACGAAACGGCGAAAGGCCTGCCCCCTATCACGTGAGGACATTGTCCAAGTGGGTATTCTGAACACTGGTCGACAATGTCACTTGATGTTCAGAAGTATTATAATTTCTCTGCCAACCCCTTCTGTGATATACGGCGTGAACGTTTGAGTTTAAGTTTTGACACATTTTGTACGGACGCACTTATTATTCAAAACCATATTGTAGTGCGGAGTGAGAATTATCTTTGAAAAGCGAAAAGGTAGCAAGTTCCATTCTTCACAGCATTTAAATAAATGTATGTAATATTTTGCCGGCTTAGAATGTCACTACCCCTTTCTACCCACGGGAGTCGTAAGAGGCGACTAAGGGTATGGGGTTTTTTTTAAGTGGTTTTTGTGGTGCTTGTTTTCTACTATCTTCTCCCCTATCAACTTCCAAATGTGGCTGAGGTGTTTCTAGCTCTGAAGCTCTGGCTACCCCTTATAGGGATTATACTAATGGCGCTATCCCAATAAGGGGGAGACAAACCTTCAGAACAAATGGTTTTTAAGACACTTTTGGGTGCTGAAAGGTGGCGAACAAATTGTTACATGTAATGAATTTTTGAACGCGCCATCTGAGGGAATTATGTTTGCTTTACGTTTATTTGTTCATATATATATCGCCGTTTTTTACGAAAACACGGTCCAACCTATATAGGTTGGACCGTGTCTTCGTAAAAAACGGCGAAAGGCCTGCCCCCTATCACGTGGGTTCACTGTCCATGCAAAACGTGGGTACTCTGAACGCCAGGTGACAATGTCACGTGATGTTCAGAAGTATTAGTACCTCTGCCAACCCCTTCGGGGATATTCGGCGTGAACGTTTATGTTATGTTATGTTGTTCATTTATATAGGTTGGTTGTAAAAAAAGTTACTATGTGTAGTTTTCATTAATATATACATAGGGCTATAAACTCCCATAAGGGGTAGCCAGAGCTTCGGAATAATTTAAATTCCTCAACCGCTTCCGTAAGTTGAGTGGGGGAATTGATGGGACTCCAATCACATCGGCCTAACCCCTTAAGAAACCGCAATACCCTTAGTCGCCTCTTATAAACACTCACGATAAGATAACGGGCAGTGTTATTCTAAGACGACGCTCAGCAAGCACTTATTATATTTTTCTATTATGTTGCAATGTTGATAAATTTATCGTTGGAATCTGCATGGTGACAAAAAAGGTCTTATTTTCATTAACAACTTCTAAAGACTAATTTTCATAGTCACCTCGAACTACACCGCGTGTAATTTTGACGGTTTTATATTGCAAGCATTACAAATTATTTATAGCCTAAAAAACCAACGTCATTCTCAATTTAAACGACGCAAAACAGAAAAGCTTTTCAATGCATATTTTTTTAATTTATGATCACGACTAACTTTTCAAATAGTACCTAATACGATTTTTATAAATATTTTTTATTATTTATCAAATGGTTAACTTAATTTAAAGTGAATTCCAGCTAAATTAAAAAATAAACACCCCTAGGTGTAGAAAAACCGGGATTGATTATGTGTTGTCTAATAATGTTTAATGCTGTATAATGAATTATGAAATCTTCAGTAAATATACGTTCAATGCTGGACAAAGGGATGCCTTTCTGATGCCTCTTCACCAAGTAGTCAGTTCCTTATAAAGAATTATGACAAACACTTACATGGGACTAAGGATATGGGGCTTCCATATCCTTAGCCATGTAATAAGACTCGGAAAGATATATTATAGTTCTGTTATACCGCATCGCCCAAAAATCCCTTAAAAGCCCCAACACCGTTAGTCGCCTCTTACTTACACCCACCGGAAGAAATGGGGTAGTGCTATTCAAAGCCGACACTACACAGCATCACCAACAACCTTTATTTTACCATCTTTACCCCACTCAACTTTCCAAACGTGGCTGAGGAATTTCGAATTCCTTAGTTCTTGCTACCCCTTCTAGGGATTTATAGCCGTGAGTATATGTATGTATGTATGTATGTAGTTCTGTCAGAAGCCGAAACTACACATCTGACATCAAACATTAACAAGCAATGGTGATGCAAAGTGACTGACTTTATACATTTAATTCTACCAATAATTCAGTAAAGGTGTAAAAAAGTACGATCCTACATTCTAATGTTATTTTTAAATATGGTTAGAATAGCAATCGTGATAGCTCAGTGGATAGAACACCGCTTATCGTGCAGAAGATGAGGGTTCAAATCCTGGGCCGGGCCTAAGCAAATTTACATACATAAACATAAACGTTCACGCCGAATATCCCCGAAGGTGTTGGCACAGGTACTAATACTTCTGAACATCACGTGACTTTGTCACCTAGTGTTCAGAGTACCCACGTTTTGCATGGACAGTGTACTCACGTGATAGGGGGCAGGCCTATCGCCGTTTTGCACGAATACACTGTCAACTAAGTACAACTCAGCCATGTGGGTTTCCTCACGATGTTTTCCCTCACCGTTAACAACCATGATAAATTAACCACACATATATCTTTTTTAGAAAAGACAAATTAGTGTATGCCCGACCCGGGATTTGAACACTAGTCGCTTGCATGTTAACCGGTGTACTACCCATTGAGCTATCACGTCGTCTACACAAATTTGTCTTTTGTAAAGACATGTGTGTGGTTAATTTATCATTTTTGTTAACAGTGAGGGCAAAAATCGTGAGGAAACCGACATGGCTGAGTTGTACTTAATCATGTGACAGTGTATTCGTAAAAAACGGCGATACGCATGCCCCCTATCACGTAAGTACACTATTCAAGCAAAACGTGGGTACTCTGAACACCTGATGACAATGCCACGTGATGTTTAGAAGTATTAGTACCTCTGCCAACCCCTTCGGAGATATACGGAGTGAACGTTTGAGTTAGTAATACCAACTGCAAGTTAACTTATATTATTCTACTCTTACATTTTGACTCGAATATGTTAAATGCGAAATGAAAAGAAAGTGTTTTACGTGTGAGAAACCATAATGCTTTATATTTTAGCTATTTTACTAAAATTATTCCTTTTAGAAATTCTAAAGCAAATACAGAATATTCAGAAAGTTATAAAGTAAAAGAAATACGATATGAGTAATGCAGCGATTCCAACTGTCCTTGGCCATTGACAAGAAGTCGTTTGTTAGAGCTACCTACCACGCGCCTCGGACCGCGCCTCGTACCGCACTTCATTATTTATATTAACAGTTTAGCAGACCAGCCCGACCCGCGACTTATGGCCGCGACAATAAGCGTAGGCGTCATTTGTACCCTTGTTAACCGCTCAGGATATTATAAAAATGATTCTGTGACACTCGCTGGAAATTGGTAGCTAATTTATGATCATAATAAAAAACGATTCGGACCGTGCAGCTCGGAATTTCATTCATACGTATAAACGTTGGGTCTTTATGGATGGATGTTTTCATTAATTTAGCTGGGATCCGAATGCCACCGGTGTCGGGTGTCGCGGCGTGTCACGCGGACACGATGCTGGTCCCAGATAGCTGCGGTGGTGTGAGCATCTCCGGACTACTGTTTATTCGCTTCGCTAGAACCTACACAGACATGCCTATCGTGTGTCAGAAAACGTCCTTTATAAATAATGGGTACGAATCAAAACTGATCATTTAATACTTAGGTCGAACGAAGCATGTTGCTCGTTATTAATTCGATGTTTTCGTAAAGCGATCATTAATCATTGACAAGTGATCATCGTCACGGTGCCGAGAGAGCCGGCCGCTGCCGACGACTTGGTTCGGATCACGTCATCAGATAAGCGACAATAAGTCGACGCGCGCTCTAAATAATCTGAGGATCGCATTAGTCATGATGTGACCGCGAGCCGACCTCCCGCCGCTGCCGGCCGCACTACACTTCGCCTAATCCACTCAAAACATTCGGAGACAAATTTGTCGGCCGAACAGACACTGCGTGATCGATAGCGCGACTCCTTCCAAAACGATAGATAAAACTCGATAAGTCATAAGAAATATGACGCGAACAAAATCGGGAGATGTACGTAATAAGATAAAAGTCAAACAATGATTCGGCCACGGATTCGCCGCGGCATAATTTATGTGACAACGCGTGATGGACGAGCGGCGACTTTTGGTAAACTATTTACATACGACGGTCGGGCCGGCACAGGCGGATTGGATTCCTGTTGTGACAGAGGGTGGAGCTTACTACCAAAAACAAACGTCATTGTTATTTATTAGATCGCTGTTAAGCCATGGGAATTACGCCTCGAAAACAAACAGTATAATATACTTTTTTGTCGGGTTCATACCGCACGGCAGCTTGAAATTGAAATCACGGGTTTCCTCTTGTTCGAGTGACAGATATCAGGTTGTGAAACGATGTGGGGCGAGGAAGGGTCCCCGAGAGCTTTCTCTAATTGAATTAGGAGCTAGATGTCTGTAGATGCGGAGCGACTTCAGCAATTCCCTTAACACTCGGAGCAAATACACTGTCACCGTTTTCCTGAGTTACATACAATATAATAAACAACGTTATTGCTTATATAACACAAGCCTTTTGATACCGGAGTAATTGTATTTAGTTTGTTACATCATTTGAAGTAAAACTAGACCTTAGCATTAGATTATCATGTACGAAAGAACTTAAAAAAAATATAAACTCCTAAAGATATTAGATTCAAGTTTTATAAAAATAACAATGAAAAATTTAAACGCTGCATTATTTCTGGATAAGTATGCAAACATTTATTTTTCCGCAAGAAATGTTGCGAACCACTTAAAATGTAACTGAGCTAGGAAAATAGGGTGCAGCGTGGGGACGAAAATCTCCGGAAACACGATAAATATTTTGGCGCTTTTTGACAAAACATAGTCTCATAGGAGAGAAAGAAATACTGACTGGATTTTGCTGTCATAGATATTATGGCAAGCGATATTAGAATAAGATATATTTAATTATATATTGGATTTAATCAGGCGTTACTTTGCGGAAATCCATTAAATTACAAACATTAATTAGTTACCTCGCTTAATTCCGCTAAATAAATAAAATAATAATATTAAGCGGAATTAAGCGAGGTAACTAATTAATATTTGAATAGTTTTTACATACATACATACATATACTCACGGCTATAAATCCCTAGATGGGGTAGCCAGAGCTAAGGAATGAGAAATTCCTCAGCCACTTTTGGAAAGTTAAGTGGGGAAAAGATGGTAAAATAAAGGTTGTTGGTGATGGGTCTCCAACCGCATCGCCCAAAAATCCCTTTAAAGCCCCAATACCGCCTCTTACGAACACCCGCCCGAAGAATTGGGGTAGTGCTATTCTAAGCCGACACTACACAGCGTATTGTTTTTATAGTTATATAACCTTGTCACTTTTTGGAAAGACCAATATTACCGTTCAATGCTATTATTCGCACAATGCAAATCCGTTTAGTTTCGGTTTATAATGAAAAACACCACACCATCTTTACCCGCAGATGTCGTGCATGGCCACTGACTTGGGGATTCGATAATTTTCAAGTCATTTAAGGACTTCGTTAAGAGCTTATTCCATTACACTTTGTCGTTTCTGAATTCAGACGTCCTTCGAAGTTACTGTCGCAGACGCTTGTTATTCCACTACACAAATTTGTCTACTTTTCAGAAGCCTAGCGTTCTGAACGTTATTCCACTAGTCTGAATTCAGATTCTGTGGCTTTCAGACGTCTTCATTCAGACAAATGGAATAAGCTCTTAGAAAGAACTGCCTGATCAATTCTGAATTTTGAAAATCTGGTTACCCCTTCTTAAAAATGTTAATGGTCGGCCTATTACGGGTAGGTTGAGGCCCCTCGTGGAGATAAACATTAGCTTTGCTTGTTCTTATGATTTCATAAAGTAAATCAGTATATAATTGAGATAGTAAATTGGTAAAAGAGATTAAATGTGGATGGATGTTAGTAGAGGACGACCACGAAGGACACTTTTGGACCAAATAGAGAGTGTGCACAAAAAGACAGGCGTCCGTAGTATGATGATTTATGACGTATGAAAATTGTTATTGTTAAATAAAATTTTTCATTAAAATGTAATTCCTAATTAACATACATACATACATATACTCACGGCTGTAAATCCCTTAAAAGGGGTAGCCAGAGCTAAAGAATTAGAAATTCTTCAGCCACTTTTGGAAAGTTGAGTGGGGAAAAGATGGTAAAAATAAAGGTTGTTGGTGATGGGTCTCCAACCGCATCGCCCAAAAATTCCTTAAAAGCCCCAATACCGTTGGTCGCCTACCGCTAGTCGCAAATTACAGGAATACATGAATCTTGACATCAATACTTGTAAATACAATACTTATCAAAGGCCATTTGTGTCCCCAAAAAGGGA
Source organism: Bedellia somnulentella (assembly GCA_963576735.1). Lineage (NCBI taxonomy): Eukaryota > Metazoa > Arthropoda > Insecta > Lepidoptera > Bedelliidae > Bedellia > Bedellia somnulentella. The sequence continues at coordinate 7,179,060 of OY755175.1, read as the reverse complement.
CTCAAAAGGGGCTGAATAGGGCGAGTTAGCCGTAGTCCACCACGTTGTCCCCTTGTGGTTTGGCAGACTAGCGACTTATACCGTGAAAGTAGATGAAACTGACGGCTAAGTGTCACCTCATACATATTTATTTATTTAAATAAGGCACACCGGCAGTTAACACAACAGACATAATAGTCGTTAATTATACATTAATAAAAATTTAGTTGTGAAAACCCTCAAACATACAAACATTTGCTCACGTCATTAGTTGCCATCGGAGTAGGCAGAGACTATGGATCGCCATACGAACCTCTCTCTCATTGTCCCCTCCTAAGTACAAAATTATCATGCTTTTTTAATAGTCAGATTCGAAAGCTTAACCGATAGACCACGATACGATATTTTGGGATATGTAAATTTGATGTGTACATCATATTTACATATCTCAAAATATTTTATCAATTGAATGCAAAATTTACTCATACTCAATCAAATATAATTTGTAGTTTCTTTCAATTCATATTATTTTATCTTTAACCTCTACGGTCGTGTCCTAAAAGATTTTAGAACTATTTATACTATTAGATTTTATACCTATGTTACAAATATCTTATTTGAGCAATGTCTTAAACATAGTTAAACCATTCAAAGTTGACACATTGATTTGAGAGTCGCTGAAGTCCTGTGCAATGTTGTGAAGCGAGTGAAAGCAATAGTCGGAATCCCAGTAGAGCTGGCGAGAGGCGAGCGAGGCGAGGCAGGCGAGGCAGGCGAGGCGGCGGGTGGACGCGCGCTCGACCGTGTAATTGGATGAGAACAGCGCGATCCCAATACGACGCCCTTATCTGTTCGCGAATCCACCCCCACCCGACACCACCAATAAGTTTTAACTCAGTAATTCAAGATAACCCCTTGATGTTGTTCATTTTCACACTTCCTTTCGCGAGAACAGCTCTTTATTGCGTAATATGTAACTGTCGCAACGGCGACGGGCCTCCCGAGGGTAAACGTCGCGAACCGAACTTCGTCCCTTTTATGATGTTAATGCGATCATCCCCGTCCCGCTATCTACGTAATGATAATGGCTTTTTCTGAAATTATTGTTTGATGTAGTTGCCTAATGCCTTTTTGGAATTTCGACGAGAAAGTTAAGGAAATTCGGTTTTCGGGAACGACCTTTTAAATCTTTTTTTATTATCTTCAGGGCAGTGCGAAGTGCCGGGATGGAATGGAATAGTAAAAAATATTTGAATGGATTGAAAGGAGGGTTTCAGGGACGTTGCGAATTGTCGTCGTATTATCCGGTGTTTCGGACTCGGCTCTATCCGTCCGCCGCTGACGTCCGCTTTGTACTGTCACGAAAACAGCAGCAACGCTTTAAATATGTATTTTTATAAATTTATATATTTTGAAATCTTTATAGCTCAGTGAGAATTCCATCGCTTCTAATGCAGGAGAAGTTAGTTCAAATCTTGAGTCGGGTATATAGAAAGTTGTCCTTTCTAAAGTCTTGTACATAGTTAAGTTGTTTTCCTTTTTTTAATGTTTTAAGTAAATTGTATAGTTAATGTTGGTGTTAATAAATGTTTCTCCTCTCTTTCTTTCTTTAATTTAAAAGGTTGTTAATGACTAAGCTTTGACAGTTTTCTGACATAAAACGGTAGTAGTCCCCGTCCTAATAAATTCATGCAATGGCAAAGCAAAACGTGGAAACTCTGAAAATCAGTACATGTAGCATGAGGTATGTGAGAGCGACTATGTCATGTAATTTTCAGATACTGCCACCAGGACCATCAACAATCTAGTTTATAAGTATAGATTAATACTCCTCTGTATTATAATTATAAACGTTTAAACCGTTAAAATAAATAGTATCAATATTATAATATACTTTTTAACAGCTAATACAAAAATCATATATTATTATATGATTATTATGCTCAAACTCAAACGTTCACACCGTATACCCCCGAATGGGTTGTCAGAGTTACTAATACTTTTTAACATCACGTGATATTGTTACCTTGTGTTCTGAGTACCCACGTTTTACGTCGACAGTGTACTCACGTGATAGGGGGCAGCCCTATCGCCGTTTTGAACAAATACAATAAATATAATAAATGTGGGATACGATATGTAGTTATATTATTTAGTGATATTTTTTTTATAACATTAATCCCATACCTTAGTATATACATATATAACTTTACGACAGCATACATATATTTTTTAAGGTACTAGAAAACTGCAAAGACAACGGAAAATATTTTGTATATTTAAACTTAAATAATTGAATTCCTAATTAAAAATGTGTTCTAGTTTATATTAACAAACTATTTTATAATTACAAAACCAACACTATAATGCTTACTTAATGTGACAGATGAAAGTTAGTTAAATATAAAGATATTAGGCACTACCTTCTACTCTGACAAAACCTTCAGGAGAATATAATCGTAATATTATGTATTTACAACCGTCTTTAGTCTAGCGGCAAAGCACTCGACTTACATTTCTAAGATTACGGTTCATTTTACAGAGAGTAAAGTCAGAAATTTAATTTGTATATTTAACCCAGTTTTGTATGATATTACAGGTTTGAACCACCACCAGATTGTATCATCAAAAATTAACAACATTCCGTACTTCGGAGGGCATCATAAGCCGTATGTCCCGGCTACTATTATGGTAGTTTTCTAGACTATGACCAAGTCTCCCTATTCAGAGTAAGCTCGAGTTTCTTCCTGGGGACATAGGTAGGGGCTGTTAATTCTGTTAAAATATAATAAAACGGTTTATCGCTTCTACATTTCAACCGTAAAACAGTGTACACACAAATGGAGAAGGAACAATCTCAATGAGTTAAAAACAAATTGCATGCCATATGGTTTTGTTTTTATTGCTCGCAGTGAAATTGCGAGAGTATTAAATTGAGTATATGCGATGAATTGCGAGGTGATGCGATGATGACGGCAGGTTCGCCGCGCCTTGTAATCAACATGGCCGACTTGCTGCAGCTTCAGAGACGGATTTGGGCGACAAGCGACAAGCGACAATATAAGCGGTAAGATAGAAAATGATATCTTACTGATGGATAAAAAAACGTAAGGTATATTTGAGGTATTTTAAGATGTGAGCTAACAATAATTTTTGAAAGATAAGCTTAATATAGGTATTGTGAAAGATTTTCGAAGTGGTTAGTTTTGTGTTGTTAATTAAACTAATAGGAGGGTTGCAATTATTATGTCGATTTTGCTGAAATAAAATTACATCTTTTACGTCACTTTGAAATAAATTGACTAAATTAAATAAATAGTATAAAGATGTATTTATTTTAGTATAATTTTCATTTATTAAGAAAGCAGGCAGCCATAGTAACAAATATGTATGAAGTGTAAGAACACACTTTAGAAAATTATAAAATTCTCAACTAACTCAAATTCCTAAAATTTATCCAAAACAACCTGTATGGATAAAAGTATTGTACAATATCCACATATCCATACATGAAATAGTCTGTAAATTTCTTCCTAATGCAATCTGTTTTATTCACATTTAGCTCAGAGTTTAGGGCTTGGCTTAAGTAATATCTGATATAGAAAACACCTTGTTTAAGCTATAATTAGCATGATTTAACGACATAGATTTAAAAAAATATACTTTGTTTTTGGCAACGTTTGGTTTTTGGAACCTAAAAATATTAGCAAATCACAAAAAAGCAGTAACAAATTCCTGGTCGCGCGTAATATTGAAAAGTAATAATATAAGTGGAGATCCTGACGCTATTAACAAATTCAAATTGGCTGAGCGCCGTAGGTACCTATCGGGTCGATTTCCATTAATGTTATTGGCGGTTATTACGTCAGATGAGTGGCGATCAGCTCACCTGACTGGGGAATTCAGTTCTGTTACGCGTAACGTGCCTCGGCGCGCCGGCCCTGTAATTTACCCCTAATTTGCCCAATTTAAAGCTTTGATCCAAATCTGAATTTGCATAAAATTGTTAATGACAGTTAACTCAATATTCGACGTGTTAAGATTGTATTGAGGATGGATAGATTTAGTTTATAGAGATTGTGAAATAGTTACTGTTGTTTGTGTATGATTAAACATAAGGTTTTTAAATTAAGCTGTGTTATTTTAGCGGTTTCAATTTTACTTGTTTTGGGACATAATAATTATAACTATTTCCTAAGCTTCGATATAGACAGTAAGTGCAGAATTTGGTTGTAAGAATAAAAAAAATATTAAATAAAAAATTACATATATAAAGTTAAATCAAGCATTAATAAAATCGTAAAAATGCGTCTGAGAAAATAAAACAACAACTTCGATCGACGCCAATACTAAAATAGTGCTCCTACCTGAGTTGCAAACTAATTTCTGAGATCATTGCATCATATTATTTAGACATTTAATATATAATTCTATAGGCCACTTGCCGATACAGCTTAAATCTCTATTTAGTTACAAATAAACTCCGTTTAAAGTTAAACCTCAGTTTTTGTCTTGCTCTACGTCGATTTATTGTTAAATCTCGATTTAAGAAATGTGGGAAATGGCGGTTTAATTCTTAAATCCAGATTAAGCAGTCCGTCACAAACCACTAGCAGATAAAAATAATGTAATTCTCTGACAATGATGAAGAAATTATTCAGTTTTTGGATACCTCTTATATTTGCCAAGACCTATGGCATAAAAAGATTACCAGAGATAATTAATTTTGACTTAAAACCTACTATAAATATTATTTCAGCGATTACCAAACTTAATAAATAATTCATCTTTAAGTTGATAGACGACGATAATAATTAAAACAATTTATTAAAAAGGAATAGGTAATAACCTGCTTTTAATAAAATATTACCTATAAACAAGTTTGAATTGTTTTTCTTTGAACTTAATCTCGTCTGGCAACCGCGCGAGCGGGACATACTCCTCGGGTTCGGGCTCTCGTTCTAGGACGTTTCTCTGCTTGACAATGTTCAAAAGATTATGTTTTATTGCGAGGTAATAAATTGCATTATTGTCTACCATGGAGCTGTCACTTTTAGCAAAATGAGAGTAACAAAACGTAAGAACCTAATAAACTTGGTTTAGTCAAGTCGACGAGAGAAACCGGCAAAGCAAGAGAAAGATAAATCGATTTAAATTTAAACCGTTTTAGTCTTAAACTGAGTTTTGTTAAATTGAATTTAATATCAAAGTTTGGCAAGTGGGCCTATGTTTTTTAACACGAAAACAAAATAGTTTTACCTCAACCCCGAAGCAAAGTTAAATTAAGGAGTAAAACATACAACATACATATACTCATGGCTATAAATCCCTAAAAGGGGTAAAATTGAAAAGATTGTAAAATAAAGGTTGTTAATGAAGGGGTTCCAACCGCATCACCCAAAAATATCTAATAAAAGGCCCAATACTCTAAGTCGGCTCTTAAGACACCCGTGGTAAACAATCATATGGTGCTTTTCTAGCCCTATACTACACTGCACAGCTAAGGAGTAAGAGAAACATAAATACATACATACATACATATGCTCACGGCTATATTTCTCTAGAAGGGGCAACCAGAGCTAAGGAATTATAAATTCCTCAGCCACTTTTGGAAGTTGAGTGGGGAAAAGATGGTAAAAATAAAGATTTTGGTGATGGGTCTCCAACCGCATCGCCCAAAAAACCAATAAAAAGCCCCAATACCCTTAGTCGCCTCTTACGACACCCGTGGGTAGAAAGGGGTAGCGACATTCTAATGTCATGGGCATGGGGCTTTTTTAAGTGGATTTTGGGCGATGCGGTTGGAGACCTAGCACCACACAACGATACTTTATTTTTACCATCTTGTTCCCTATCAACTTCCAAATGTGGCTAGGGAGTTCCTAGCTCTAAATTCCTGACTTTTTGGAATTCATGGCCGTTAATGTATGTACTATGTATGTAGTATGTTTTACTCAGATGTATAAAATCGATCGTTTTGAATGTAAACGAATTTTCGATTGAAACTCGCACTCCGCCTGTATATAACTTTTGTAAGATGGTTCGATCGCTTACGCTATTCGAGTAGCTTTTATTTTGAGTACCTAAATATTGTGAAACTACAAGTTACTCCAAAATATTACCTCATATTTTTTAAATTTACAAATTGGTTGCCAAAGCTTTTCAGAATTATATTAAACTAAGGATGGTTAGTGAAATATCTCGGATTATGTATCTTAAATTATATCATAAAGATTAAGTCAACTCCTAAATCATAGTTTTGTAAAAATTGTTAGTATTAAAATAATATAAAAGAAAAAAACAATTTCGACATATAAATATGATAGATATGAATAATTACAAATGATTTGTTCTAATATGAGCTTACTATCAGACAACCAACATTATTTCAACTAGCTTTTGCAATGTTACAATGTTGTACCTGCAAATCTAAAAAAAACTTATCCAAACTACTTATTGTACAGAATTAGCGTAATAAAGTAAACATATAATTACAGTAATCAACGTTACCACAAAGAAACAACCCGTGAGTACTTGATGAAAATAACTCCATTAGCTCGCAACACACGTTAGGATATGATACTCACACCGAGCGCATCTCATTAATCAACCATCGGCCTTAATAAAGAAATCAAGTCTCCGCCAAAACAAATTGTGGTGCTAATAAAATGTATAGCTTAAAGGCAGTAATTCGAAAACAAATGAACATAGTTGGAGTAGTAGCGTGTTACTGTATTGTAAAAGGTAATCGCTTTCTATAACAGAGTAATATAGGGTAAATGAGGATAATGAGTGGTGTGAGAGCGCGGCGGTGGCGTGGTGTGCCCTGTAATCTCGCGCCGGCCTCCAATCAAGCACTTCTCACCACAGCGCGTTGAAAAAATAATACATCGTCGAGAATTTCGTCTATAATTTAGTATGTGCCGCCAGACGGCCGCGCGTGCAGAGCTCACCTACGTTGGGAGGCTTCGTCGGTGTAGATTTGGCGCTTGCGGCGGCAGAGCTAGCATTTGGTGTGATTTTTCAGCGCTTTTCGTGCCAAATTTCGGCGGGGATGCTTTGTGAATATCAAATCCTCAATATTAGTAGTGTTGCTAGTAATGTAGTGTAGTGTGAGAGCACCATACCCCCTCTTGCCATTATATTATATAAGTTAGTCTTAAGTCATTAGTTAGTAATAAACATATACTAAACCAACCAATACGTTTTTAATTCTTATATTTAACATACATACACACATACATATACTCACGGCTATAAATCCCTTAAGGGGCCGTTCAAGTATTACGTAAGCACTATGGTGGGGTGGGGGGGGTCTTTGTATTGCTTATTCTGGATGACATGGGGGGTAAGAGAGTCTAGATGATGATTACGTCATCGGTAGTTATTTTACAGCTAAAGTCGAATATGCAAACCGTGTAGTATTTATCATGCTTCCGTGAAGTTACTAAATCGTCACATTGAGAAAATTCATAAAAAAGTAAACACGGTTGTTAAGGGTGAGGGAAAACATCATAAGGATACCCACATGGCTAAATTGTAAGTCAAGTGAGTGACAGTATATTCATACAAAACGGCAATAGGCCTGGGCCCTGTTCAATAAAACTGACAATCCGACATATATGTCAAAACTGACTTTGTCGGTTTGGCAGGCTAAGCTTGTTCAATAAAGATGACAAATATGTCAGACATTGACAGGTAAAATCGTGACAAATTGTCACTACACTAAACGCGTTCAATAAAACTTAGGAATTGTCGAAAACCATTGTCGAGTTCCATGATAATGGTCCTTGACAAATTTGTCGCATTGTCACGACATATATGTCAATTCCTGACATATTTGTTTATTTTATGAAGCAGAATAGGAAAATGTGGAAGGTAGAGAACAAATATATTTAATATCCGAATGTTTCTTTGCTATCGGTTTATTTCCTTTGTCGCAAAATGGAAATGAACAACCAACTGACCACTTTGGGCCAAATATATGAAAATTGCAATATTAATACATAGTTTTCATTATTTCTACTTTCCCTGCTCGACGTAAGCACAATTTTTTTGAACAAACGTTTTAAATTCCTCCAAATAATTGTGTGACACACAGTACTTCACCTGTCAGGATTGTCCGACAATTTTACAAATATGTCGATATGTCGTGACAAATTACTGTTCAATAAAACAGAATTGACATGTTTTTCACGACAAATTGTCACTTATCACCTGTCGCGCTAAAAGTTTTATTGAACAGAAAAATGTCGAATTGTCGTGACAATCCGACATATTTGTCAATTTTCCACATTGACAAATTTGTCACCTGTAATGTTTATTGAACAGAAACTTGTCGAATTGTAGAATTGTCACACTTGACATATATGTCGGATTGTCAGTTTTATTGAACAGGGCCCTGTCCCCTATTCAGGGATAGACGGCGTGAACGTTTGAGATAGGTTGAGTTGAGAACGAACATAACGTAAACGTACGTACGAACGGATGAAAGTGAACATACTTGCAACACTGAGCGGCAATCCCAGCAGTCCAATGTCATCGAAAACTTATAATTATGGATTTGAATTTAATATGTGTACCAAAAATTTAAAATAAGTTCGTAAGATTATAATATTCTTGTCCCTTACTCATTACAGAGTAAAAAATCTTGTATCAGTTTCTTGTGTCAAATCTAATCTTTATCCTCGATTCGAAATCGATTTTCTTATTTTTAAAATTATAATATAAACAAAAATGTTTACGTAAGCATAGGGGGAGGGGGTAAGAGCTTTGCTTAGTTTTGCTGACAAGGGGGATGGGGGGGTAAATAATTGTAATAAATCTGCTTACGTAATATTTGAATGACCCCTAACGGGGTAGCCAGAGCTTTGGAATGAGAAATTCCTCAGCCACTTTTGGAAGTTGATTGGGGAAAAGATGGTAATAATAAATGTTTTTGGTGACGGGTCTCCAGCCATATCGCCCAAAAATCACTTAAAAAGCCCCTATACCCTTAGTCGCCTCTTACGATCACCCACGGGTAGAAATGCGGTATTTTTATTCTAAGCCGACACTACACGGCTTATATTTAAACATTTTGATAATTCCAAAATTTATAGAATTATTACTACTTATTTTCTTTCTGAACATATGGCCTTCTTGTTAGGATATAAAATTCCCAAGGCTGAAAGAAACTAAAAATTTCAAAAAGAAGATATGTGCATATAAATGGTCCTAATATGAAAAAAATATACTATAGTTTTTTTTATATCATATGAACTTTGTATACATCAGTTATTTATAAACACAATAGTTTATTTTCTATCCCGTAAACATCCACAGAATAAATGTCAACAGTTTCAATGAAACCACTGACATTGTTTGACATATGACTGACAGTTGCTATTCGGCGCAACCGACAAACGAAAGCAAGTGACAATGGACTCAAATCAGCCAAACTAGTTGACAAAAGAATAAAATGATCACGAACCGAATTGCCCGGAGCGAAAAACTGCAAGGGAAAACATTACGATAATTGTTGCACCTACATTGTCGATCACGTTATTACACGGACTTATCATTTTAAGGACATCAGCGTCTGATCAACGTGTAATTAGGTATTGTAAAATGAGTAGCGTTTAAGTATTCAAGACTTGTTTTAAATGGTATGAAAAGTGCGGCCACGGTAGCTGTCAACCATGATCGAATATCTCGCTACCGGGAGTTGGGAGGGCAGACCACACTGCAACACATGTCGCTTCTGTCAAAAGCAATCGAACCATTTTATAATAAAACTTTTTATGACACTTCGTTTGAATGATCTGTTGCTAATGGCAGTTGTTTTGATATCGTTTTTATAATAATGGCGTCGGATGTGTTTAAATTATGATTTTATGACGAACAGGTAGTTTTGAGTAAGAGCACCCCTTTCTTTTCGAAGAACAGAATTTTATTTTCAACATTAATAGTGTCAAAATGACATCGTATTCTCTTAAAGGTTTAACATACACAATGTTTAAGGCAATGGATTAATGATACTTGGACTGAAAAAAACAACAAAATATATTTTTTAAAATATGTGCAATGAATAAAAAATATGGACCTTCTACTTAAAATTGGGACTAAACTAAATTTATACGCAAGGTCAAAACTTAAGGTGGCCGGCACTTTCATCAATTATGAAATCACAGGCCTGTGCCGGCCACCTTAAGTTTTGACATAACATAACATAACATAACATAACATAAACGTTCACGCCGAATATCCCCGAAGGGGTTGGCAGAGGTACTAATACTTCTGAACATCACGTGACTTTGTCACCTGGTGTTCAGAGTACCCACGTTTTGCATGGACAGTGTACTCACGTGATAGGGGGCAGGCCTATCGCCGTTTTGTACGAATACACTGTCACATGACTAAGTACAACTCAGCCATGTGGGTTTCCTCACGATGTTTTCCCTCACCGTTAACAACCATGATAAATTTTGTCATTGCGTATAAATTTAGTTTAGTCCCAATTTTAAGTAGAAGGTTCATATTTTTTATTCATTGCACTTACACGTATTTTAAAAAATATATTTTGTTTTTTTTTTTTTCAGTCCAAGTATAGATAGGCAAATTAATTTAAGTAAATGACTGCGACATGTACTAAATTGCACAATACAATATTAGCGAATAATAAATGGATGAGGGATACAAAAGATTTCAAACAAAATGTGAATAAAAAACTCCAGTTTATGTTTTTGCCACAGCAGCTGAACATAATAGAAAATATATTTTTATATTTTGAAACACTGAAAAATGCTCGATGTATTTTTTGCAATATTGTAAATGCATGATGCACCTGCAAATAGCGGAATGGCAGTGGATAAATAATGCTGACAGCCATCGATTACAATGAAATGTAACAGGCTGGAAATATTGATAGCCGATACTAACCAGATTCCTTTCCAATTGTCTGATTTCTGGATTTTTGTCATTAATATATCTAGTTATTGAAATAGAATTGAAATATTTGATAACCACCGATGTAGTAGCTCTATTTTTATGCTTACCCGGAACTGGTAGTCACCGGTTTGTAATTTCCCGAGGAAAATTTATGAGAGATGAAAAGGGATGTTAAGTCATGAAAATAATGTAACGCAAACCGTGTGTCGACCAGTATATGTGTACAGTGATATCGTATATTGGAAAGTAGTAACTAAGTATGAAGTAGTAACCGTGATAGCTCAATGGGTAGAACACTCGCCTTTCATGCAGAGAGGCGTGCGTTCAAATCCCGGGTCAGGGTCTACACCAATTCGTCTTTTCTAAAGTCATCTCTGTTATTAATTTAGTGTGTATTTGATAGTTCATAAACCTCATGTGATGTTCAGAAGTAAAAGTACTACAACAAACCCCTTTCGATATACATGATGGGAACGTTTGAGTTACTAAGTTTAAAATAAAACTGAAAGAACCCATCAAAAATACTTAAAAATCTCATCCTCAAAACATTCCCCCTACATTGGCGGGTGTGGCTTTGGCTCAACGTAGAGTGTGCTATTGTCCTTTTGTACGTATGTCAAGCTCACCGCGCGGCCATGACGGATTACCGCACCGTTTAGCGTTATTCATTCACGGATTATACACTTCGTACACATGTCATACGGATGTGACGAAGGACTTCTTAGCGTCTTGTGATGTGAGGCTTTGATTCTTCTAAATATTTTGACTTCTCGCTTCTGCTTTTTGTGTGGTTAGCGAGTTTTGCAAGGGTCCTTTTGTGCAAAACGTGATGTGGTTTGCGCTTACAAGAATATTTGAGTGAGTTGAGTTGATATTCAATATCTGTAGCATGTTTTAATTATGATGTGAAATAAAGACTTTTTTATTCTATTTTGTTTCATCAATTATGAAATCCTTACATGAATGGACCTGGATACTACACGTACAAATGCCTTTGCAAATGACTTTTTTTAAAATTTTAGTAATTCAAATTAGCTATTGCTGTTGCCGAATATTGTTTTATCACATCATTTGTTTCGGTGCATTTTTCTTGCTGTTGTTTTATTAATTAGTTAAATTCCTTTTTTAGTTAAGCCTTCTGTTTCTCTGTTGTTTTCGATTTTCTTTATTTTTATGCATATGTGGGAGCTTGTTATTGGCCTATTTCTGCCTATGTTATTATTTTATATTGTAAATTTAGCTGTAAGCCCCCCAAAGATAATAAAATAAAATAAAGTACTGAGCTGTGCTCTAGTAGTTAGGAACCTAGCCTCTGGTCCTTGAGTTTTTCTCGGGGCTATCTTGATCTATGTGCTATGACCATATTTTATTTTAATCAAGTATTTGTAATTCTATAGAAAACTAAAATATACCAACTGCTAACTACTTAAATTTTATGTTCTCACCAATGTAATCTCATATGGCCAAAATGACGTTTCATAAAAAAATAAAATCTTTATCTATAATTATCAATACATAGTATAAAACAAAGTCGCTTTCGCTGTATGTCCGTATGTATGCTTAGATCTTTAAAACTACGCAACGGATTTTGATGCGGTTTTTTTTAATAGATAGAGTGATTCTTAAGAAAGGTTTGTATGTATAATAAATGCATAATATAGTAGAGAAACACTGATAAATTTAAAGGTTTCTAATGTGATGTCGTAAATAAGCACGTTTTTTTGCGCTTATATTGCAAACGCTGGCTGAACCCTACGAGATAGACCAAAATAATGTACTACAGTATTGTTCACCTTAAAAAGTTCAACAAAAAAGTCCGCGATGCTATATGTCTATCTCTTAGGGATAACCCAGCATAACCATTTTTATTCTTTACTAAAAAATGGTTATTTACGAAGTGATTTTAAACAATACAGCATTAATCCTTATCCTATTAAGTACCTTAAATAAATTTTGCATTTATTATAGATCAATATGCTTTTTACAGCATGTAATTTAAGTGAATATTACCAAAGATATTACAAATTTAAAATGCAGGGTCGTAGTTGTTTGCGCCGGGCGGCGCGTGCCTATAAATATCGCGTCGATGATGGCCGCGCTTCGCCTTCCCTATCCGACTTAGCTAAGGTACACTCCTTTTACACTTACACGCCCGGCACAACATATTAAGGTGACGCCGCATAGGCCGCAGGGCCAGCAGCACCGAACCGGTGGGTTTTAGTCGGTAAAAGTCCGACATACCCCCGTCGCTCGAGAGAGGATTTCCCCACCGGTAAACAAAAAAAAAAACGCTTCGCCTTACAGCACTTTATGATTTGCAGCGATCGCACGCGTTTATCGGAGCTCTCTAGCGAGGAAAATATCAAGAATTAATTAAACTGAATAGAATAAGTATCTTTTGTTGTTGATTATCTTTTAATTTTTATTGAGAGTGTGAAAGTAGGTTGTCCTGTTATTTTATTAAGAAATCTGAATCCTCCTAAGCTCTGCAATGGCACACGTTTGCTGGTAAAATCACTAAAAAAATTCACAATAGAGTGCACAATACTCACCGGATGTGGTACCGGAGAAGATGTACTAATTCCCCGAATTCCTCTGATACCATCAGATTTACCGTTCCAATTTAAACGCCTACAATTTCCGGTAAAGATATCTTTTGCAATGACCATTAATAAATCGCAGGGTCAAACTTTTAACGTTGCAGGATTAGACTTGAGTGTTGAGTGTTTTTCACATGGCCAATTATATGTCGCGCTGTCAAGAGTAACGTCTAAGCAAAACATGTTTGTATTGGCTAATGACAAAAAAGCTGTGAACGTTGTGTATAAGGACATTCTGTAGTAGGTATATTTTGCGACATGATAGTCCAGTGGATAGAACACCCGCCCGCAAAACAGAAGGGCGTGAGTTCCAATCCTGGGACGGGCCTACACCAATTTGTCTTTTCTAAAAGTCATATGTGTGGTTAATTTATCATGGTTGCTAACGGTGAGGGAAAACATCGTGAGGAAACCCACATGGCTGAGTTGTACTTAGTCATGTGACAGTGTATTCGTACAAAACGGCGATAGGCCTGCCCCCTATCACGTGAGTACACTGTCTAAGCAAAACGTGGGTACCTTCTCTGGAAACTAGATGGCGCTTGCCATGTGAGTTCAGGAGTATTGGTACCTCTGCCAACCCCTTCGGGGATAAACGGCGTGAACGTTTATGTTATGTTATGTATATTTTGCATTGCACCCGTGCGAAGCCGGGGCGGGTCGCTAGTTTGTAATAAAATAAACACACTCCTACGATAGCTCGCGGCATTCTTCAAACTTTTTTGATGTGTATTGAATTATTTGTTTATATTTGCTTAGAATGTCACTACTCCTATCTCCCACGGGTGTCGTAAGAGGCAACTAAGGGTATGGGCCTTTTTAAGTGGTTTTTGGGCGATGCGGTTGGAGACCCATCACCAACGATACTAAAGTGTTATAGCTGCTATCTAAATATAAATAGCTTCAAAATATTTCTTACATAAATAGGTTTGTCTGGCATCCGTTATCTTAATATGACTGTCTGTTCAATCAGTACCACGAACACTCAACAATGGCATACCATTTTCGGTCAAAAGACGAGCCACACAAAACAATAACTGATAAATTACCTAACTAACTGAACATTAATGTTGTTCAAACGATCTTTCACCATAGAGCTGCCGACCGTACGCGCAAGTCATCCAACCATCCGGCGGCATTCACAAATTACAAACAAAAAGCTAGGAGCGTCCTAATCTGACGTCGAATCGCGTTCGATCATCGCTTGATCATGATTTACGGACATGCCTCTGATGATCATTGATCAGTGATCACTTTGGGTGTACCGTCTCCGGCGAATCACACCAATTTCGTAATAGGCCACCTGATTTGTATTACTCAATCATTTCAAATTATGATTTATGATAGAGCGAATTTGTTTGCGCAATCATTCATCCGTCATTGCAGATAAGATGATCATCGGCTTGTTTTGATATGATTCGCGGTGTGGTTCCAAGTAGTTGAAAAAGAGCCAAGCCAATGTAGATATAATTGTTGGTAAAAAACGGCTAAGATAAAGTTTTTAAGATCAGATAGAAATCATTTTTAGAATGTAAAATTTCATCACCAACGATACTTTATTTCTACCATTTTGTCCCCGATCCACTTTCAAATGTGGCTGAGGAGTTTCTTGCTCTAAAGCGCTGGCTACCTCTTTTGGGATTTATGGCCGTATGTATGTATAATTGTTCTGTGAAATAAGAAGAAATTGATTTAGCAGATACATCCTGATCCAGCAAACATGTTCCTCGGAATCTGTGGCTGTGGCTGGAATGCGAGGCTCGCTGGCGTATGTCAAGAATTACCCACCTGTCCGATTAGAATCAACCCTTTGTGTTTCTTGATCTTGACGCAGTGGTATCAACGACGGAAAGAAACATTCATTCGTTTATTCGACTCACTAAAACGTCACAGGTTTCGAGTCCAAATTGAAGGCATCACAGGAAATATTATTATCAAATATTAAAAAGTTCAAACAACAACACATCTTTAATGAGGATCAACATTTACTTACAGACTTAAACGTTCACGCCACCGCATGTCCTCGAAATGGTTTTGGAAATAATACCTGGTATTAAGAGTACCTACCCATGTTTTGCTTGGACAATGTACTCACTTTTTAAGGGCCAGACCTATCGCCATTTAGTACAAACACACTGACACATAACTAAGTACAACTCTGTCATGTGGGTTCCCTCACGATGTTTTTCCTCGCCGTTAATAACCATAATAAATTAACCACACATATAACTTAAGAATAGATACATTGATAGGCCCGACTCGGGGTTCGAACCGGCGCCTGTCGGCATGACAGACGAGAGTTCTTATGTCCATTGAGATATCACGGTTACTTACAAAGAACTTACCATAAAACGAATGGTGTTGGAAAATATTAAAAATCTGAGGGATTCAAAGGATTGGGTTTCTGAAATTTCCACGGCTGAAGGATGAAACAGACATTATATTTTTTGGACTTATTCAAATAACATGAGTAAAAAATTGGTACACGTAGTACGAGGAGTACACCTGCAAAAAATAGTCTAATTAAAATTCCTGTTTATTTTATAGTCTATATTCTAGTATGCATAATGCTTGATTACTAAGCAGTAGCCTTAATTTCTCGCCACCAACACGCAAAGAAAGGGTGTATGATCGTATATAGTGTAAGTCACACTTAACACACAGTTCTTTACAAGAAATTGTTATAAAATCATGTGCCTACATTTACATGAATTTTCAAGTATCGCGTGTTACGAAATGGCTAAGCTTAAATACGTGTGAGGAAAAACTAGACTTCCATGTTTTCACTATAAAAAATGTAGTTACTAAATCAAAAACTTCATGCCATAAAATTCATAATCGAGCCAACACAAAACTATTACTTAAAAGCTATTTCGAGGGCACTTTGAAATATCACTTACATTCCATTACAATTCATTACAACTATCGAATCATCAGCTTAATTGATTGGACCTTCAAACTTGTATATTCCACTTCCTGGTTCCTTGCATACATTAGCCGAAATTAAAAGTGGCGATACCAAATGCTGAGCATTAACCGGGCCCTAGAGACTCCATTAAGGGCAATAAAATGCCTATTATTATCGAGGTTGGAAAAGTGTATGCACGCGATGCAATGCAATTGATTGGCGGAGTGCGCCGGCGCTGGGTGATGGATGGTGGCCGTAATTAGAAAACACTTGAGTGTAGTGTCTTCATATTGGTGTATCTTAATTGCCTGCACTCGCTGAGTCAACATCGGCTTCTCTGACCAGCTCCCGGGCTGAGTACACTAATGTTTACGAAGATTCTGCCGTGAATTTGAGATATGCGAATTGAGGAATGAGCCGTTTGATTCGGTACATGCACGTTGTAATAACATCGTCGAGAATTATTTAATATTATAGGTTTTTGTGGAAACCTTTGGTAGAAACATAAGAGTAATATGGGGATGGGCATGCTTGCATATTTCTTTTTTATATTTTTACCGATTAGAAAAATATATATGTAGTAAGAATTGAGAAGGATTTCATTTTTATGATGCAGATACACTTATTCTCATCAATGATTTCATTAAATTCAGCGTGAGGCCAAATTTCGGGGCCAGAGAAATTTATCATTTCTTAAGTCGAATTGTGTTTAATTTTCAGGGTAAGTAAGTAAGCAATGCCTGAGGAAATTAACTGAACTGAGTTGTACTTCGCCATGTGAAGGTGTTTTCATTCTAAACGGCTAAAGAGCTTTCCCTCAATCACGTACTCTGAAACAGATAACAAAATGACATGTGATTTTCAGAGTTATTAGTATCTTCCTCTTCCACTCTTTCAGCGATTATATTTCAGTTGTACAAACAAAAAAGAACAGAACCGATCTGCTAAACCCAACTTATCGTTCGCGCCGTAATTCTCCGAAGGTGTGGCAAAGGTTCTAATACTTCTGAACATCATGTGAAATTTTTGCCACCTGCTGGTTAGAATACCCAAGTTTGGCTTGAAAAGTGCATCGATACAATAGTAATGCCCCCTATCGTCGTAAAAGAAAGAGTACAAAAATTCATATACATAATAATATTCAAAATAT
The DNA here is from genome assembly GCA_963576735.1 of Bedellia somnulentella. Taxonomy (NCBI): domain Eukaryota; kingdom Metazoa; phylum Arthropoda; class Insecta; order Lepidoptera; family Bedelliidae; genus Bedellia; species Bedellia somnulentella. The sequence continues at coordinate 7,161,494 of OY755175.1, read as the reverse complement.
AAACTGAAGTACATTTTTAGTTCACCTGTACTTTCGTTAGCAAATAAGATGCACTGCTCAGTTGATAGAAACCATCAGGCGGAGAGAGTGGCCCATATCTCCGGCCGACACCTCCAGAACATATTGATCACCGAACTCGGTTCGCGTCCGACAGACTTCGACCTGCGTACATTCAGCATTGATACGAAACGATTTAGCGGCTATCACAGATCGTTCACCTTGCTAAAGTGCTCCGCATAATCTCGCAATGGGAAATTGCAGTCAGTCTAAATATAAAACTGTGAATTTAATCTTTATAGTATCAAGAGGTCTGACACAAGTCCGCACTACGCTAAAGAACCCCAAGGGAATTGGGCGTCCCGCAAATAATCGTGCTATTAATAAGGAGCTCAGCGTTAATACGACCAATTAAAATGGCGACTCTGCGTCTTGAGACAACCGCAGTTTTTGGGCAAGTTCCAGCCCAACGGGATTAAGACTTAAACTTTAAACTGTGCATGCATAATATCGCTGCATCTCGTCTGCCCTCGAAATTAACTTGTCTCGTTTCATTGATACGTCTGGCTTGGAACGAAACTTGTATGTTTAACGGTCGGCAGTTAATATGAGCTGGATGTAAGTAAAGGTAATGTGTCTTGATGCGTTGACAAGGCAAGGAGCGCTGCGGCTGCGCGGTTCCTTTCAGGCGGTGTTGTTTGATCTGATCGCGGGCGCCGGTAGCGATGGTTCGAGTGCCAGTTTACGAGCTCTGACGCTTTTTATTGCCCGTCTGCCAGCTTCAATCAATAAAGAGAGGGTGGCCATTAGCCAGCCGATAGCATGGCAATGCCTCGCGTCGTCACAATTTGCCATGCTCGATTTCGTCTCCTTTGCTTTCGATGCGGTCATTTCTAATTGGTTACACCGACACCTCCGTTCTGTTCGCGAACAATCATCATTTCTTGTTTCATGTATGTGATACGATACTGAGGTTTTTCGGTGTTTAAATCATGGCAACAGCTTTAGAAGTCATAAAAATGAATTTTGAAACCAAATACTGTGTGTAAAGATATTAAAAATGTTGCTTAGCAGAATAATAAAGCATTCTCAAACAGCATATTTTACAATATGAGTACGTTCAGTTTGTAGTCATTGAAGCAAAACAAGGCAACGTACTGTAGCCTAGGCCGAGAAACACAAGTAGCTCAGTGAAAGGAAGCTTACCCTTATAATGGTAAATCAAGAATTTAAATCCCGAATTGGTTTTTAGTCTTCCTTAGTCTTGTGCGGTTGATTTATCAAGCTTTTCAATTTAGGAATTCAATTGATTTTATTTGCAATTATTAATTGAAATTGAACATCCTAGCTAGCTAAGTGGGGAGAACCATCCGATGCAGAAAGGCACTGGTTAAAATTTAAATCGAACTGGGACTACTTTCTTTCTAACCCCACCCAGTCAAGTGATAAACCATGCAAAATGTGACCGTGTCACCAATAATAGGTGCTGTTCAGTAAAAGTACTTATTCTTCTGTTACACGCAGTCCAAATGCCATACAAACATCTAAACCTATTTGATAGAAACTGAATTCAAATCTACAAAGAGTTCTTTATTTTCTTCACTACCGTTAAGACCAAAGTGAACACTTATAACCTTTTAAGAATAGCGCTGCAGCGGACGTGGTTGGAAGCGTCCGAACAGGCAGTCAGGCAGTTCTCGTGGAATTACCAAAGCGGCGGATTCTCGCGAGCAATATATTTAGCGTCATTAAAGAGGTGTAACGTTTATGCGCTATAACGCGACTACCGCGAATCCGACGCACAAAAACGCGCTACATCGACACCGTGCCTGCCTCAGCTGACCTCGTCGTGGCAAATCACTTTTGCAATTTTATAAGGATATTGGAATTTATGCAAAATTATACACCCGGGTAGTGCAGCTCTGTTTTGTTTCTTCATTGATTATACTTGTAATGCAACATTTTTGTGTATGGAATGTGATTGCAGAAACGTGTAATTCTTGAGAGATTTAGTAACAATTGATATTTAGTTCATAAACGATTAGTATTATTATTTCACATAGTTGGATTTACGTGATTTAAAATATTTCATAAATTGCTTGGGTTTCATTCCATACTTACACTGATATTTTTATATTTTATTCTACTGTTTAAGTACTAACTGTTGTAGTTAATTTTACTTTTTATTGTTATCATACTTCTATTCTATATTCTAATCTTATATTTTTTTATAGGCATATATAATAAGACGCATTTAGCCTTATACTACGACGACGACAAGAATATTAATTTTATTTAAAAAATGTACTGTACTGATAATTAGGGGTAATATTTGAATATTTGTCAATATTATATTTCTCTACTTTAATGTTTTTAAAAAAAAACTGCCAATTCATTGATATCTTGAAACACAATACTAACACATTCTGATTCTCCATGACCCTTTTCTTTCAACTTCAACCAAATAATAGCCTTTATTCTTCATAAAAAATCTAATGCACATTTTCCCGCCATGTCCAGCTGTATCGGCTACCTCAAAGGATACAGGAGGTGCAGTACAGGTGCTCCGTACACTCGAACATGCTCCGGCAGATCACTTACTGTTACTCGGATCACATAATGATGGCGCACCTTGTACTAATCAATCGTTATTGCAGTCTTTACATGGATGGGAGATATTTATAGTGTTTTTTGTTATTTTCTAATACGTGTATGTGGGATGAGGATATTTTTTTCTAAACATCACGTGACTGTATATCTAAACTCGTTCAGTGTAATATTTTTACGTGAACAGTACACCCAAATGATTGGTTGGATAAAAGGGTATTTAATAGTATCACCGCCTTAGCAACATAGAGTTAAAAAGATGAAAAGTTAACTATGTCATGAGACTCATGAGACTATTTTAAACGTCTTTTAACGCTGACCCTGACGACTGAAGACACGTACATGCCGAACTTCATATGTACGGGTGTCACCAGCCGACGATCAAAGGAAAGAGAATTTTTAAGTACTTCTTGATATCGAAAAATAGAAATGTAAAGTTTAATAGAGCAATCAACGGACTTCTCGACATTGCAATTAATTAAACTTGTAAACAGCATTTGTCCTCGCTTCACAACTAGTAATTACCCGACGCCGAGACTGCACATGCATTATAATTGTAGTAAATGACAATTTGAATCAACAAGGGCTATTTTAAATTATTACGAAGCTAAACTGAAACTGAAACGTTCACGCCGTATGTCGCCGAAGGGGTTAGCATTGGTACTAATACTTTTGAACATCACTTGACATTGTCACCTAGTGTAAAGAGTACCCACGTTTTGCTTGGATGGTTGACTGATAGGGACAGGGTTATTGCCGGTTAGTAAAAATACATCGTCACATGACTAAGTACAAATAAGCCATATGGGTTCCCTCACGATGTTTACCTCACCGTTACCATCCATGCTAAATAAACCAAAACCCAAAAATCACATATGACTTTAGAAAAAAACAATTGGTGTAAGCCCGACACTGGATTTGAACCCTCATCATCTGCACTAAAAGCGTGGTTCTACCCACTGTGCTATCAAACGAAGCTAAACTTTAAACTATTTATGTGCATCCGTTAGGTAGGATTAGGTCTTTCGATCACAGAGTCGTTGTCATAATATTGTAATTAACAAAATGTATCAATTGAGAAATTAATATAACATAAATCAAAATATGTTTTTTTGAAAACTTGTCGATAAGATATAAAAATATTGTGTAATTATTGTTTTGTGTTTGGTAGTACATGTCCAGAAACATCTTCTTCAAAGTATATATTTTGCACGACAGAGTAGAAATCTACTCCAGTTTCCCTTTATCTACATCACTTGCCCATGTTGCCAGTTCTTTCCCCTTATAAATGATAAAATTTGTGAATTGTTCAATTTGTCCCAAGCTAATACAAACCTTTCATAATCTAATCACCCATACTTTTTTTCCCGAAACACTAGCTAGATGAGCATTTTTCGATTAACAATATATTTTAAATTGCTGTATAATCGAAAATTGCCAATTTTTATAATTTTAAGTGGCTCTTTAAGCGCTGTCTCTTTCTAAAGCGTAAATAGTCAACTCAATTCGAAGTCAAACTTTCACGCCTTATATACTCGAAGGGGTTAGCAGAGGTACTAAGTGCACTACTTTTTCAAAGCATTAGATAGTAAAATATAGGTTCTCTAGCTAACCAGCTAATCATACTCGTACGGAGCCCAAAGTAAAAATTAGGGTATTACTAGTCTATACCAACATTCCAAGACACCCAGTGTCATCACCACCTCCCCGAATCAAACAAAAAATACAAAACAAATTGAAAGCATCGTCCGATATGAGATATAATGCATTCACCCCCGTATTTAGCATAAGTACTAACAAGATACTAACAAGAATATCTGAATCTAATTTCGCTGTCGATGCACAACATTTCATACGGCTTTAATACAATGCTCCACTTGAAGAAGTCTGCTCAATGTCCGCCCAAGTCTCTTACTCATCAGCTAAGTGTCAAGTCAAGCTCGGCGCCACTACCACTCAATACTTCAGAGGGATATAATCTGAACGTAATCTTGGAACAAAGGTACCGGCACCAGAATCCTCCGAAAATAGCTACTGTGCTATCATTTTTTTTTTGGTAATTTGAGATTGTGTTGCGAGCGGGGTCTGGTTTGAAGTGTTAAACTATCTTGATGTGTTTATTGTTGAATATTCTTTTGATGTCCGAAGTAAGATGTTACAAGTAGTCTTTTTAGGGGTGATATACATACGTATACTCACGGCTATATATCATAAAGAGGGTGGTCAGAGCTTCTGATTTCGAAAATCCTTAGTCACTTTTGGAAGATGAGTGGCGAGAAGATGGTAAAATAGAAGATGGTTTGTCATAGGTCCCCGACCAACATACATACATACATACATAAACTCACGGCTATAAATCCCTAGAAGGGGTAGCCAGAGCTAAGGAATTAAAAATTCCTCAGCCACTTATAGAAGTTGCGTGGGGAAACGATGGTGAATAAAAGGTTGTTGGTGATGGGTCTCCAACCGCATCGCCCAAAAATCCCTCAAAAACCCCAATACCGTTAGTCGCCTCTTACGTACACCCACCGGAAGAAATGGGGTAGTGTTATTCTAAGCCGACACTACACAGCCCGACCCCCGACCAAAACGCTCAAAAATCACTTAATAACCCGCAAAACCCTAAGTTGCCTCTTACTGACACTCATGGAAATAAATGTGGTAGTGCTATTCTAAGCCGATACTACATAGTTATTTTATTGTTAGGACTTTTCTATGTGCCATGTCCTAAAAGCAAACAAATTAATTAGAAATACTTAGTTTATTATATTTGTTTAGTAGTTTTTTGAAGTTGAAGTAACTGTACACCATCAGTGAAAATAACAAATATCTTGCCGTTCATAGAGCAGTAGTGCCTTGGAAATAGGGTCCCGTTTTACCTTTTGGTGCAGAACCTTAAAAATATAAAGTTTTTTTATAAATTAGGTTTTAGAATAATTGAATGTCTCAAGGGTGAGGAAGCTAAAAGTATCGATTTCGCCTAATGTAGTTACATAAATAGTTATTTAAGGATTATTATACAAGTTCTTAAGGTTGTATTAATAAATACATACATACATATAGTTACGTCTACAAATCCTAAAAAAGAGAAGCAAGTGTTTCAGACTAAACATTCTTCTTTTGAGAGTTGAGAGGGAATAAGTTTATTGGTTTTCAGAGTATAGTTTTAAATAAAGAAGCAATCCCTCAGCTATTTGAACTGAGAAAACTTTTCCAAATATTTAGAACAGAATATTATAAGTACATTTTGTTTTTTTTCCCTGTTTCTTTTCCAATGATGCGTCTATCCGTTCTGCTTTTTTCATATTTGCATGTCTTAATTAATTTAATCATTATTTAAAGTATAAGTAGTATATTTAGTAAAGAAAATTTAAAGTCATTCATCCTCATCATTTTAGGCCATATAACGAGGTTCAGACTCAATAAAATCTGCTACTTGTTGCAATATCATCTACTAAAAAGATCAGCACACTCTCATAATTGCCAACACAAAGTGGCCAAACCCAGCGCATGCTAACAACACGGATACATCACTCTTTACCCAACAGATGTTGATGACTATTGTCACCAATTAACAGTGTACCCACAAAAAATTGGACCACCTAGTAGAGACAACAGAAATGTGTGACATGACAAACTAACATATCCCAAACAGGGATGTTTCGGGGTAGTTTAGAAAAAACGGCAGTTATGCGAAACCGCAGGGAGCGCATTAATTGTGGCAAAGTTTTCAAAACATTCGCCTGGTAGGTGGCGCTTGATCCATCTATCACTTATTACTTTTAAATCTTATTTGATCATTGTTGAAGTACGCTATTGTATTGTCGAGTGGTTTTGGTGACTATATTTACCTTTTGGCAAAAAAGGTGATTTTATTATTATAATATTAAGGGAGTTGCCTTTGTATTAGCTTTACATATGAATATATAATAATTTCAAGTTTACTAATATTAAGTTTATATTTAAGTTAATGAAATCAAAAAAGAACAACATATTAATGCAATTACAGTATTTCGATGTTTAACTTTTTGACTTAATTAAAATTTCAAAAATAATAATGAAGATGGGTTTCTTACCCATTTCCATCAATTATCATCTTGGTTAAAATAGCTTGATGAATAAGAATGAAATTAGCTTTTTTAATTTTAATCAGACAAAAAATGATAAATAATGAGGATTATAAATTAAGCCATAATATTAAACACACAATAAATGATTACTGATAATTATGTTCAATACTTTTGCATAATTATGAACACATATTCAATAAATACTAAAGCTTACTAGTTTGTAGCCTTTATCAAATTAGAAAAGTGGGAGAACCATCAGTTGATAGTTTTATTAATACAGTCGTGTTATAAAATCTCCCTGTTTATTGCTTATTTTTTGACATTTAGGAAAAATATTCTTAAATTCGAAGGAGAATTAAAACAAAAAACATTGGAAAAATATTTATTTTCTATATCAATCTTGAGCAAAGTAACAAACAAATTTTCACCATGATTATAAAAATAAAGACTGCATAATATGACTGATTGTGATTTTCCTTGTCTTAAAAATATGTATTTTTATAAAGTTACTTATTTTAATCTCTTCTATTCATTCCTATTACTTATCTTAACAACAAACACTCTACCAACATTCATTTACTCAACAATGTTTTCTTTCCTTACTCCGTGACACAGCTCAGTCAAAATAACGCAGTTTAATCAATCAATCCAAACAAAGGCAGGTCTCGAGAGCACACAATAGGTGTCCCTGCGGTTAAATATCTTCTAAATACATAAACATGAACAAGCGGACGCCCCGCGATAACTCACGGTGACAATAGGCCAAACTGAAAACGTCTTAATAGGACCGTGAATGAGTTGTAAAATATGGCGTGTGAGAGATATATGGAGCTGGCAGATGTGTGTCGCCTAAGGATGTATCTGTATGTGTTTCAATGTACAGTTTTAAGGAATATAAGTTTAAGGAATTCAAGGATATGTTTGACATTTACCTGTATAGTTTTTTCTTTTTAATCGATTATTTTTAGCACTTACTACTGATGTGATGTATTGTAGCTTTCAGTCCTTTTTTATTACACTTAAACGAATACGGTAGCAAGATGTAGCAATTGTTAGCTAAACGGTAACCGATCATATAAGGTTAAATTAAGTTTTAAAAACTGATAAAACACCAATTATAGTCCTACTTAATAAAGAAAAAGAATGCAGTCCATTTTTTTTTGTAGAATTCATTCACTTTCACTTTCAGCATGTAGCTACTACAAATAGAGACACTGGAGAGTAATGAGGAGGATATAAACGGTTATGGTTTTTCTGCCGATTTTTTCTCACAGACACCAATCGCTACGAAGATCAATTTTACCGTTAGGTACCTTTTGCACAAACAAAAAAATAAAATAAAAGGACCACTAAGTACGTATGCCAACTTCTCATTAAAATCTTAAGCATTTAGTTAGATAATAATCAGCTACCCATCAGAGCCTATAAACCAGCTACGCACTACGCTATTTTAGTTACCACAGTTTTTATAAAATAAAGCAAAAGTTATAAATGTAGCTATATAAAGGTGACTTATGAGGCTCCATAAATTGAAGCTGATGGTCAGATCGATAATCATAACCAGTGTCATTGCAGCGGAGCTGGTTGGCGCCACCGGCTTGATGGAGTACCGATATGAAGCCGCTATACAGCCATCAGTCTTATAAGAGCTGCTTGGGTTGCTAACTGAGCTATTAGTAGGAGCTAAGTATAGTTGGTATTTTATTTATTTCATTTTGTTATCTTTTGGGGGCTTACAGCTTACAAAATGAAATTATTACATAGGTACCTCTTGGGTATTATAATGGTTAGTCATTGGGTTTATAATACATGTTTTTAATCCAACAAATCTTTCTATTCATGGGTTGTCTGGAAGAGATCGCTCTTAGTGATAAGACCGCCAGTTGTACTTTGGCATTTGTACCGATCTTTTTTTTGTAATAATAATAAGTAATAATAGTAGGCTGTAGTGATAATGAGGATTAAAGAATTGTTACACCTACAAGAACACGTACGATTTTTCATTTTTGTATTTTATCAATTACTGACTAATTTGTCAATTATTAAAGGAAAGAAAAATTTCGACACTGGCGGGGTTCGAACCCGCGACCTTCGGGTATACGCCCCCGTCGCTCTGCCAACTGAGCTACAGTGTCAGTTGGCAGAGCGACGGGGGCGTATACCCGAAGGTCGCGGGTTCGAACCCCGCCAGTGTCGAAATTTTTCTTTCCTTTAATAACATCTTTTATTTATGAGTAATAATCCCCACATGAGGAGTTCATGTCAAAAAACATTAAATTAATTTGCCAATTATCCGTTTTATCTTCGAAGGGGGCGGGACAAGAATTAATTAAAAGTATATTTACAATCAATTTGCGTATAAAGGCGGTATCGTAAATTAGCGTTTCATCAAGAGTTTCTTAATTTATAACTCTTAATTATTGTACACTATTGATTAAAATTGTAAGCAATCCTTTACAGTGAAATTATAAAGAATAAATAATTCTGTAGTTGAAGATTTATTAGAACAAAATTAATTATTTTATTGCCATTCTCTACGAGGATATCCTAGTTTCTTTTTCTATAAAACTTATTCTACGTATATTTTTTAATGAATGTAACAACATCGTCTCAAAAATAAATATTTTAATAGTTACATTAAAGTTAAGATTTGTGACCTCTACTAAATTTAATACATGCAAAGCTGCAAAGGTTAGCATTGGCACAAACAAGAAAACTATTTAAAAGACAATGTTTGCCCATCACAGTAATTGTCTATTGGAAGGCATCTCATCATACAAGGTTCCAAGTCGTATGGAATGCGCGTCATGGAGTGAGCACCTCCACCGGGCTAGATATGTCTTCGTCACGATTTACATAAATGATGAATGAGATCCGCCTAATATTGTGCCCAGGCCATTTATAATTTCGTTTAAGTCAAATAAATATACAAATTATCCTCAATTGCGTTGTGGGTTGCTGTGGTTCTTATTACCGTGAATTTAAGATGGTTTTTGTTTGATGGTAAGGTATCGTTTGAAAGTGAAGTATGGAGATTCTATAAGAGCATACGGAGCATTCCGTAGAGTTACATACCGCGCGTGCCTCGCTCGGTGCGACGACAGCGACCTAACGATAAGACCACACTGAAATATATTCAAATATCTGGGTCCGACTTGTGTGTCCTACTTGTTTGTAATTGACAATATTTAAAACATTTAGTACTTTTACATTTGTTTTTAGGCCACCTGCTTCATACACACAAATATTTCACTTCAGCATGATGTGTTGTGCAAAACTCAAAGTTAAAGGCAACTGATCAAAGATAAGTAATAGGTTGTCATTGCAAAACCAACACTACCTTCAATTGAAATTTTAAACATAATTATTATTACAGTTTATATCATTCATTCATATCTTTGCCACCCACAAAGTTTAACATAAAAATACGAAGAAATAATTTTCAATTTAAAGTAATTGCAACTTGTAAATAAGTGCATACAATGTACCTACATACTTAGCAAGGAGTACTGAAAACGCTTAATACATTTCAAAGAAGTTCGCTAGTTATCAGTAAAGTAATTGAACGTCGCGAAAATGGTCGCAGATGATGGTAGATAGTGGTCGTCCAGCGCCCCACGTGACCACGTGTGCGCGGGCGACGGCGGGCGACGGGGGGCGCGGGCGGGGCGAGCCGGGTGGTCCGCGCCTGCGCAGTAGGCGGCACCGAGACATCCACTCGACCGCGCGCGCTGCCACTCACCATTACACCTATCTCACACTTACAACCTTCACCTAAAGATCCATTCACTTTAAAAACACACAAACCTCATGAGCCCTTTCTTTCCCCAAACCTAATTACATAAGTAACTCATTAAACGAGATAGTAGGTTGCCCGAAAGCAAAGATTTGGACGTAGTAATAACGGATGGGTGTTAATTGCTATCATGAGGCGTCAATAATTGTTTTTAGCCACTAATGGCAGTCCCAGTTCCGGGCTATGAAAGTTTTTGTAGGGTGTAATCAAGCTGTAATCAGTGGGTGTGCTAGTGCGCGTGAGACGCTGCGCGGTTCACTTGAATTTACTGCGGAGAAATTATTACTTTGGTAGCCCACTGCAACTCCGCTCTCTACTTAAACCTTTATATTGAAGCGTTTGTGAACACAGCATAAAGACATTAGAGAGATCTTTATGATCCATTGCATTGCGTGCGGTTGCCCCCGTAATTCCTAATGCAATCACACATTTCTCTGCTCCCCTGTAATTTAAAACTAAGCAAACGTTCATGTCTAATTTTTATAAACATATTATAGCGCTTTTTTGTACCTTCAATCCAGAAAAACACTTGACATACCACGCCGGTAGTATTAATTATGTTACATAATAAATTAGAAAACAAGGCAACCTTAAGCAATTTGTATCGCTTTACGACGCTTAATAAATCAAATAGGAAACATCTTGTTTCTGGGAAACAGTGCATTGTCGAAATATTTGAGCACGCATCTGTCATCTCGTTTTAAGTTTTTTGCTGTCAGACCGTTTTCGGGTGACACTCGCTACCGAAAGTGCTAATGAGATGACTCTAGATGATGTCTAAGATATAACTCGTAGGATTTACTGGTGTCGTTGTGTAATCGGATACTATTGGGCATTGCAACGTCCTAACATGGTGCGAACGGTTGGACAGATAAACAGTTATTAAAATATGGCGTTTGAGTGTAAGTCGCGGGGGCTGGGACCACCCACACGGAGTTCGCACGCCGCCGCCGCCGCCGCGCCCCGAGCGCTGACCTCTCGCTCATGTCACGCTGCTTTCCTCAGCCAACACTTCGTCAAAAGGTGCAACAACTTTCGTCACGACTTAAACCCCGCATATTAATCACCGCATATTCGAGATGCAAACTTATCGCCCCTCCAACAAACAATATCGAAAATGAGGAAAAGACAAACACGAGGGTAAAAGTTGTAAATAAAAGTTCCATTTCGCGAATGCGGAATCAGACAGATCCTATCACAAAGCCCAATGTTTTCTATCGGAGGTAGCCATATTTTTGTCAATTTCTCGTCTGACATTTCCCATTTGCTATTCAGAAAAACAGAGGCAGACGTGAAGTTGGAAAACAAGGCAACGTAAAAAAAGTTCTCGTTGGAAGCGACAGATAATCGTGTTACCGGCCGCAGCCCGCGCCGAATAACTGATGCGGTTCGACGCGGTCGCCGCTGCACCCAACGAGATTGCGCTGTTTTTCTACGGGTCTCTACACGAGACAAACAAGGGATGCAAATTCGCGTTGACATGACTATCCGTCTTGTTCGGTGCCCGGGGACTTCTATTGGATTAGCTGAGGTTAAGTAACTATCCACTTACGTTTGTTTTGAAAGAAAATATTGTTTGGACGGGACGAAGTTGAAAATCATTGTGACGTAAAGGTTTAGCGAAAATCTAGTGAGCAATAAATAAGTCAGAGCGGGCAGCGGGCGTTTTCGTTCAGTTTTGCTTAATCTTGAAAACAAAACTGCGGAGCGCAGTGGCGGCGGGCGGCGGGCGTGCGGGGTCGTAAAACAGTGTAGCGCGACACCGGGTAGCCGGCCAGCGGACAGTGCAAACTGTGACCTTCCACGGATGAGGGACGAGCTCTGCTCCGCTGATTGCCATAGACCTCCGCCGACCTAGACATCGCAATGTAACATTTATTCCTAAACTATCAGTCCATAAGTTTTGTGAAACATGAAATGATTGTATCTGTTTTAGACAGGGTCATATCACAACATCATATTATTCCATTAACATAATCTCTATTAATGTTATCTCTTAATAATAGCATCAGAGCTAAAGATTTGAAGATGACCAAACAAGTTATTATTTGCAAAATCTATTTGGATAGAAAGTTGGTGATTTCACATGACAGTCCGGATTGACCTTTACTACGCTATGCATAGGAAAATGGGGTGCTGTTATTTATTTCACATTGTCACTGAATGTTGTAGAAAAATCTCTTTATTATCATTTTCTTTGTTTTTATTTTCTTTTTACAGAATTGCCTTAATAAAAAGATAAAACAAAGGTATATTCGCAGTCCGTTAAATATATTAAATGGTTTCAAAGACATAAATATTATCGCTTTTTATTGGGTAGCTATATAACTGGTTATTCATGTATAATGTACATATATTTAATAACTAAACTTGAACAAAATAATGCTTAAAATGCCTACACCATCTAAAAATTAAAGAAGTCTGTCCAGATTGTGTGGGAGTAGGCGGTGGCGAATAGATCATCCCGCTGAATCGGGGTTCGCGCCGTTCTGATAAATATATTGTTTTGCGCCCGCCGCCGCCGCACAGATCCACCCGCCATCTTGTCAACTCTCTGTATGACACTTCGTTGCACAACCGTTTTGCGGTGAATTAATTTGTATGAAATTAGATGATTCGCTTGTCGGATGGGTACTAATTGGGTTTGAATTTTAATTGCAGCTGATGATCGTGGTGTGATTGGGTATCATGTCAACTGTAGCATTTATGTGGGTTAAATTGCGCAGGTCAATTTTATTGTATGACAAGGCCAAAGCTACGTATTGACATACCTGCTGAGTTGCCATTTTTGAAACTACTATTCTGTCTATATCTAAGCCCTGGATATACATAATTTATATAATATGTTTGATATTGTTAAGAGTTGTAAATGAATGACTTTTTTTTAATAAAAGGTAGTCTACTACTACTGAGTCAGTATTTTGCTGTGAGTCTCTGACTCAGTACACTGGTTTCAGTCAGCACCGAACTTCTCCTTCTCTTGGCCTTCAGAATTTATTACATTTTATTAAAACTTGATACATTTTTAAGTTTTGATAGAGTTTTTTTCTAAATGTAAGGTGAATAAACATTTGACCCTCATTTTCTGTTGTACCGGAAATAAGATTTGTAGTATTTGATTCGAAGCCTATTATGTTGTATCATGGTCATGGTTGAATAAAAAAATATTATAGATTTTTAATTCTTATTGCATGAGAAAAGTAATCAAAGTGCATGTTTAATTTAAAAAGATATGTTTTTGTCCTTTTTATAAAATAAACTCTGAAACTCGGTGTCTGAAAAGGCCCAAATGGCGGTGCATGATGCTGTCCTCGTTCCTACGCTTATGTATGGCAGTGAATGTTGGGTGTGGCAGAAGAAGCATGAAAGTAGAGTGAATGCAGTAGAAATGAGATCCCTCAGAAAAGTGTGTAATGTAAGGTTATGTGATCGTGTGAGGAATGATGTGATTCGAGAAAGGTGTGGTGTAAAAGATGATATTGTAAGAAAGATAGAAAAAGGAATGTTGAGATGGTTTGGGCACATAGAGAGGATGGATGACAGTAAATTGGTGAAGGAGATATATAGAGCCAATGCGGAAGGTAATGTTAGTAGAGGACGACCTCGGAGGACACATTTCGATCAAATAGAAAATGTGCCCAAAAAGGCAGGTGTCCGGTCCGCAGTATGAAGAATAAAAGAGCATGTATGAAAAGATTGATGGATGTAAACGAAGCCAGAGAGGTTTGCCAGGATCGTACAAAGTGGCGATCGATAGTCTCTGCTTACCCCAATGGGAACTAACGGCGTGAGAATATGTATGTATGTATGTATGTAAACTCTAAACCAGTTTTTAAATGGGAACTCAAAATAAAGTCACCATAATGTTATTCTTACGTTAACAAAAGATGAAAAGATTAATCTTTCAAACTTATAAGTTATACCGATTTTATAGGCTTTCGTGCTTAGAAAAATACTGAGTATTTTGTTTAAATCAATTATTGTGAACTGATATTGTTAAGGAAATTATAATTTCGCTGATTTTATTCACGTGTATTTTTTAGTTATTTGCCCAACTAACTTGTACCGTCTAGTCAATTCACTTAGTTATTTTATTTTAACAATTGAGTAAAAGCACTAGCATTCAATTGAGTTTAGTATTAATCAAGTGATAAAGACCAGTAAGAGGCTGGTAGCGAATTAATCACAATAAGAGTAGAGACGGTGCAAATCACACATTAATTAAGCGAGCCCGGCTCTATATTATTCAGGTGACGCGGCTAAGTGACGCCGGTCTTGTGAGACCTGGTCACACTGGGGAGCTATTTTTAAAATATATACAAATACTCAAGACTATATATCTTAAAATGGAGTAGTCAGGGCTTTTAATTCCTCAGTCACTTTAGAAAATTGAGTGGGGGAAAGATGTTATAATAGAGGAGTGTTGGTGGTGATATTTTTCTACGCCCATTGTTGAAAACTCACTGAAGTTTATGAAAGACTGTTCTCATTTTCATAAGGAAACGATTAATTTGTATGTAATCAAATAATCAAAAAAATATTAATTATCCAACAAATAAATAGTTTATTTACGATTATATTAACAAACAGATCCAAATAAAAGAAATTCGGCAAATTAAGTTATTACATTGTATCAATTAAATTAAATCTACCTAAATAAAGTTTTTCTCTACAATTTCTTTTCATAGATAACAAATCTAAAATATAGAAAAATACTTAATGGATACTCGCTTTTTGATTTGAGACCAAAGTCAAAACCATAAACCTTTATAAAATTATTAGGTCGACAACGTTTTATGTATAAGTTTGCCAGGCATTCAGCCTGAAGCAAGAATGCAGTATTATTTTTTTAAATTTCATAATTTTATTTAATTTATAAATAGTTTGGAGTTTATAAATCCCTTGAAAGGGTGTCCACAGCTAGGGATTAGAAATTCCTCAACCACTTTTGGTTTTTTTTGTATATGTCGTTTTTATTTAAAATTTGGTTGTTTCCCGTTGGCACACAGCATTAAATATCTAGCTTAGAAAAGTACTGGATTCATTTAACATACATACATACATACATATACTCACGGCTATAAATCCCTAGAAGAGGTAGCCAGAGCTAAGGAATCAGAAATTCCTCAGCCACTTTTGGAAAATTGAGTGGGGAAAAGATGGTAAAATAAAGGTTGTTTGTGATGGGTCTCCAACCGCATCGCCCAAAAATCCCTCAAATGCCCCAATGCTGTTAGTCGCCTCTTACGTACACCCACCGGCAGAAATGGGGTAGTGCTATTCTAAGCCGACACTACACAGCTATTCATTATTTATTATTTATCTATATTCATTTAACTATAATGTTTTTTTCAATCGATGGAAAAGGAAAAAAAAGAAATTAAACTAAAATATGCAAAAACCTTTTTTCCTAATCTAAGTGTAGTCTCAGCCTAACGCAAGGTTCGCAACTAGAGACACAGGTAGGGTACAGCGGGCACACACGGGTACACACGGGTACACGGCACACGAGACGTTTTGTTGGGTCGTGTTGTGTCGCAGCTTGCCACGTCGGGGCGGTGTGGTCGCACTGACGAGGCGGTTACCCGAACGTATAACATGGAAACTGGGGTTTTAATCTATGAAAGGATCGATAAATGATGGTGTTTTAAATTACAATGAAATTAAAGTTTTATTTATGTTAGGTTAAAATATGTATTCAAAAGTAAGTTAAGCAATGTTTAAGTATTTATTTAATTGCACCACACTACAGACATGAAACATTACATGATAAGTAACATGCTTAAGGTCTTACATTCTAGTTGCAATATTGTAAATTGTGTGTTGACAACATTATTAAAATTATTGCGTGTTAAACGTCTTCTCTTAGGTATGTAGTATGTGTTATAAAAATATACATTTGGTCACTATAGCGTCAAGGATCGGATGTGTCGTTATTTTCAGTCTTTCTTAGATCAAAAAACGAAAATAGTTTTGCTTCGACCATTTATTTATTTTCAGGCACTATTGTTGCTAAAAAAATATTTTGGCTGGGTTGATTTGCAAGTTTGTTTTGTATTATGGGAAAATATGTTTATTTGTGGAAGTATAATTCAATTATATTTTTTTATTTAAATACATTTAAGTTACGGTTTTTTTTGGGTTTTAGGTAATAAAAGTTATATTCTTTTCATCAGTATATATTTTATTGCACTCAACAGATAACTACTAAAAGATAAACAGATTATTACTAAACTAATCTGCTGTGTAGTGTCGGCTTAAAATAGCACTACCCCATTTCTGCCGGTGGGTGTACGTAAGAGGCGACTAACGGTGTTGGGGGCTTTTATGGGATTTTTGGGCGATGCGGTTGGAGACCCATCACCAAAAACCTTTATTTAACCATCTTTTCCCCACACAACTTTCCAAAAGTGGCTGAGGAATTTCTAATTCCTTAGCTCTGGCTACCCCTTCTCGGGATTTATAGCCGTGAGTATGTATGTATAATTCACTCGCACGCATTCAATTTATAGTTGTTTGTGTCGATTGAATATTTCTGATTCTATTCTGTTTCTTTTATATCGTTATTGAAGGAGTGGAATAACTATGGATTGCTAAAAAGAAATATTAATCAAGAATTATAACTATTCTACCCTGTTTTTTTTTCTTTTGCTTAAACTACAAATATTATTATCAAATCATTAGAATTAATTCTAAGATACTCCGAATATAATACATTTCTCTAACATAATATCTCATAATATAACAACTGCGTTTCAGTTTAGAATATCACCGAGCCATTTCTTCATATGGGTATGGTACGATGCGATTTGAGTTAGGAGCATTTTCTTAAATTTTTTATTCTCACAACTTGTAAAAGTGGTTGAGGTATTTGTTATTCTAGTCCTCTGGCTACGCGTTTTGTGATTTATAGCCATAGGTGTTTGTTATCATAATTTAAAAAAAATGCCAATTATACTTGCGAGTTACTTAGTCCTGAAACGGCGTAGCGTTGTCTCCACACAGTACCGACCACATAAAAAGAATCCAAAAGAAGACGAATGGCTCGAAGCTCGCCCCACACTGCTTCTGTCGAATTTATGCATTAAGCCCGTTTTCCCTAAACACTGGTTAATTTCTCTTGGATGGGCTGAGGTGAAATCCGGTGTTTACAGTAGCTATAGCGAGTATAGCTAATATATTATAAATGCGAATGTTAGTTAGTTAATAAGTAACCGATCGTTTTGAATCATTGTAGCAATTCTTTGGAGGTATTAGAAGTATCAAGAAAACTGTTATAAAAGACATATAAAAATGGTTTATCGAAAAAGCTCAAAAACCGAATATAAAAATGAAGTCTGAGCGGACTTAGTCGCGGGCGGAAAGCTTGTAGCTTTATAAAGAGTTTCATATTATTATTTTCACGTATATAGTGAGATTTGAACTGTTTCAGAATAATTTTATTTTATTATTTTATTTTCATTTATTTAGGAAACAAACAGTCATTTAAATTACAAATGTACACAGTTATAAAAGAAACAATTAGACCTACAGCTCCATAAATTAATATTTTACACTTTTGTATGCGGCAGGTAGATACATCAGTATTGTTTTTATTTTTATACATCAGGGTTTATCGAGCAATAATACAATTAACCTAAGTAGAAAATTGGTTAAGAGAGATAACATGAAACTTTTATAAATATTAAATAAAGATAAATGAAATAAATGAAATTAAGTTAAAAACGAATATCTTAATTTAGTTACAAAAGAGTTTAAACTGTTACAAAACAGATAAATTTCACAAAATTATAGATTATACAAATCAACACTTCGCCTAAAAAAGTTGTTACAAGTATATATAGTTTTATAATGTGGAGGGACAAATAACTGTTTATTGCGAGAGCCATGTCTAGGTATCCTAAACGATATTTTTTCTAAAAGTTCTGGGGAGACAACTTAACTATTTAAACAGGAAACGTAAGTCAAATTGCTTACGTCTAATAAAATAATGTTTATATTTTTAAAAAATCTAAATGTTGGGAGAATAATTTTTGAATCAGATCTTTTTGCAACACAATTGGCCATCTTAATAGTGATATTGATTTTCCAATCACAAAAGGTCATTTAAATGTCTGACATTAGGAAAAGTAACAAATGGGAATGCAAACGATAAATATATACCTACTAAAATTTACTTTATTTTAAAATAGTATATTATTTTACATTATATCTGTAAAAATAAACAAATTGTTTTTATTATAAGTTAATATAATAGTTCTGATAATATTTCGAAAATAGTTTTGATCTTGTTAATTATAATGTTTTAGGTCTGTATAAAAAGACAAAATAATATATTAAAAAATTGCAGTTAAGAAATTAATCTTTATGTTTAAGGTTAAATAAGTAGAAACCCAGTTATATAAGTACGCTACTAACTGGATTCTTTGATTGTACTCGTAATAAGACTACATACTAACGCGTTGACATCCTACTGGGTTAGGCAGAGGGACAAGATCGCCACTATATCCGTCACTTACAAATATTAGTTGCTTCTTACACATTCATAAATATTCATATACCCTTTTCGTTAAGATATATTTAAAGATGATCTTAGGGCGTTAGGTTATTCAAAATGACCGACCATATACCCAACAACATTCAACGGATCGTAAAGTTAAAAATATATATAAATTATAACATGTATTCAGTATCAAAAACTACAACAAATTAAATCACTGTATGACTAATATTGTATCATACGTTCTACGGAGTTATAACATTGTTTCAATAGGATCCACCGTACAGAGCGGTTCACGTTTCTTGATTTACATTTTCAATAACAAACCTGTGCTAAAATTTTATTGCTTTTGTTACTTGTGTCATATGCTACTATAACACCAAAAATCGAAGGCGCATGTACGAGAAGAATAATGAATGTAAGGAAAACAAGAGAGATTTGTCAGGATCGTACAAAGTGGCGATCGATAGTCACTGCCTACCCCAATGGGAATAATGAAGTAAGTGAGTAAGTAAGTAATACCAGAAAATATTTTGCTACTAGGAATTAATGTGACTCAATAATCATTCTCGACGTGTTTCCTAAAAGTTATTTTTATTCATATCATAAGTCATTGCTGATCACTATATTACTAACTCTATATAAATGATTCTGAGCTACATTAGAACATATTTGTAACATAATAGCGTCATAAAAAGCGAATACCTACAGCGTTTGAGTTAGCTGAGTAAACTTTTACGCCGTTAAGGTAATGTAACGCTAAGGGTAACTATACAGTTGGTAGAAATCAAATGTATAAGTAAGAAAATTCAATAAAAGAGAGTGAAACTATCCCGAATATAATCATTATTTACTAACTTTCATTTATACCACTCATAGAAAATTAAAAGAGTCTGTCTTATCATCATTCAATTTATAAAGTTATATATAAACGCTTTTTGAAATTCATTTCATTAAGCAAATATTAGTAGAAATCTGAGAAATGAATAAATTGCAATGTGCCTAACATTAAATTCTTTAAAAGGTTACGAATACTATAACTAAAGATATATTAGCATGAAGGTCGTATTTGCTGTGTAGTGTCATATATAGTGTATGGTACATTATTTTCCATTGGTTGATCGTCAGAGGTGATTAAGGGTGTTGGGGATTTTTGGGCGATGCGGTTTGAGACCTTTATATGACTATCTTTTTCCTAAACTTGCCACAGTGGATGAGGAATTTCTTATCCTGAAGCTCTGGCTACCCCTTCTAGGGATTTATAGCCGTGAGTATATGTATGTGTGTAAGTGTTTAATGTTCGTAATATTTACTGTCAATTGGCTCTGAACAAATATAAATGCTTCATCAGAGTTACACTAGAAATTCTGTTGTGAGCGAAGTTATTATATTCGGAAAAAAAACTAATTCATTTGTGCTACATTTACAATACAGTGGCATTAGAAATAGAGATGAACGCACAATTTAATCTACTTACATACAATCGTAAAAAGCAGAATAACCATAATCGCATCACTATTTACGGAATCAAATGCTACAAATAACACGTTACGGAATAGCGCAATTCCAAAAATTATAATCATAAATTTTTACAATCACATCGTTACTGAGTAATGACCGAGCTCGGACCGAGTGAAAACTCATTTCACAATTTCTGATTCTAATTAATTCTTGTTTAGTATTTTAGCCAGCCATCAATGACAACGATATAGAAAAAAAATAAAGCGAATGGCACAATACAATTACTATGAGAACCCCTCACTACACTATTAGAAATTGATGAAGGTGATTTTGAACTCTATTTTCAACACAATAAGATTGATATTGTTTGGCGGGTGGGAGGCCCGCCTACCGCTGGGCGTCGCTGCCCCCTCCGTTCAAACTTCGAATGCGTTCACACTCGCGACTCGCTTCTTTGAAATTTTAATCACAATCCGACCGCACTATTTTGAATTTCGTGTTTGTTTACATTACACGTTGCAGTTTTTATATGAGACATATTACTACTACGCTGCTTTCATTTGATTTTTGAGGATCGATATTATTTACTAAATAAAATCGTTTTTAGGAATGGCTAAAATATATTAGGTAAGAATATGGATATTATCACTACTTATATCTTTTAATAGTTCTTTTTCTTTCTTTTACCTAAATAAAAAATATTTTATGATAAGGTAAGTATGATAAGAGTTAGTGTGATTTTGTGATATGCGTGTGATGGATGACCATAAAAGGAAATATTTATATATCCTTTACTTAACTTTGAGAGAATAACATAAATCTTTTTGCTCTTAAGATATCAATGCAACTAATAAGAAAAGTCAATATAATGGAACGAAATGTAACTAATCAATAAAAACTAATCAAAATATTCGTCACGATCCGTGTGAACGTAATTTGTGTAGCCATTACTGACTTGCAGTTTCATAAATATTTACGGTGAACCGCCATGGTTTGTTTCGTCCGCTCGCACGTCATAAATTACAATAAATACTTTTCATACACATTTGGCTGAAACTTTAATTTTCCGCAAATTTAAGTTGAGCTCGTAAATGAAGGAGCAATCTTGTATACTGCTGTTTAGATTCGAGATAGTCGAGTCATTGTGAATGCGAGTGTTTCATTGATTACACGTCTTGCCAAGTAATCTGCGCAATTGATTACCTCCTAACAATTACAACCAACACTACTTTCTGTAAGTATACGTATGAGAAACGTTTCTCTATTGCCTAACTGAATTATCTCGAGCTGGAAAGATTTTTAATTATTTGTTATTTTCAATATAGTTCATATTACTAGACAAACCTGTTGTTCCTCTTTATTATTTTCATGCAAGCATTACTCATATATTAGATATAATTGGCATGCAATTTATTTTTAAAAGCAGAAGCTGCTACTCTTGTTACTCATGTATCAGTTTTTTTATCACGCTTTTAACTATAAAGACTTAATGAACGTTTAAGCCCGACATAATAGCCCTCCTCTGTCGGCGGCGAATCTGCAGCTATCTCTGATAATCGCGAGCGATTAAGGTTTTATAAAATACCAATCAAACATAAAAAGTGATCGAGGCGATCATGTTCCATCTTACATCGTTTAATAAACTGAGAGGTTATTTATCTATCGATAGC
This sequence comes from Bedellia somnulentella, assembly GCA_963576735.1. NCBI lineage: Eukaryota > Metazoa > Arthropoda > Insecta > Lepidoptera > Bedelliidae > Bedellia > Bedellia somnulentella. The sequence continues at coordinate 7,139,393 of OY755175.1, read as the reverse complement.
AATATGAGCGTGAATATTCTCGGAGCCGTAACCGAACCGCACAGCCCCAATTGGCGGCGAAAAACGAGCACTTAGAATGCATAAATAGTGATCTGAAGCATCGGCGCGGCGAGTAACGCGAATAAATACTTCGATACGATCAGCTTACCGTTTAACGAGAGCCTTTTCCGCGCCGCGGTGAGCCATTTAGCGAATTTCAATAGTTATCGCGCGGAGAAAAACCGGGGAGAGCGAGACGGCCGGAGGAGGTGACCGCGAAGATAGAGACGGCGATACGAGGAAAGAAAATAAAAAAGCTATGATGTGTGCGTGGAGCGTGGTGGAGCAGAGGGCGGGCGCAGGCCCCTCCTGCCGCGCCGGCCGCCGGGCCAGTTCTCGCCGCGCCGCGCGCTCGTCCTCTCGTCGCGTCGTTCTAGTCTGCGGAAAAAGTTTCAGTCTCTTTACGAAACTTCATAATTATCGCGGAAAATAATATCGCTTACAAAAATATATTATAATTTGCTGTGATCACAGAACTTTTTAAAGATAATAAAAAGTAAGCCAAGGGTTGTAGATGGGATGTTCGGACGGTGATATCGTGTGGTCCGGGTCAGCTAACTCGATGCTGTTGCAAGGCGAGCGCGGGCCGGCCATGGACGAGGAGTGCTCGGCGCGGCCGTGCGCCACGGACTTCTCCATCGCCGCCATCATGGCCCGGGACCGCCAGGAGCGCCGGGAGCGGAGGCGGCATAAGGACCCGCGGGAGGACACGCTTACACCGCTGGGTAAGTTTGCAAGATTGTTAATGAGGGACGCTGTGGGTTATCATCGTAGAAGAGGCAGTCCAAGGGTGTTTGGATCGACACCGTGGGTAATCATAGAAGTAGAGGAAAGACATGGGTGTTAGGTTTGAGCCATGATACAAACATATTTTTAAGGAAGAAGTGCTGATGTATCTGGATATACCTATTATTATTTTTTAATTAAAATAGGATAACTAAGATTTAGTTGACCGACTATGGTTGGTCAATTAAATAACGATAATAAATAATAGTTATTTCAACTTGGTCTTTAATTTGAATGTTTTTGTTCATGAAAACCTCATTATTATTATTATTATAATTATTACTTATAAAAAAGGAAAGAAAAATTTCGACACAGGCGGGAATCAAACCCGCGACCTCGCCTGAGATTGTGTGTGATTGGTGATTCCCGCGTGTGTCGAAATTTTTCTTTCCTTTATTTATTCTTTATTTATTAGTAATAATCCCCCATGAGGTTTTCATGAACAAAAACATTCAAATTATGTGATAGTTAAGCGTTCTCAACATTTGCATTCTATCTGAAAAGGTAGACAAGTGGCCTTCCGAATTTGTAAAAAATTCGGCGGTAGGGAACGCAAACACTACTTAAAATTGTAAAAGAAACAAAAAGGATAAAAGAATTTCGCGCTGGCAGCCATTGACACGGTAGCTCAATTGGAAGAGCGACGGGGGCGTATACGCGAGGTCGCGGGTTCGATTCCCGCCTGTGTCGAAATTTTTCTTTCCTTTATTTATTCTTTAATATTTATAATTTTCTGTATAGTCCATAAAAAGAATCTTTAGAAAATAATATTTGGAGACATAACTTTCACTTAACTTTAAATGAAAAAAATAAGTAAATCAAAATTGATTATCAGAAATTGTTTAAAAAGTTTTAATTATTAAGATTTTTTAATTCGTTAAGTTAGCCTTTGTGTACCTATTCATAAATCGAAATACCATAAAATAGGACATCAAGATTAAAATTGACGTTTATTCGCATCGCAACATAAACTTATTTAAACATTGTAAAAAGCTTATTATCAATTGACATTTATCATATTAAAAATGGGTTATTAAAATTAAATATCACAAACAATTTCTTCGTCATGATCCTCGCAAGCAAACCCATCTTACTTTAATTACAATGATCATACATACTTACATTCATATATATACTTAAGGCTATAAACCCCTGTAAGGTAATCCCTGTAGCAGAGCTATTCTTAGGATATTTTTCAGCCACAGTAGGAAATTGCAAGTGAAAAAGCTTGTTGGTGATGGGTTTCCAACCGCATAGTCCAAAAATCACCTAAAAAGCCCCTTTATTTTACCATCTTTTCCCCATTTAACTTTCCAAAAGTGGCCGAGGAACTTCTAGTTCCTTAGCTCTGGCTACCTCTTCTAGGGACTTGCAGCCGTGAGTATATGTATGTATGTATAATGTTTTATATTCTTATTGTGCAAAAACGATTAGATGACAATAAAATAGGAATCTCGTAAAGAAGATTTAAAATATCTAGTTTAGTGATTCTTAGATAAATATATATTTGCCTGTTGTGTCAAGTGTACGGGAGAAATGTAAACCAAGTATTTCTTTTTCTAATGCATGCAGGTAAAAAAATGTAATCAGATGTTTCAGAATCTAAATAGAACATGGATGCTTTTGCTACCCCGTTGAACTTTTTTTATTATATTGGATTGAATCAGGCGTTACTTTGCGGAAATCCATAGCAATACTAATATTAATAAATTACTTCGCTTGATTCCGCTAAATATCAATTATAATATAATATAATATAAATATCAATAAATATAATATTTAGCGGAATTAAGCGAAGAAATTTATTAATATTAGTACTTTTTTATTAGTTAAAGAATTGTGGCTAATGGATCGGTTGCTACTGAATTTTCTTTTTAGGGACATTGAATTAATTTTCTATAAGATTATAATTCGTACCTACATTTTTTCATCGTTATTTAATATTTACTTTTGTAATATTAGCTGTCAGACGTTAACTGCATTTAGTTTTAAAATAGAAAATATGAAATACTAATGTACAAACTATATATTTGCGAATTAATAAAAACTTAAAATTAGCTTTATTTCAATTTAATGTTCAACCAAACAATAATCATTATTATTGATTTAAATGTTTTAATGTAATAAGCAGCTTAATAGTAACTTTAGTTGGAAAACCAATTGCTTCTTTAATATTGAAATTAATTGAAATAGTTTCTTTCGAAACAGTAAAATAGAAGAAATCACATAGTTTCTTATGTCTCGTCAAGATACTTGACATACAAATACAGTTTTAAATTACAGGCAATAAAAATAACAAAGAAATAAATTGAACACTTTGCAAGGCTCATATTTATAATATTATATTATTTCCAATCCTAAAGATAAATTAAATTATTTAAAAAAATATTAAATTATTGTGCCGTGTAGTGTCGGCTTAGAATAACACTACCCCATTTCTACCCGTGGGTGATCGTAAGAGGCGACTAAGGGTATAGGGGCTTTTTAAGTGAATTATGGGCGATGTGGTTGGAGACCCGTCACCAAAAACATTAATTATTACCATCTTTTCCCCAATCAACTTCCAAAAGTGGCTGAGGAATTTCTCATTCCATAGCTCTGGCTACCCCGTTAAGGGATTTATAGCCGTGAGTATATGTATGTAAAAAAAATCTTAAAAATAAAGTCCCCTTAAAACTACGATTAACTGTTAGCAAAATGAACATGATATTCACCTAAATTATAATGCATTACCGTACAACACACCCCATACATAATATAAATAATGTAATATAGCAGCAATTTTTTTTTTTATTTCTTTCTATACATATTTTAAATAAATATATAATGTATTAATTGATACCACTTAAACAGCCCCATACCCATAGTCGCCTCTTACGACGCCCTTGGGAAGAAAGGGGTAGTGACATTCTAAGCCGGCACTACTATGTAAATTAATTAAAAATCTTAAACATACAACGGGTGCCAAAGCTATCAAATGCTAATGCTTAAAGCGGTTCAAAAGCCCGAGTGGTCCGGATATGTGTGTTCATAGAAGACTATAACGTATATAAACTGCCTCTGAGGTCTATGAGAAAAACGCTCAGCTTCATTAAATTTGAGGCCTCATTAAATTTGTTACATTTATCACAGTTTGGCTGGATAGTGAATCAAATGATTAAATGAAAATAAAAATGATTCCGTGCATAGTAGGGCACGTTAAACCGTCGGTCCCGGTTAATATCACTGCAATATTCGTAAGTCTCCCAAATTGCGCTTGACCAGTATATATAGGATCGATCCCCGACATATAAGGGCTGTCGGCAGAATACTATAGATCGCCAAGCACTCACAACTTGAAGAAGTTTAGTTAAGCAACTTAAAGTGGTTAAAAGAATGCATACATACATACATATGCTCACGGCTATATACCCTAGAAGGGGTAGCCAGAGCTAAGGAAGTATAAATTCCTCAGCCACTTTTGGAAGTTGAGTGGGGAGAAGATGGTAAAAATAAAGGTTTTTGGTGATGAGTCTCCAACTGCATCGCCCAAAAATCCAATAAAAAGGCCCAATACCCTTAGTCGCCTCTTACGACACCCGTGGCTAGAAAGGCGTAGCGACATTCTAAGCCGGCACTACACTAAATGAATGGTACATATAAGAAGGTATAATCTTCTAAAAAATGTATTGCCATAGGTGCCAATTTTAAGTATCGTTTGTTTCGTAGTGTCGGTCGGTACAGACTAGCACTCTCTTACTCTTTTCAACTCTCGCGGTTTGTAGACATTATATTTAAAAATGTGGTATCACGTATGTGGTTTTAAAAATATCGTAGGTTAATCCCGATTATTATTATATAATTATAATAGCACTCTCATGTTTCATCAACTCGAAAAAAATACAGTTATGTGGTAAATCTTATCATCATCTATCATTACTACCGCAGCGCCAGTGCCACCGTCTCTTGTTCTATTTCAAATTATTCCCTAAATATAAATGTGTGTATACTCGTATGTGTGAATAATATGTGATAAAATTGTGAGACTATTGTTAAAAATAAATTGAAAATAATGGATCATTTCCTTAGGTCGTTTTGAGCAAAGTATAAAGTCGTTATTAATAGAAGCCAATTTCCTCCACCAGAGAAATTCGTGGACGCCGCAGCCCCAGGGTCTGGCTCCCCATCTCCACCACTGGAGTACGAGCGAGACTCCCCTGTAGACGTATCCTCCACCTCAGAAGCTGGGTCGGCCAGTGCTGCTGGGTCCCGCGCCGTCTCACCGCCGCCTAGGAACCCGCAGCTCATGGCACGCTGGTCGAGCGAAGAGATGAGACACATACAGTGCCACCTGGAGACCAAGGAGCTTTGGGATAAGTTCAACGAGCTGGGAACCGAAATGATTATTACTAAGACTGGCAGGTAAGAAATTATATTTATTTTGTTCAATTTAATTTAATTTAGGGTGTATATCCCTGAATGGGTGGCTGAGGTAGAACATAATACGCCTGAATGTAAAACAGACTAGATTAAAAGAAGTACAATGATGACTTTAGTAAAGATTTTGGTCCAATTAAGGAATTCAACCTGTATCTTGTTCAGTTTTGAATAAAGCTTAAATGAGAAAAGAGCATTTATTCTTCCCTATTCAAGCTTTCGTCTTTTTGGGTGGTGCACCGCGATAGTAGAAAAGTTGCATTACTATCTAATTGTATCACATTTATTTTTACTATATATTGTAACAATAATTATTGCGGCGCAATCTCAACTTAAACTATTTCCGTTCCAAGCCAAGGCCTGCTAATCCGATGGGCAATCTAAGTGAGTGACTAGGGTCCTGCGATCAAGAGCTCTTAAGTTCTGAGCACAATAAATAGTTATTAGGTAACAATTCATATTTTTGACTTGAACGTTTCAATTATTCCTTACTGACTTGGAGCGGGAAGAGGATAGGACATCTAAAGTTAATATCTATATTATATTTCCATCACCTTCATTTGCGCAGTCTCAAATAGCTTTGTTTCGGCCTATCTCTTATTTCTGCTTAGAAGTATGTTATCCATGTATGAGGTGGGAAATAAATTCGCAGAGCTTGTCATGAACTGTGTCATGAAAAACTCAAACCGACCATGCCCTGTTACATAAACCATATCGCATACCTTTAAATTGGCAAGAAACTGTGAGGTATTTAAGAAGTATTCCCATAATAAGTCTTTGTTTAATGAACAGTACGGTGAATAATTCACAATAGGGCGGCCTCTCTATACATTGGGAATACGCGGCCCGCTTTACCAATATTTATCGCCGGCTTCACTAAAGAATAAATATTAACGTGGTGTCTTGACATTTCATTTAGATTTTAATTATTTACTATCTACAAATGTTAGTTAACTGGAAAACCACCATAGAATTTATGGTTTTTTGATGGGCTTTTTGACAAGATTGTATTTTAAAGGGTTTGGTTCTCTGGCGCTACTAAGGAAACGTTATTTAGGTGTAATGAGATTGAAGATCCAAAATCATATTTATGCACAAATAACATAGAAGTTATATTTTAAATTGTAAGCAACGGGATTTTAATTTTAGTAGTTTGAAGCTTTTAAATTTAAATATACTTGTTGAGAATGAGTTCTTTATATTAAGTACTGTTTGAATTTTATTGGTGGTCTCTAATAAGTTTAATCTTTGCTTAACCGAGTGTCATAGCGATTTATATATAAGAATTAAGCTTGGTAGCCGCGCAAAGCCGAACCTGTATAGCAGGTAAAATCACAATAAAAATTGTGATTTAATGCCGTGTAGTGCCGGCTTAGAATGTCGCTACCCCTTTCTACCTACGGGTGTCGTAAGAGGCGACTAAGGGTTTTTATTGGATTTTTGGGCGATGCGGCCAACCGCAACCAAGACCCATCACCAAAAACCTTTATTTTTACCATCTTTTCCCCACTCAATTTCCAAAAGTGGCTGAGGAATTTATAATTCCTTAGCTCTGGCTACCCCTTCTAGGGAAATATAGCCGTGAGTATATGTATATGTCAAAATTGTAACATATTAAATTCATAGTAAAAATTAAAAAGTTTTTTCTAAACTTTAAAAGGATTTTTAGTACTATTCATTGTAAAAAATTTTTAAAGGATTATTTTAATGGGAAAACTTTTCTTAATATTCAAATACGACGTGAAACATAACTTTTGATTGACTAAGCTAGATAGATTATTTCTTCTACATTAGCATGGCCATCCAAAGAGGAAATGCTGCTAGTATATTTGACACATTACTCTACACTAAGAGCTTTGATTTTCTCGTTTTTTTGTAGCAAATATATTCTTTATTTTATTTTTATATTAAAGAACATATTTTGCGACTATAAAAGGTAAACGAAAATTTACCACTTCAAATAACTTAAATTATCCAAAAATACCCAGCAAAGAATTCCCATCTAAACCGACCACAGTAAGCCTCAATAATGGTATACTGGTGGTCTGGGTGTGGTGGCGCTCTGGTGGCGACGCATTGTTAGTGGCGCTGGAGCGGCGCGCGCGACACGCCTCACTGTGCCACCTACCTTACTGCCACTTTTAGTTAGCTCCTTCAATGTTATCAAAATTGTCAAGCTTTTAAGCAATAAGCAAAGCAGCTGTATGTATGTGTGAAACTCACTCCTTTGCACTCGATTTTCCATCTTGTTTCCAAACGGACCATTTAATTAAAACGTTGTACTGATCAGGAATCAGCGAAAATAAAATAATTTCATAGGATTATCTCATTATCCTAATAAGGGTCACCAGTATTAGATAATTTCAGTATACCATATATATTTTTTCAAATGTTTAACTAATTTTCAAATGAACATGGTCGATTCAAAACTATAATCAAAATAATCGTAAGGTTCAATATAGATGATATATTTATTTTCGCAGTTATCCTTTTGTAAATATATTATTTTTAAAATATTTATTATTTCTATGAAAGGTTATGTCTTATCCGTTCCTAGATAAAACGACCGTCCTTTACACTAGAAATATTATAACAATGATCTAAATAAAATATTTTTCTAATCTTTTCTTGTATGTAATGACATTATTTTCGCCTAGGCAACTTATTTTCTTATCGCATATGATATTGTCGCCGCAGGGATGGTAGAAGTACTATTACTTCTGAACTTGACCAAAGGATTCACGTGACATATCGCCATATTGGTGTTAGGTACCCACGTTTTCCAGGACAGTGAATATGTGGGTAAGTGGGCAGGTCTTGGTAACTCAATGTTCTAATATAAGGCTTAAAGTTAATAAGATTTAACTAAAGTGCAAGAGGAATGGGTACCATGACATTGTGAGAGATTGCAATCACGAGGTGTAACCGTAAGAGTATAACTTGTTACCTTTCAGTGGATGCAATGTTGAGAACTGGTATAAACTTATACGTGTAATGTAAGACAGTATGGAACAATAACTAAGTACGCGTGGGCAATGTGACGTAAGAAGAGGTGAGGGCGCTAGTAGTGTTGGGCAGCGGCTCTGGGCGCGACGCGTTATCAGCCAAGTGTAAATCAGCGTGCGACAGGTCGGCGATCGTGACAAATTGGTTCGCCCCGTACCTTATCTGATAACGAGCGCCTACTCACAACTCCCATACTCCGATTATATTCCGTTTCATAAAACTGCTCCGAATCCATATTTTTCTCACATAATTAACCGCAGCCGCTGATCGAATCGCAAACTTACATTTTATTTTTCTACAAGTTTAATTAGCGAGGCCAAACTCATTTTACAGTTTCGGTCCAAAATAAGTATTTAATGCTAAATACCACGTTTGGAACAAGAGCCGAGTACCACGCATAAACACAATGGAGGCTTTTTCATGGACTATAAAGTCGCATTAATACTTATTTATTCGTTATAATGTTCTCAAGTTAACGACGCCTCAGGCATTTGGTTTTTCTACCACGCACCATAAAATACAACATCTGGAAATTATATTCCATTCACCTTTATTTACGAACTCAAGACTAAAAAACAATAACACTAAAAAAACGTTGTGTAGATGTTTAGTTCCATGAGTAATAACGATAGTGAAATGATAGCGATGACTAAAGATTGTGTGGGGTGTGATGGTGGAGGCGCGTGTGGCGTGCGTTGCCGCGTGTCGCAGCGACTTGCGGGCGCGACGAATCGCAGCCCGTGGTCGTCCACATAAATCAGCATTATCTCGCGAGATAGCCGCGCTCGGACCCGCTCCCCCGCACCGCACCGCACCGCGCCGCGCCGTATCGCACAGAGCCCTCTGTCGTTCAAAAAAATTAATGACACGGAAAAACGATTCGCTTATGAGGGATCTTTCACTGTAATTGAATTGCTCCACTGAGATTGGCAGCATCACAGTTATATTGGCAACTTACGCGACGATCTTTTTATACTCGACTTATAATCACCAACATTAGTTATCCGGATCACTATTTTGCAATGAATGGAATCTTTAGTGTCGGTTTCTTTTCTAGATGTTTCGTTACTTACTAGGGAGCAAATATATCAGTTTCTATAATTCTATTTTGATTGAATGTGTAGCTGTTGAAAATGTTGTGGTTACATCTAATCCCATTCATCGGATTCCCTCCTATGAGATTACCATAACAGGCTAATAGAATAATGTAAATATGCGTGTCTGCCGGTCGCTCCTCCACGCATAGTTGCTATGCTAATCGGGAGCGGAGCTAACGCGATTCACCCTCTAAACATCTCTTTGTGCCCTTAATTATCATTTTAATTGTGAGGGACGCTTTTTATCTGTTTTGCAAATATTTTGATGTCTGCACGTTGGAGGGTGAAAATTTTATTATTAGCTGCCTAAACTGTGAAATGTAAATATTGTTGTTGGATACGAATATTCTTCTGGTTGTCCTTTAGGTGGTATGATTTCAGTTAATTTACATCTTAAGTAAGATTATCTAAACCTCTAAAAAAACTGTTTCGTGTACAGTAATTATTTTGTATATTAACGATCAATTTTGTTATTCTAGAAGTTCAAATGAATGTTTTTCTATCAAATAACTTTTGTATTTATTGTTATGAATTACATCTCCTAGTTCTTAATAACATTTTAATTATAATATTTGGTAAGCCAATAATGTTTTTCTGCAAATATGTTCAAATAATTTAGCAAGATCGAAATAATAAAGCATCCTGAGTCGATTGGTCACAGAAGCACATTGATGCCACGTGCCTTATCGCCGCCAATTAAAGTTATTTATGTGGCTGATAATACTTTACAACTTTATAAGTTTGAATCAACTATCGCTCGCAAGTTTACCTACTTCGATTGCTTTTTTCCACGATTACTATATTTAGTTTAGAAATCAGAAAGTGAGATTGGCTTAGAAAGCAAAGATTGTTATATTAGAGCTAAAACTCATTTAGCGCTTATATAAATTTCATAACTACATGTTATTTAACAAATTCATACAAGTTAAAATGAACTCGGATAGTAATAAAAGTTGGCAAATATTGAAAATTAGGAAAACAGCTCTGATTTATTAGTTATATTGTGGTGACAAAAGTGTAATCTTCACAATCATCATTTCGCTTTTCTTTTGATCTTGATCACAATTTTCGTTAATAAATTATGTCTCATGACTGTCAGATTGTAAATTATCAGTGTCGTTGCGACATCTTAGTTTTCAAAGTAAAAATAAATATGAATATGGATGTTTCAAACAGATGTATATATTTGTGATCGTATGAAATGAATGGTATTTCGTTAAATGGCAAACTGCACGCCCATTTGCCACTACTAGGATCGCAGCGATTTATCGAACGATTTGTAACTGTATGACCCGTGAGTATCTATGTTTGAAAAATACAAATAGTTTAGCATGGATATTCTTGTTTACTTTGATATTTCATATATTTATTTTATTCATAAAACTACGTTTAGGAAGCTAAGTGTTAGCTTAGATTGACACTACCCCATCTATCCCCGCAGTTGTTGTACAATTTAATTACCAATACCAATATATTCTTTAAACTTTAGTATTTTTATTATTAAATCTCTGAATTTCCTAATGTGATTCTGATCTGAAACTGGCACCCAGTCCTATATTTATGTGATTATAGCTTTGAGTTGAGATTTTTAATTTATACATAAAAAATACTCTTTATATATTTTGTGACCTTCTTTCGAATACAAATTATGATGATCAATTCAAGGTTTCAGCGATTACACGAAGACAAGTAGCTGCTGTTTTATTGCAATTGCAAAACCATTTATCTTTTAGTATCAATTAAGCGTTCTTGACTGGGTTTTCAATCTTGGGTGTGAATTTCATTTAGCCATTTGAATATTCTTTAGTTTAATTAATAATGCATTTGCATATCAATTGAATCAACAAGTCTGATTGGTTTTACTATTCAGGCCAAAATTATCTAGATATTTTTTTATATAATTATAATATTTTAGTAGGGTTAGGCTATGTCCATGGGTTGTCCGCTGGCTGATAGATGCGAAGGTAGCTCCGGTGCCAGCATGTTTACATGAGCGCGGCGACTGTTCGCCATTTGTCGCGATCACGCGATTATTGTTGATATACGCGAGCGATCTCACCCCGTAATTGTCAACGCTTAATCTTCTAATTGGCTCGCATTTACCAATGCCACCATGTGCCTAACCTCACAAACATACAGTTATATCTACTGTAATACAAAAATTACGAATCATTGCGTTGGCTGTGCGAAACTCAGTACAATTGAAAATCGATTCGTACTGCAATCGGATGTATCGTTTAAAAGAATCGCTACGGTAAAGTCTGTTGCAACCTAGTGAGGGTACACGTAGTCGGGAACGACAAAACAATTTAGAGTTTTATCGCTCGCGAAGCGAAGGCGACGTATTTACCAAAAGGGACTGCAGGTGCGTTTGATTTATGCTCTACTTCAAGAGGTGTGGTGTACCGAGTACCTACAAAGTACACATCACATTAACGCAGTCGTGTAAAGAAAATTCAGTACCTGCTGCGGTTGTTTACGGCATATATTGTTTCATGTAATTTACTAACTGAACGAAAGTATACTCCTCTAAGTTCATTATATACGTGTTTTTTTTGTTTTGATGTGTGGGCCATATATATGTTCAAAATCATCGTGGATATCCCCGTACCTATGATTGAGGTACTATATGATTTTCAATTACATTATGCTAATACCGGTACAATTTTTGTATCCGAATTAAAAGTAATGTTTCTAATTGCAATATCTTACTTGAACCCTCCTTATTTCAGCTAATTGATTAAAGTTAAAGCGAGTAAAACGGCTCGACATCCATAATGAGATACCGCGGACGTCCGGATCACTCAAATTCAAAAGTTAATTTCTCTAAAATCCAAAATGAATTGAGTTGGCCGAAGCTCTCACATTATTTAACTTCTTCCAAGTTTAAATTGAAAACGCCACTGGAACTCTTTGTACAGTCGGACTGGAAATGTGAACTTTGCCGCTGAATTGGAAATTTCTTTATAAATATCTTATTAAGCTTAAATTCAGTTGGTGTCACGTTGCCGACACTAATTTTATTCGTGAGAGACGTGGTGGCCGGCGCTGGGCGGGTCTTACGGCTCCGTGTAAACGTGTGCCGGCGGGAGTCGAACCTCCTCCGCTCTACAAATGAGTCAGGAATTCGGTGAAGAAGCCGGTACATGTTAGTCACTGACGTTGACATATCTTACCTTTTACCAGGAATCGAATCACTAATTCCCTTTGCATTGCTGATCTGATAATAACGCGCTGTCAATCAATCAGGGTATCAAATCACCCGCTTCAGGAATTGAAGTTTTATACGTTTAAATTGCATAAAGGTTTTGCTACCAGGCTTTTATTTGCTTTGTGCATTTCAAATATCATTCGGCTGAATGACAGTTTCATAATAATTGAGCAACGAGTTTTCATAGATCAGTTTGTGCCGTGATAAATGTTTCAGTGTATACCTAAGTTAAGATATTTACGATGCAAATAAAGCGTGTTAGATTCACCCTCTCAGCGCACGTTCAGTGAGTTAATCTTGCACCCTACTGGAGCCAATATGCGCGGAAATCCACCAAGAAAATGTGTAAACTAATTATATACATTTGCTAGACAATTATTTACATAAACGCCAACTGAAACATTGCTTGAATATTTTATCTGGGTAACTTTTGGTGTCGCTCAGGTGTGACAGCTGTTGGTTTTTTAAGGAACTTTCAATTTTTGTTGTTTGTTTCGAGCCACCCTCTGGAGACAACACGGCAAACTAATGATAGGTGATTATTTGTATATTTTTACCGATTCGTGGTTCGGGAAACTTCGTGAGGTGTAATTTTTATTTTCATTGGGACGCGTGACGATACATTTACCGCGGACCCAACTGCTTATTATCTTTATTACTGTTTTTGGTTTCTATTATTTTAATTTGATATGAAACACCCCTTTCTTTTTGTCAAGGTATTCTTTTCAAATATTTACAGTTAACTTTTTAAATTACTGTTACAACTTTCGAAAATAAACGTTTAGTGAAATATTAATTATTTCGCTTAAATTAATTATAGTGTGCTGACTTATGCTTCATTATTTATTTCACTTTTAAGCCTTTCTAACAAGCATATTTTAACAGAATGGTTTCAATACTTATTTATAGTTACATATACGGCTTGAGGAGTCATCAGTTACTTAGGATAAATAATCGGCAAAAAAACCTATCCCTTCGATGAATGTCCTCGTATACTCATATAAGGAATTCTTCTAATTCTGGTAAACTCTGAGTTGTAGAATCCGAATTGGCGACATTTTTAACTTATAGCATAGCAAGAAAATGTTGATCAACAATTCTGATTTACTATATACAAGATGATAGCCGGGATTTCAAATATTGTATGTTCAAAAACCTCAGCTGCACCATCAGCTCAGATGGTTGCATTCAAACTGAACAATATTGTACATAAATTCCAAAATTACTTGATATGTTGCAGTAAAACCCACCAATATGTACCTACCTCATCAATTCCAAAATTCATCAGCCCCACCACATCGAAATCAAGTCTTAACTCTGTACAATGATTACATAATAAGTCTGTCATTATCTGTGAGAACGAACCAAACTTTTTGTGTCTGCACATGATGAGTTGGTTGACGGAGGAGGACCACCGCGCTCGCGTCATCAGCTCCAGCCACACCTCTTTGATGATCCTCGCTGGCGACAACACGCTGATGAATGATCAGTCTATTTCTGGTGTAAACCCTTTCACTGACAAGTGTTACTTAACTTGGCTGTGTTTGTTATGTGAATATTGATTTTGATAGTTTTTGTTGGCTATTTAAAGAACTGTTTTGTTTGGTTTTTACCTAAGTGATGAATAGCAATGAAATTTTCATCACATCTATGGATGATCTTTCCGTGTAGTGTCGGTTTAGAATAACACTACCCCATTTCTACCCGTGCGTGATCGCGTAGGGGCTTTTTAAGTGATTTTTGGGCGATGTGGTTGGAGACCCGTCACCAAAAACATTTATTATTACAATCTTTTCCCCATTCAACTTCCAAAAGTGGCTGAGGAATTTGTCATTCCAGTATTTGTTTCTTTTTATTTATTTTTTTGCTCTATGTATTAGTTAGTATGTAGTAGATATAAGTTAGAGGTGTTGGCTGAAAACCAGCGTACTCAGCGTTTGTGTCCTGCGAGACTTGCGCTGGGTACATTTTATGCTGAGCCAAGACCTTTTTGGAATCATTACAGGTTGTATTTAACTGTTAATTACTGTTTATAATATCAAATAAACATTTTAATTACTTACTTACAAAAAAGAAAAGGGGTTCATAGGTAATTCTATAAATCTTTTTGATATTTTGAGCAATGAAAACAAACACAAAAATATGTGTAGAAGTAAGAGAACAATTAGATCCTAAATGATTTCTAGCGTGTTATAATAATGAAGGAAACTAAATCATATGTCATACATTTTTTAAAAAGAATTCGGCGCGGTGATTACTTTAGTATATCAATAAAAAACATTTCACCCTGAATTTACGCCCACCAAAAATATGAAGCTACGACCGAACCAACTGATATCTCATATACTTGATCTGAATGACAGCGCCAAACGATCGTTGAAGGCTAAGTCAAAATGGAGCGGTTTCAGCACAGCTTTGCTTGTAATCACACCCTCCTCCCTGATGACATCTAACGTTTTAACAACCCCCTGCCACCCCCGAGCTGACGACATTAGCAGCCGCAGACACAGGGGCGGCCCTCACCACTCCACACACACAGATTTACACTCGCTATCTATATTGTTTACATATTACAGTTTGAGAGAAGCTGGCGGAAATTTGTTCTGTAATTGCTGTCTTAACTTTATTAACTGGGGCTTAATATTATAAAAACGATTCCGTGCTTTGGAGGGCACGATATGCCGTGTTGGTACCATCAACGGTAGTCTTCCGACTTGTACTATACCGCTTGGTAGGATATCACTTTAATCCCATAATAATGCCAGTGGTACTGAAATAGAGCTACCCAGTTTTGTTAAGTAAATAAGTAGTATTTGATCAATACGGTTGGCAACCCATTCTTACCATGACTGCCTTTTATTCTTATTCATGGACAAAAAGTAGCATATAGGGCAGGTACAAAGCTACGAAATACACTCTGCAGGAATCTATCTTAAATAGTAGATAGGTATTTATTAGTAAGATAAAACAACATGAGGAATGATAAGAAGAAAATGCAACCAAAGTGCTGAACTCTTTGTTTTCTATCGGCCATGCAACATATTTGCATGATAATTAAAGTAAAAAAGCAATAATTCATGATAAAGACGTATAAGTTTATCAAGTTATAAATCTAGACCACCATCTATTGGAAATATTTCTAAATAAAATTTCATTTTTCAACTGAAAGCATTGATCAAAGTTTTTGTGTTTTTATTGAGATTAGAGCGTTCAAGCGAACAACCTTTTAAGCTTATATTAGCAAAGATAAGCATAAATGGAATTTTTGCACAATTTTAAACAGGATTTCGAAAAAATATTCTTTTTAATCTTTAACTAAACTAATTAAATTAAACTGTGATGCCAATAAGCGATGTTTTGAAGTATCTATAAATAAATTATTATAGTATATCAAAGCAAAATCATTTGTACTAAAATAGTCTGGCCCTTTCAATGGCATAACGTGCTACGTTTTCAGAGAGCACCCCTTACTTTATGGAAATGAAAACTGCGGAACTATGGCGTCGCTTATGTATTCTCCGATTCCATTATTTTAGCCGAAGGGAACCGATTCTGCATTTAGTAACACATGTTTCTTACTTACATCTTTGTAATACATTACATTCATTGACAGTTTTCACTTGTGTTCGGAATATTATACATATTTTTATACGTAAGTATTTGATCTTTAAAATGTTGAAAGTGTCTGTATGAGTGAACTAATTCAATATTAATTATTAAATATTATCTCAACTTGTAACTTTTACGGTAAGATTTTGTAACATTGTTTTTTCCGAACTGATGGGATGTTATAATTCCTCATTAAATGTCATCTTTTTTATTTTACATCTTTTTACTAACAACATTGTAAGCACTTGCCAACAAATAGAGTTAAAATATAATTTAATGTTTTTTGACATGAATTCCTCATGTGGGAATTATTACTCATGAATAAAAGATGTTATTAAAGGAAAGAAAAAGAAAAAAGACGGGGGCGTATACCCGAAGGTCGCGGGTTCGAACCCCGCCAGTGTCGAAATTTTTCTTTCCTTTAATAACATCTTTTAGAGTTAAAATAGTTAGTAGACACGGCACAGCCGCAGTCGTCTGGCCCACTCGTTCCAAGATATTGTCACGGAAGGGCGCAATGAACTTCCAAATTTGTGTGTCGACTTGCGAAACTCCCCACCTCCTAATATAGGAGCACACAGGTGTCGACTGCACCACCTCCGTACGTGTGAGTGCGCTTCACCCAAACGTGAACGCGAATTCAAATCGAGAGCTCAGGCAGTATTAGCGCCGGATTTGCTCCGAATAACTTTCACAATCACTCAACAATTCTAAACAAAGTTTCCTCTGAACAAAATTAGCCGAGAAATAAAAAGACCGATCCGATTGCTATGCAATGTGACACCATTAGTGCGAATAACAACGAACAATAGAATAAGACGAATGTGTATTCGTCGGATGCCTTGCCGCGCTCCGCCCCTCGCTCTGTCTACACCTATGACGCAAACACGTCGTTAATAGCCACTGTTGAACGTGAGGACGGAATTCCATGGATACCGTTCGTATAACACCAACCACTTTGGTCAACACTATTTGCACGCCACTTCGTCAACATTTCTAGCAAGCTGAGAATTGTTTTGCTCACTTTTATTTGAGTTAACTACATATCATAAGCTAGTCCTAAAGTTAAATAAGTCTTCAGTATTTTTAAAATAGCAATCAAAGGGATTTATTCCTTTATTTTAAGGAATTTCAAAGTTTATAAAAGATGATTAACATGACATCTCAATCTATTTTTTGTTCTTGAATAAGTACTACGTAAGAGGCGACTAACGGACTTGGGGATTTTAAAGGGATTTTTGGGCGATGCGGTTGGAGACCCATCACCAACAACCTTTATTCTACAATCTTTTCCCCACTCAACTTCCAAAAGTGGCTGAGGAATTTCTAATTTCTCAGCTCTGGCTACCCCTTTTAGGGATTTATAGCCGTGAGTATATGTATGTATGTATGTTATTGTGATATCTCAAGTTTGTCGATAAGTTAGAATTTAGATATCGTAATGTCTATATAGTATGTATGTAATGTAATGTAAATATTACATGGAGCTTTAAAAGTACCATATTGCTTTACCGATACAATTATCCAGTATTTGTAACTTAATTGTACTTGTATTTGCCGTGTAGTGCCGGCTTAGAATGTCGCTACCCCTTTCTTCCCACGGGTGTCGTAAGAAGCGACTAAGGGTATCGGGGCTTTATATTGGATTTTTGGGCGATGCGGTTGGAGACCCATCACTAAAAACCTTTATTTTTACCATATTTTCCCCACTCAACTTCCAAAAGTGGCTGAGGAATTTCTAATTCCTTAGCTCTGGCTACCCCTTCTAGGGAAATATAGCCGTGAGTATATGTATGTATGTATGTATGTATGTAACTTAATTTCGAAAAATGAAATGCTTTTCATCCAATAGTAAAAAAGGATTCGCTTCATGGCACTATGCAATTAATTTAGTATAAATGCATCAAAATAATGCAGTGTCATACGACATGTAATTTCATGTATTTAATGTAAAGACCGTATCCCCTTATATTACCGCAACGTATAGACGTACAGCGTATTATTATTGCATATTATGTGACTGCAATTAACATAGTGCGGTTTTGTTTGAATTTTACATTTGTTTTAATAATTGAAAGACTGCTTAAACAAATAATTGTATGACACAGCTGCTGTAACGAACTTAGCTAGAGCTTTAACAAATTTGGTTTTTTTAAAACACTTTTATATCTCATCTATTTAAAAGACTTGACGAAAAAAATGAACTGTTAATTTATGACTTAATATGACTAAATATTATTATTTAGTCATATTAAGTCATAAATTAACAGTTCATTTTTTAAAACATATTATTATGTTTTAAAGACAAGACGTTTTTGCTTGTTTTTTTACGGGAGAATAAAACATAACGAAAAATTCAAAAACTTTTTGAAAATACTTAGATCCTATACTTGCATATTTAGACATAAAACACTTGCCAGAGCCATTGAGATTTCATACCCCCAATACAAAACAACGATTATTAATATCAATTCCAATTCCAAAACTTACGTCAGTCTGTTATCGAAGATCTAAACACGGTGAGTCTCGGGTCGAGATATAAATCATTGAGATTGACAAAAACGTGCGAGTGTCGAAAATTTGACGCGGCGTCGAACCCGAGACCTCCCAAGAAGAACCATCTTTCATCCGCCACCGCACCACTGGGCCCCGCCTTCCTACTCATTAAGAATCTGAGTGCCGTTACGATCTACTGAACTTTCATAGATGATGACTCTTGCATAGTTTTTGTTTATAAAAACGGGGTTTTTATTAGCGTGCTCTGTTTGACATCTTTTTTATGTCGTTTCATCTTCAAAGCTAAACATAATAACATAAAATGATGATGAAAACGTATCACTGATTGTAAATCACATCAACACAACATATATATCACCTCCGAGAGGGTCAAGCCTTTAGGAGAGCCTTAGAAGGTGGTTAAGCTATACGCCACGCCTAATGCAGGTAGGCAGACCAACGACTACTATCGTCATATTAGCCGGGACTGAAGATGAAGATTTATCGAAGACATTTAAATTGCAGATTAAGACAGATATTCTTTACAACAATCGCAAGTGTGCATAGTTACGTATTCTTCTGCCATATCGTATGTTTCAGGATTAATCTACGATTTTAAATCTCCAACTGACAAACCTAGAGTGTGATCACACTTAGTTCTATGTGACTAATTATTTTTGTCTTCAATAACTTATTAAAAAGCAGTAAAATACATTTGCAACATTGAAACAGTGGTCTTAAAGTTCCCAGTAAGGAGTGGCGTCACCTTAATCCCGTCAAAGCGACAGAACGTCATTTGTCATCGCGTCAGACGGGCGTCAGCGCCACCGGTACGCCCTTTCCGTGGTAATCATGTCCTCAGATGAGATTTACATACTCATTGACTATTTGTTTTTGATTATACTACTCAGGCTTTTAAATAGAGCTATTGTTGAGTTATGAGGTTTGAATGAGTTGTGCACTTTGAGGTTACACAGGAGGTTACTTTTTGGTAGGTTTTTCACTAGGTATGTAAGGTGGTTCTAGCTTTTCGTTCTTTCATTGGTTTCTTTTACTTTGGTTTATGATCCTGCCTGCCTCCTATGGTTCCAGAATTAGATGTCACGGCTTTATTTAGTCTACCAAGATTATGAAAATAGTATCTGTCAGTATCTAAACTAACCAGTGCGTATATCGAGTGTGAAGTTGAGAATGCAAGTCACAGAACCGGTAAAACAAATCCCCGTTTAAAATATCAAACAAGGCTGGTATGTAGGCGACGACTCGTGACCGGGACCCGTCACTCTGTGTACTTGACGCCGCGCTGTCAAATCGGAAATATTCTAATCGCTGAGCACAGATCGTATTTGTACGGAAACGCTGACTACCACATCCATCACGACGGAACCCGTGACTGATGTAATTTGACGCTGAAATGAAGAGCCGTCAAACTGTAAACGTGGTCATGTAGCCCGTGCTTGCGTACCAAATTGGTATTTTTTGTTGAAATTTTAAAGTATTTTATTGTACCATATATTTTTTGTGAAACATACACTTAGTTTTCAATCCTTTAATAAAGTTAAAAGATAAAATTAAACTAGATATATTATCTTTTTTCTTGGTAAAATAATACTTTAACATGTTCGCTGGATACTCTCTGATACAACTGCATATATCAAGACTTGGACCAGACTATGTTATCACTCGATCTACTATTCAAATCATAGTCACACCTGGCTCTATCATTACTGATTAGTCAGAAACAGGGCTTAGGTTATACTCGAACACTATTAGTGCGAGTTTATTAAGAAAATTAACATATCGGATGATGTAATTTGTCGGAAATTAATCTTGCGTTCCCCGATCATAATTGTGATTTCTCTCGTCATCGGCGCGCTTAGATCGTAAAATTAACCATAAGTGAACATAATGTGATATGAAATATTCATAGGCCACCAGCACGGATTGTTGTCACTGATATTATGCAGCAGAAATCACTTAGGCCACGACTATTAGTGTTAATAGGCGGTAATGGCCCGAAGGCACCCGTATTAGGCTTTGCTTGCAGACTTATGAATATACCGTCCACAATGTTGTACACGCTATGAGACCGATTATCATCGCATCATACACTCGGTGAACTTAATTGATTATCTTTACAGCATTCTTCGATTGGGCGTAGATGTTTCAAGAAAGAAAACAATAGCTGTTTTATAATATACCAAACTGTATTGTGTAGAAGGAAACTGATGATATCCAAAAAATAATATCTTATAAAATATTTTTGATTGATACTCGTTAAATATAAAGTTTCTCATTATACGTTTAAATACCAAACCGAAATAATTACTGATTAAACAAAGAGTGAATGTTCTTCAGGCCAAGCTACTGTTTCATAGCAGTAGCTGTAAATATGCGATATTACGACATCTGCCGCTAATCAAGAGCCAAGTTAATTAAACAAGTTGGCAATATGGCGCCCGTGGAATTACTAATAATAAAGCGTTTTGCTTCCTAACTAGGCGGCCCCGGCAGTGATTGGTCAGCGGCACCCCAACATTACTTCATGGTACCCAACACGCAACTACGTATCCTAAATGATAACTTAGACAACATTTATTGATAATTAATAAGTTAAGTTTAGGTACATTACTGTTTATTGGTTGCATTCACACATGGGTTAAACACGGTAGACGCAGTCGCATTATGTTATGAAAATATAGAAGGTTGATTAGAGGAGGATTTGATAAAGCTATTGTTGAAAAACTTAATCAAAAACTGTAAAAAATTTGATTACAAAATATAAAATCACAATTTAAGATTTTATTTGGCATGTTTTTTTTTATTAGGACATCTTTGCAATAATGAAAAACGTAATTCGCAACTCCCAAAAATGGCTAAAGTTTTTTCGTTTCGAAGCTCTGGCTAACCCTTCTATGGATTTATAAATATAACATCGCAATTAATGATTTTCTTTGGCATGATTTTTTTATTTTGCATTCATTGCAATAATGAAAAACATAATTCGCAACTCCCAAAAGTGGCTAAAGATTTTTTGGTTCCGAAGCTCTGGCTACCCCTTCTAGGGATTTATAGCCGTGATTAACATATACGTATTTATGTATGTATAATACAATAAGACATTAATAAATGTTATGAGTAGCTTGTTAATTGTATTAATAATCATATTCCGTGTATTCTGTGTATCAAAGAAACAATTATAACATCGGAATCCCTTTCCGGGGTTTCCAGGTGAATACGTTTCAGTCAGCCGTGAGAACGTTAATCAAGACAAAGGAATGATGAACGATTCCGCTCCTTTCTGTGTTATGAGTAATGATACGTTTTGTGTCATTATTGTCGTCGGATGCGCTTCAACTAACTTCTAATATTTTACAGAGCTAAATGCTAACTAAGCATAACATCTTAAGAATGGACAAAGCGTGGCTTTCACGACGTATATCCCCGTATAAAACTGAGTGATTGCTAAATACGAGTTATGCCAGTGTATATGGTGCTATAATGTGCCAAATGATATCTAGATTGAATTCTGAACTTTCATGCTATGTCGGAACTTAAGGAACGCATATATGTCATTGGATGTTATGTAGTTATGATGAAAAGACTGAGAGATAATGATGCTACCAACTACAGAAAAGAAAGCTGATCTTTTGGATTCGAGAACAATCTTTGTTTGCAGTCAAATTTTTATTTGAATTTGTATATTTTTGGTTCTTATTTATATGACAGAAAGCATTTGTTCATTACACATGATTGTTGCATCTTTTAATGGCTGTATCTTTATTTTTGTCATCGGTTAGTGCTCATTAAGGTTTTCCGACGTACGTGGACGCGTTGTTTTATTGGCGAGCGTTTCCCGCTAACTTTTGGGTGGTAGGATGATGGACGACGACGCTGATCATATATCATTGCGGTAATATATCGCGCTGCGGCGAGTGTCGCCATTATCGCGCGCGCGCAATTGCCCGTGCGCATGCGCGGCGCGTCCCGAGAACCCCGCAATCACAAATCGACGCGCTCAACTACGGCTGAACGCGCATAAATCTTATTAATGTTACTCTTATTTTGGTCCACCTCGTGTCATGTAAAATTACTAGAACGGACATCACTCACATTCACTTCTCGATGCTTTTGTTGGGCGAACGCGGTGAATGTAGAGAGTAGCGTCTAATCATATTGGTGATTGTGATGATGAATTGTCAAGGAAACAATTGGCGCGCTGGGTGGTCGTGTCGGCGGGTCAGAAGCCGACAGCTCGTTAAGAAAACAAGTAAAGGCTTTGTTGCCAAATAGAGATGTGTATATTCCTTTTCACGTCTTCACTTGTGTTGAGATGAGAGTCTCAAACGAACAAAAATAAATAAATTTAAGACTTTTTATATGCTTGCTATAGAATATCAACATGATATGATCTTATTAATTTTAAAATAAATGGTATATTTATATTTCTAAAAAAGTGTGCGTAACTCAGAGTATTTATTCAGATAAATTAGCTATTACATTTTATTTGTCTTTATCTATATCACTGGGTATTGACAGTTCGAACGACCTACACTACACACGTATATCGTTTATATCTAAGAAAACTAAAATTTCTTTACTCTAATCAATTTAATAAGAAAGGAAATACACAAAATACATCTCAATGACCGTGTTAGAATCTTTAAGATTCCCGCGATAATGAAGCAATCCGCGACCGCTTACCGGTACTCGCAAGCCGCTACCGACTCCACTCCTTTCTTCGATAATCGCTACATCTATTTATCGTAGATCATCAGCCAAGTTTATACAAACCACGAACCAACCGTTACGTTCTACGATGATACATAAAAGAACTGTAAAAATAATAATAAAAGGTACACAAAAATGTCTACCCATTCGTCTTTCCCCAACAGACATTTGAGAATGTCGACGTTAAAATAAGGGGAAGGAGCTTTTCAGCATAAGAGCCAAAATAGTTTAAAACTCTTCACAACTTTCTCAGCGGAGTGCTCACCACCTCCAGAAAGGGGCAGGCGATTATTTTCTTTGTACGCTGTAGGAATGTACGTCTACTTTTTATTTTCATTATTTATTATCTTCAAAAATGTTGTCAAAGGGGAGGGGTTCTCTTCGAGTTCAGCAAATGATAAAGAAATGCGATATGATCCCATTTGAAGATGACTGAATGCGTTTTCTTTTTTTATGTTATCATTATTTAGTTGTTCAGATATTTCAGAATTGGTTTTTGTCGGATGTCTTTTTATACATACATACATATACTCACGGCTATAAATCCCTAGAAGGGGTAGCCAGAGCTAAGGAATTACAAATTCCTTAGCCATTTTTGGAAGTTGAGTGGAGAAAAGATGGTAGAATAAAGGTTGTTGGTGATGAGTCTCCAACCGCATCGCCCAAAAATCCCTTAAAAGCCCCAATACCGTTAGTCGCCTCTTACGTACACCCATCGGAAGAAATGGGGCAATACACAGCTGTGTAGTGTCGGCATAGAATAGCACTACCCCATGTCTTTTTAGTAATGATTATAAACCTTTAGGAAGCTGACAAGTAAAAGATTAATTTAATGTCAGTACGAAAAGAGAAGTTTCATTCACAAGTTAAATTATCCGTCGGTTCCTGATCATTAAAAGAGGATCACCAAATTGAATTCTCTACATACTTTTAATCATAAATGCAAAAGTTTGGGTTGCCATTTCTGCACGGTGACTTTCTTACTCGAAGTTTTTATCTAGAGATTTGTGTTTGATTCAATGTGCTATTTTTGCAGACGCATGTTCCCGACGGTGCGCGTGTCGTTCTCGGGCGTGCGCGCGGAGGCGCGGTACGCGGTGCTGCTGGACGTGGTGCCGGTGGACGGCAAGCGCTACCGGTACGCGTACCACCGCTCCTCCTGGCTGGTGGCGGGCAAGGCCGACCCGCCCGCGCCCGCGCGCCTCTACCCGCACCCCGACTCGCCCTTCTCCGCCGACCAGCTGCGCAAGCAGGTCGTCTCCTTCGAGAAGGTCAAGCTCACCAACAACGAGATGGACAAGAATGGACAGGTATTTATCGTTCCCTCTAGTACTAACTCTTTAGACTCATGAGAAACCATTGTAATCATTTTTAAATTTCTCAACAGTTGGTGCTTAATTCGATGCACAAGTACCAGCCCCGAATCCATTTAGTTTTACGGCGAGAGGGTGCCGTGAATGCGCCAATAACCGACCTGGAGCAAGAAGAGTTCAAGACCTTCATTTTCCCCGAATGCGTTTTCACTGCGGTCACGGCGTATCAAAACCAATTGGTGAGTTAATCTCTGGCAATTATAAATGATTGAGACCTTCTATAATCTAATTTAAATATAGATCAGAGGAATAGTGTCGCATTGCATGCGCGTCGCGACGACTTGACAATCGACGAGTTCTATTTCAGCTGTACTAATTGCATCTCGCTGAAAGGTATGTCCAGTGACCAGTCAGAACAAAGGAACATGTCACACGGATTTTTGTGTATCGGCCGGCCACACGGGGGGACGCGACGACGGACGGACAGTGCGGTTGACACGACGAATGCTTGTGACGATTAAAGTTTTCACTCGGGCTAAATATAATCGGTAGTCGATGCCCGATGTAATTGCGCTCATCAACATCTATTTGGCATTGTCAAGTACCACTAATTGGCTTAAACGTTTTCACAGAATTTTCGACACCTTAATTTTGTTCCGTTTAAAATATTTCCTAGCATTTTCTCGGTAGTAGTAAAGCTCGGAAACTCCCCCCCCCTCTCCTCCCCCCATGTAAGACGGCGCACCGCATGTGTCGCCACGCGCAATTAATTCTCTGTCACAAGAGCGTTTGGGCGTCTCCAAGTTCCTCGTTTTGTTTCGACGCGAGTAGTAAAATAATTAGGACGTTTTGAGCTTCATAAAGGAAGCTTTACTTTATATCGAAAACGCGGTACGTAAATCTTCATTCGTTCGTTAATTAACTGTGCCGAGCCACTTTGTACTGTTATTTCTGTCCGTCAATTATAAGTTACTATCTTAAACGTTGTAAAACGATATTTGTAAAGTTGAGACAGTATTTGTTTCAACATAATTAGTTTTTATTATTTTTATTATTGCAGTAGGTATGCATTGACAAGATCAATTTGATAATGTAAATCATAACTTTAACAGGTATAAAACAAAGCGCAGTGTGACGAAATACATTTCAAATGTATGCTGTTTAATCCCTTAGGGTATATTTATTGGAATATAATTGATTTCGCTGACTATGAAATAGGGTCTCGTTTTCGATGCTAGAGGCAATGCATTCATGCATTAACTATCTATCGTTACGATTAAAATCAATTTGCATCAAAACTAGTTGATCAAGTTGCGAATTATGAATTTCACTGTGTGCGAAACTAAAAGTTATTCTGGATCGTTTCACCCTACGCCAAACCGATGACGTATGTATATATTAAACAAGTTTGACGTAAAGCATCCACGCAGCATTTATTGAAATGACTAATCGTTTTTTTGGATGCCCACCTAAGTATTGATGATATCGCGACCACGACCGCGAGAGCGTGCTGCGGCGGGACTCTCAACTCTCAACCAATTCGGCTGAAGTCACGGCTCTGACAGTTAAAACATTTGTCGAACGAGCGCCTCAGATTGTGTCACTGATAACCGAATCCTTACAACAATGGGAATACATTTGTACGTTTGCACCTGCGGCTGCGACTACACTCCGCGGGTACAGCTCCCTACTTGCACCGAATGCCTTTCACATCTCTCACTCTCATTCAAACTTCTTATTTGTCTAAAGTTATTATATTGCTTATTTCTCTCAATTTTCATATCTAAGATAATATTTATAACCACAATTGACACAGTCAGTTTATTGGAACTAAAAATTAATGTCACCACATTCTTATGTGTTATTTAAACTTTTTATTGAATGCGATCGAAAGAAACATCATTATCGGTGCTTTATCATAGGTATGTTGATTTGAGAGGAGATAAAGTTTTTATGAAACGGTGATGTATATTTTTTGTGAATTGTTGGTGTGAGACGGCGCGTCGCCCCGCAGGGTGGTTTCCCGGAGCGCAGTGGGCAGTCCACACAACTCAAATGTTTATAAACTTACACCCATTTCTATTGTCATTATTCACATTTTTTCCAACCAACCTTTGTTCACAATTTAACTCGCCGATGTGACAATATTTGTCAGGTGGATTCAGATAGATTCTTCTATAATAATACAAAACATTTTTGAAAACCCGATGACTTGTGAATTTTGTTTGATGGATCGTTCTTCTGAGGATTAGAGTTGTGGTGAGGATACTTTTTGAAGTTAAAAGAACTCTGGGAATAATGATAAGCAATAATTTACTTATATTGTATTGATAGTCTCGAGGGGCTGACATTAAAGAGTAAACATGTATTTTAATATAACTTAAATATCCTGCAATGTCCTTTTGCCAAATATTATGGCTGTTATCCAAGTAACTGAAGAATATCTGATTCGCTATAGGATTTATAGCCGTGGCTATATGTATGTAGTGTTATAAGTAAATTTGATGAGTAGATTTGATGAATGTATAGTTATTTAGAAGATAAACCAACAAAAAACTAAACGCAAGTTACGTATCTACATGTGAAACTAACTAAAAACATGACATCGCTCCCAATCCAATCTAATTTCACAATACAAGGGTTCGAGCACTCCAATGGGAGCTTAATTGAAATTTATCTATCATTTCTCAGTATCAATAATCAATATTCTAAAATCTCCGATGCTATTCTAATACTGATAGTTCCTAATCGTGTACCAGGAGGGCATAGCCGAACAGCAATCATGTAGGAGTAAGGATAAACTAAATTTTCATAACAAAGCGGGCTGACAAATAAACATATTTCACGGGTCAGAATAGCGGTCAGGTGTCACCGTTGAGACCTTCTCCCTTTCTTTGGGCTCAGACGCCTACGATCCTATTCTTTGTCAATCGTTGAAAGAGCGTCTTCTTCCACTTTATTTAATCACAATATAACCATCATTTCCGAAGATCGTTTTCGTATCGACGTTGATATTTTCCATACAATGGAATAACCAATATTTATTATTTTATTGATGTCTTTGTGTTAACAAAGGGTTAGACGAGGGAATTTATATTGCTCAATATAATAACCACTTGGGTTTTAATAATAGTTATGAAAAAGATAGTAAGAGATGATTTAACTATAGGTAATCCGATTTTAAATCAAGAAAAAAATACACATGATATCTAAAGCACATAATACAATTTGTTCCAAAAAATGCCCTTATTTTTATCAAAACATTTACTTAAAATTTATCGTATGTAATGAGGAATCTCCTTAATGAGTACTTTCATGCCATCTTCATCACACATGTTACATTTATCACCCGGGCTGACGTCATCCCTTCGTGGGCGGCCGTAAATACATCTCCACTTTCAGGATCAAATATTTCAAGAAACTGAAAGACGTTTGAAGCATTGTGATTGAGGAAATACTTTTTTTTCTATGAGACACGTATTTTACTAAGACTTAATTATCTGGGACTGTTTTTTATCAAGAATGTCACAGTGTGAAAAAGCGTGTCGATAAACGAATAAAATATCTATAAATAGGTATAAAATAACAAGAAGATATATATATGAAATTGGCCTAGACCTCGTGTTTTTATCATACCCTTTTTATATTATAAATCGATAAAGGACATCAAACTTAACAACTTTGCCTATGGAATGCCTATCTAAAATATTGTAATTTTCATAAAATAATAATAATTAAAAATTGTCGTACCTAGTTCAAACTGAGAATGTATAGAATGAGATTTCTTGCTTCAGTGAAAATAAGAAATTAAAAAAAAAACATTTGATCTATGCTTTGCGCTCTGTAAACAAAAATATAACTTCTTTCGGTATTTTCCAGTTGTATTGATCGTAGTTATAATATCATGAAAATAAACCGGTAAGCGAGAGATTGAACTGGAAAATACAGAAAGAAGTTATGTTTTTGTTTATAGAGCAAAAAGCATAGATCAGATGTTTTTTTTAAATCTCATTCTATACATTCTCAGTTTGAACTAGGTACGACAATTTTTAATTATTATTATTTTATGAAAATTACAATATTTTAGATAGGCATTCCATAGGCAAAGTTGTTAAGTTTGATGGTCCTTTATCGATTTATAATATAAAAAGGGTATGATAAAAAAACGAGGACTAGGCCAATTCAGCAAGAAGTTTTTATTTATAGGTATATGTTCCCACGATTACAAAACTATACACAGAATAAATATACAAGAAAAATTAAATAAGTATACAGACTCACAGAGTAAATCTTGTGAGTAAATCTATGCAAACCAACTCGATATAATCACGCATAACCTCAAAAAGTCATAATAAATCTAAGAAAACTTTACTTATCGAGGTTCTGCATCGGTCTCTGCTAGTATTGCAATGTTGCAAATGGCATATTCACTCATATTCAAAGTATACAACAATAACAGACCCGCCAATTACGATTACGAATGCAAAATTGACCTGATTCTTTCAATTGGACCTGTCAAAGAACTCTTGTCAAGTCTCGACCGAAGAATGGAAACGGAATAAAAAACATTAATACATATTTACAAAAGTAACCGGTGAATATGTTGATACTAAAAATGGTTGTAAAAGTCATAAGTGAAATATCTGAAAGAGTTTTCAACGTGCATTTCATACACTTTGTTTTGTCCATTGGAAATATAACTGAAAGCCTACAGTTGCTCAACATGTTGGATGAAGAAGGCACGCAAGCATGAAGAATTACTCCTTAAATTTTACAGTATCTAATCAAATGTACACCATTTTTAATAACAATAAATACACACATAAAGGCCTACCAGAAATCTGTTTAATTTTTATTAAAACAGGACAGCTACATTGCTACTAAAAATATAATAAGTAGTGTGAAACTAACCATCGCCATGAGTCTTTAAGTATTTAGTTCCATATCGTAACATATTGAAAGCAAACTTATATGTTGGTATGACATTAAATATAAGACGCTGCTAATTATAAATCCAACCAAATTTGAGACAGGAGACTTATGTTGAAACAAACAGAAAACTCAACTCAAAACATATTCGGTGTTATGTCTGAACGAGCTGAAAATAAATGAATCGAATTGAAATATGAATGCTCAAAGCAGTACAGACACATGCGGTACTTCCATAAACAATACATCACCACCCTAATAATTAGAGCATCGTTGTCGCGCCGAGTAGCTTCTTCTTCGTTTGACGCCTTTTTGTGTGATTTTTTTGTTTCCCGCCCGAGAATAATGTCATTATAGCTCCTTAAATGTTGTCAGTGAAGGGAGCGCGCCTTCGCCCGGAGCCGCCGCCCAAGGCGAACGTTTGTTGATACTTAAATTAGCTTGTTTTGACACGCCTCGAACTAATGTTGGTACTAAATGTAATAAATGTCCATAGCTGCACAGGTATTGTTCTTTAAGAATCATTGCTTAGTTACACCAAATAGGTTTGCTTGCTATTTCGCCACTTAGTAAGTAGACAGCTATGCAATGGACAGTACATCGTTAAAAGCAAGATTCATAGTCATTTGTGTAATGATATACCTTGATTCCCACCAACATATTATAAAGAAGGATAAACGACCACTAAATAAGCAGCTCGTTCATATATCTTAGATTACATTTTAAAACATAGTACTAGCTCATATCATAATAGTTAAGTCACCTTCGAATGGCATCGCCATCGTCGTTTACAAAATCCGTCACACAAACTTGTCAAGACAGACAAATTATCAGTATGTTGTCTCAAATGCAAACAACATTGTCAGAGCAACTTGAAAGTCATCGAAAAGCATCGTCAATGATAAAAAGCTATGAATAATGTATGGTGTGTCAATACGGTCGGCTACCAGCTGTATAGTGATCGTATTAATTACCACGAGCTAGTCTATACAGCTATTGTAGTCAATAGCTATAGGAGTGGGTGTAGGAGTAAGTAGCTGCAGTGTTCTGGGTTGACCCTCGACATCTCCACACTAGACGCCCACTGTTTGACTAAGAAAAAAGTGTTTGGGTGAATAATATTAAATACGTTTAAACTTTTTTGACTTTTTGATAAAACAAGCGCCACAAACAAAGTTTAAACATACTCAACTCCAGAGTGTATAGTGACCCTAATTATTTAAATACTTGAAGGCGGACGTAGTGAAAAAAAGTTGCCAACTGCATTGTGCACTAATCACTGAACCCCAGATTTCTTAGTCACATCCTATCACGCGTGGAGTGATATTGGGTGGTAGTTTTCAAGACTCTTTCGTTATTTTCTAGCTTCATAACATTTCCAGGTATTGAAGCGATTAATTTCAAATTTATTCATCACCGTAACCGTGATAGCCCAGTGGGTAGAACACTCGGTTATCGTGCAAACGACTAGTGTTCAAATCCTGGGTCGGGCCTACACCAATTTGTCTTTTCTAAAGACATATGTGTGGTTAATTTATCATGGTTGTTAACGGTGAGGGAAAACATCGTGAGGAAACCCACATGGCTGAGTTGTACTTAGTCATGTGACAGTGTATTCGTACAAAACGGCGATAGGCCTGCCCCCTATCACGTGAGTACACTGTCCATGCAAAACGTGGGTACTCTGAACACCAGGTGACACAGTCACGTGATGTTCAGAAGTATTAGTACCTCTGCCAACCCCTTCGGGGATATTCGGCGTGAACGTTTATGTTGTGTTATGTTATTCATCACCCCAATATGCCTATTATAGAACATTCAAAATTAATATCATAATACATTTAATGAAACCAAATATCCTGACAGCGGTAACCCAAAATTCAAATAACAATACAACTTCAGTAGCCACACATGGCACAGCTAAATCTATTCTCGGACCATTTAATTAGAAGTGATCATCAATCCCACAGTTATTGTTTAGTCTCGTGTATGTGTCAGAGGATGGTCAATAAGTTTGTCACCTTTATTGTCACCTTTGAAGTCGCGTTCAGACAAACAGACAAACAAGACGAGCTATCCATCAAACTGGAAAATCACTAATGTACTCATAAACAACATTAGAATTAATTTGGGGAATTGGGAACGAATAGAGAGTCCAGAAGATTCTTTTTGAGAGTTTATTGTGATGTGCGTGAGAGTGGTTGGATGAATTGTACATTTTAGATAAATAAAAAGGAAGAGTTTATGTTTTCTTTGTCATGAATGCGTGTTCATGTCACTGGATTATGTTATGATTAGAAATAGATTATGTTAGTAATATATCATCATAGTATATATATATGATACATAATGTAATCTTCATGTTTTAAATGTTTTGTTTTATCTTTTCATTTGAATCACATTTAACTATATTTTTGTTCAAAATTGATAGAAGGACAAAACAAACGGATTAAGAGTTGCTTATCATAAATCTACTTGGTCAAAAATTAATTATACTTAGAATTTTTATTTATTTTCCTTATAAAAACGATACTTTGACTTAATGTTATAACAACGTCATTGAATGCCTCCTTTGAAACACGTCGCAAAAAGCTCATTCATATTTTTAAAGCGCTCGAACTTTGCTCCGACCGATGAAAAATCATACTGCAATATTTTACACAATTCTAGCGACGCATAAGGTTTATTCGATGATTAATAATAATTTATAAGATTGTCACAACATTAGGTGGGCAATTTCACAGACCTGGTTTCCGTAAAGTGTTTTATTAAGAACGACGCGAGGTCGCGCAGCGGGGGCGCCAGGGCCCAGCGAGGGGCCTATTTTTCACCAAGACCAGGGCCTGTTCTGCCAAACACATTTTTTAACACCTCGAATGTATTTAAATCAAATATTTACTTTATGAGTCCATCGACTTACATTGCAGTCATGCAAATAAGTGATCAAGTAACACAAATAAAGAAACTGCCTCAAGAATTTTACGACCTATTTTAATTATCGAGATACTTTAAAATTATAATTAGCAATGGATTTTTATATTACTTGATATATTTTTTAAATAATTGGGTATCATATTTTATGTTTTATTTTTGTTGTAATGGACTGACAGAGTATAAAATCATTTACACGGCACTGCCATCCCACTAATACTACAAATGCTAAAAGTTTACTTATACGAAAAGAAAGCTTGTCAATAGTAAATTACTAGCACTACTAGAATAAATTACCAAGTCTTCTTATATTTGTATAACTAAACTAACATTTTATTTGGTAGACTTGTATCAAAAGAATCATGAAATTTTCAGGAAACCGGATATTATGTTAATTCCGGATATTGTATTTAAACTAAGTTTGTATTGGCTACCAGAGTCTAAACACATAACCAGTGTCTTTAGTTGACTTTGTATAATTATAAAAAGTTCTATATAGATATGGCTTGCCCATTATCTTCTTTGAGTTTAAACTAGTGTTTATCACTAGTTAATGCAGAGACTAGACCGACGAAGACTTTAACTCAATATAATCCTTTAAAATCATCATGATATTCTAACCTTCATAAAAAAATAACTCTGTTTGTTTAAGCAATTGATGTGGTAGTATGTCAGAGTGGTGTGCGGTGGTAAATCGGTGGAATGTCGTCGATAAGTTAACCTTATTAGGCGGACGGCGCGGCGGGCGGTAACACTTCGTACAGCCTCGCTCTTACCACGCTACCTGCTAATATTACATTTTACCTATAGGTGTTGTGATAAAGCTCGCTCGTTTATACCTATGTTCTTTGTTGTGGAATTATTTTATTTTCCTTTTATGTAAAAATTTAGCTTGTGGTTAATTAGTATTAGTGTTTTTGTGATGTTCTCTCACTTTTTTTGTACAGTCATTGAATACATTTAAATTTATTCGTATTCCTATACGTGGCTTTGAAATCCTTATTTGATTGTAGTTTTTTCGCTAGCATTAACAGGAAGTTCTATATATATATATATATATATATATAAGTTGGTTATAAAGATTAAAAAAATCATATAATCTAGGGTTATTGATTTTCAAAATCAAAATGGATAGATAACCCTTCCATATCCAAAAATACAGTAATTTGGCACAAACAATATAAAAATAATTAACGTTTCTTTTACCATAAACGATCTCCTGTATACCACCCTAAAATTGTCCAAAATGAAAACATACAGTAAAAACAATAAAATACAATATTAATTCACTGTAAACCATACATTAACTTCACAAATACAAATAAGTAAACAGAATCTACTACTCGTAGCCACATCCGAACAAGAACTTATGTAAATGAGTGAGTTAATCTAGAACCATATGCGTCTAATTGAAACGGCATCCATTACTGTATAAACTACACTTAATTGATTATGTTATTCAAATAAGAACACACTACTTACTACCATTCCTCACACTACGTCGTAGGAATGTTGATCATTTATATTAATAAACCTGTGTGTTTGTGAGTCCATACGTTAAACTTGTCAATAAATTATGTTCGATTGAAAAGTGATTTAACTCATTTATTTATTTACCTCTATAGTCTTCTTTAGAATGAGATCGTTTTTAGTGATAAGACTGCCAATTGTATTTTTTGGAAGATTAATATTTTTTGTACATGTCTTTGGTGATGTCCTATAAAGAGTTGCGTTTCTATCTTCCCAACATTCTTTTTCCATAAAATCCAATGACAAACCTAACTAATGCATGATGTCCCGTTGTTGCAGATCACGAAACTGAAAATCGACAGTAATCCATTCGCGAAAGGATTCCGCGACTCCTCCCGTCTCACAGAGTTTGAGAGGTAAGCTTCTATACCTTCTAGCTACAAACAATTTTTATTTTTATCTAAAAGAATGGAACTCTTCAAACCAAATGTTTAGATTTTCAGCTCTAAAGAAAATCATAAATCTTTCAAGCAGTGGAAATCGGAAGTAGAAATAAACTTTTGTTATAAATTTAAGTGTAAGGAAAATGCAATATTTCAGAATGTAAAGAAATGACTCTGAAACATTGTATAATCCAAGTAATAAATTAATATTTACTAGAAAAGCATATACACAAATAAAGTACGGTAATATTGAAAGCTCTACTAATGGAAATGCAGTTGATATGTATTCAATGCATAGCTGTAATAACAGATTACAAAAGTATTAAATTCGATTGATTGCGTATCGATCGATGAAGCCGTAGTCTATCATTATTTCTACTTTCAATTTTTCATTACATTGAGCAACGCATAAAGCAATAAAGGTTCTGTTAGAACTGACTTTGTTGTATATTATCTTTATGATGAGCCTATGATGTTCTTATGTACATAATATAATACTCGGTGTTCAGGGTACGCAAACTAATCCTAAACTTGCCTTAATAAAATTATTACAATCACTTCTTATAAGCGATCAAGTAGACAACGGTAGTTTTTTGTATTATTATAACTGAGATTCATATATCTGATATTATACATACACTAGGTACCTACAAAATCTTTATTTGATTGCCCAAAAAATATTCACGAAATATGGTTTCCGAAAGTGATTTAACATGTTCATGATAGATCATTATCCTTTAGAAGAAATATGTCCTCTTTGCATTCAGCGAAGTAAAACGAAACCTGCAGAAATCGATACCTGCTACCTCAGTTACGAACCGGTTTAGAATCACAAACTAATATTTGCTCAAAATTAATATTGCTACCAATACCGAATTGAATTAAAAATCGAATCACGATTTTTCTTTTCTTGCATTTATTATTGTCAGATTAACATAATATTTTTAGCTTCATATTTCTTGTGATTTGGTACTATGTCAACAAACTTCATTGGGGTTGACTTTTTGTTACAATATTTAGTTAAATTTTCTTTTTCTTTTCTTTTGAGATTTTCAATGGCTCCCGGCGACTTCGGCAGTTCAGTCTACCCCGATGAAGTGCGGACATACGCTCCAAGATTTAGGTACTTACCATCTCAGTTACAACTCTTTCTTTCTCAACACAAAGTCAGTGTAAGTAATGAGTTTTTTTTGTATTTCCAGAGAGACGATGGAGTCCATGTTGGCGGAGCAGCATTACCTGCGGTCTCCGCTGCGCCCGTTCGATTTGGATCAGCACAATAATAATTTGACGTTGGAGGAGAAAGCGATCCTGGCTGCTAGATCGCAGTTGTTTCTCCGGGCGGCGTACCCGTTGTACGGGGTGCCGGCGGCCGCGCTGTGGGGGCAGTGGGCCTGTTTAGCTCCGCAGTTGTTGGCGCAGCAGCACTTGGCGTCCGGCTCGGGGCTGCAGCTGCCGCGGCCCGTGTACCCGGGCGGGATGCCGTCGCCGGCCGCGTCGCTGGCGCAGCACCGGTTCTCGCCGTACCCCGCGCGGCGCTCGCCCGGCTCCTCCCCGGACAGCCTGCGGGACGCCAGCCCGCTGCCGCCGCCGCCGCCGCACGCCCCGCACAGCCCCACCTAGTACCACCGCGCAAGCAGCTCTGATCTCTTTAGACGCGATAAATATTATTGTTAATTTAATCGAAACACATGTGCTCACTGACTTTTGAGTCTACATTGTTGCAAGAATTATGTTTTAAGTGAAGAAAGGGTTTTGATGGGTGATTTTATTTATTAATAAGTACAATGAATTGTCTCGCCCGCGGCGGCCCACCCGCACCAACACACACATTCGAGAGTAGCTGTAGGCTACGACTGTACCATATTGTAAAATAAATTATTATATAGCTTATTGTATATGTACATTTTGTAGTTATTGTTAAATGTTCCTAATAGTTTCTGATTTGTGGTAGTTTCTTATTAGCGCAAATGATGAAAGTACATTCTTCAGCTGATAGATGGAATTGTTGTTTTCTTCTCTGTTGTAGAACTTTTCTTAGATCGCATTCAAAATGTCTTAGCAATCTGTTTTAGTATGTTTGGAAATGTTAATTCTATTTCACTTTTACAATTGTGCAATATTGAGTAAAAATGTTAAATGGCTAGACAAATAAATATTATGATTAGAAAATCTTGTAGAAAATGGAGTGTATTAAATCAGCTGATTCGATGTTCGCAAGTGTTGTGAGGATTTGGTAACAAAATTAGACTATAACATTGCGTAAAGATAATATAAAATAGTATTATTACAAATAATATATTCATAATGTAAATAAAACATTAAATGTTTGTTAACAAAGCGTATTCCTTTTATTTGCCTTCATTCACAATAGTAGGTAGTTGAATATATACATAATTATTGATCGGCTGATATAAAGTCATCTAAGAACTGCTGTTTAAAGACAAATAGTTGCAAATTAAGTTTCATTTCTGTAGTAGCGAAAAACCTGTTCAGCATCATGAAAACAAACCCAGCCATAAACACCATCCGCTACTGATACTTTTGAGAGCTAAAGATCATTCGAAAATCTATTTAACTAGTCCGTATATTCTTCATATACACAAATCATTAATTAAAACTTCACCACCCAAGGTGAATGACCCCGACGCAATAATGCACGGTTAAAGGTATCAATTCTATGAAAATGGTTGATAAATGAGGGTTTAAGATTGTAGATCTCACACTCATACGTTTTGAGCGATGCAAATTGGCACCTGTGTGAAAGCTATCCTCTTAAGGTGACGCTAAATGCGCCCTCGACATTACACCTGTCTCTTTACCTCGCCTCGCGCTTTGCCTCGAACATTTTCTACGAGAGAAACTTTTCATTGCTTTCTTGATTCGTGAGATAAACGCAGCAAAGACTTAACGTAGTCATTTACGAATTAGTTGTATAAAATTAGAACACCAAGATTTTTCACGAAGTAGAGTTTTGTCAAACAAAAGTAGCGATCAATAGTTTCTGCCTATCCCAATGGGAAAAATAGGCATGACATTAAGTAATAAGTAGAGTTCTGGTTAGATAAAAAGGGAAAGGGAAGGAGGGAGGGAGGGGAACGAAATTAGACATGATTTCAATAATCTTTTTATCCTCCTTTTATATCCTGCATATTTTTGCATACATTTTACGACTTGCCAAATTTTATATAAATGATTGTCAAGGCAAAAGTGCATGTGCCATTTTAAATATCACATGGTTATAAAATGGAGAGCCTGCTATCGTGCATGAAATCCATGTAATGATTTTCATGAAACTGAAAAATCTATTTTATTAAAAAGAAATAGTAACTACAGCGTATTTATTTAGTTTTTAATATGGTAACCTGTAGGTTTGAGATCTGTTGCATTCATTCGATGCAGAAACAAAGAACAGCTAAAATAATTATAAAGTTGGTGTTGAAATGGAACGTGTAATAAAAGCTCGTTCCACTGAAACCGGTCCTACCTGCTCCGTAAGTTTCTCGCTAGATGGCGCTGCCAGTCGCAGTTTGGAAAATATTCGCCTTGTTCATGCATTGGAGCTGTGAAGTCAATTCTTTGAGTGAAGTCAACTAATACATGACTATACAAGTTGAGTAAAGAAATAAATAAAAAGTTTCTTAACTGTGAGTTGGACGTTGTTTGTTTTGAGTTGCTGTGTAGTGTCGGCTTAGAATAGCACTACCCCATTTCTTCCGGTGGGTGTACGAAAGAGGCGACTAACGGTATTGGGGTTATTAGGGGTTTTTGGGCGATGCCGTTGGAGACCCATCACCAACAACCTCTATTTTACTATATTTTCCCCATTTAATTTTCCAAAAGTGGCTGAGGTATTTCTAATTCCTTAGCTCTTAGTTCCCCTTCTAGGAATTAATAGCCGTGAGTATATGTATATGAGTTTGACGTTATCGTATTTTTATTTTGTTGGGCTTTTCTTTATTAATCTTAAAAGGCTATTTAATTTTTAACCTTGGATGGTTATTATACGTTCAATAAATGGTATTGTATTGTATATTAATGACTTTACCGTGAAGGTAGTACACACATACATATAGCCACGGATACATATTCCTAAAAGGGGAAGCCAGAGCTTTAAAATTGGAAATTCCTTAGCCAAATTTAGAAGATACAAGGAAAAAAAATAATAAAATAAGCAATGGTTAGTTATGGGTATCCAGCTACATCGCGCAAAAATCAAACCTACTTTTAATTTGCCTCTCGCAACATCCGCTGATAGAAATGGGTTTGTGCTATTTAAATACGTCAATATACAACAAAGGTAGTGTTCTATTCTATTCTAGTAGTTATTATGTAGTTCTTTCATCATCTGTGCGATATATGCGTTTGCTATTTATATTCATTTATTTCTATTGAAGTCAAGAGTTCTATTAGAAACGTAAATACTCGAGTCCCTTTCTCAACATGCAATTACGAAATCAAAATCTCGACAGCTAAGCCAAGTTATAAGTTCAATTTAAACAACCCAACGACATTTGGTCTCCTCGTTCACTTTATAATGAGCTAATCATTTTGAGCGTTAACTTGGTCGTAGGCCGAGGGAATCGAAATACCTAAATTACTTTGAGAATATCTTGCTACTGCTTTGCCATTAACAAGTTTACTCAATTATTTTTGCGTTTCAAGAATTTTGTTGGCCGATTATACTCATTCACGGTTATAAATAAATTATTTGTAAGCACAATAGAGGTTCAACTGAATGTTAGGTGAGATGGCGGAGGAACTATTTTAACTCAAACGATGAGGTTATTTCAACTCTCTCGGAAGAACACAAACAGTTCACGGCGAATTTAAAAATACTGATTTATAAGGTAAAATAATAATATAAAATAAACTATAATTGAAGTTACTATACAGGCTACGCACCTTGTGTGAAGACCACTGTATAACTATGTATGAACCGTTTTTTGAAATAAATAATATTTGTATTTATATGAAAAGATTGATGGATGTAAACGAAGCTAGAGAGGTTTGTCAGGATCGTGCGAAGTGGCAATCGATAGTCTCTGCTTGCAATGGGAACTTATGGCGTGAGTTTATATTGTAATGTATTTTGTGTTATGTATGTGAGAAGTTTTTCCCTTTGATGTACCTCTTAGAAGACATAAAAGTTTAAGAATTTAGATTGATACTGGTAACTCTCCTCCCATCAAACAACGTTGTTATCGTCTTTCACCTGAAAATCAAAAGGCACTTATTGATGAGGTGGATAAGATGTTACAATGGGATGTGATTGAACCGTGTGAAAGTCCTTGGTTATCCCCAGTGTTGATTACTCCTAAGAAAAATGGAGAATGGCGTTTTTGTGTTGATAGTAGGAAACTTAATTCTGTTACTCGTCGTGACGCTTATAGTCTACCTTTTATCAGCGAAATTTTAGATAGTCTTAGACAGGCTAAATTTCTTTCTAGCATTGACATAGCTAAAGCATTTTGGGAAATTCCGTTAGATGGCGCTGATCGTGACAAGACCGCATTTTATGCCCCTGGTCGTGGAATGTTCAGATTTACGGTCATGCCATTTGGTTTAACCAATGCTCCTGCTACACAGCAAAGATTGATGGATATTTTGTTTAATCCAGAGTTCGAGAAAATTCTTAAACTTTTATGTCTTCTAAGAGGTACATCAAAGGGAAAAACTTCTCACATACATAACACAAAATACATTACATACATGTAAGTATTTTTAAGCTGGATGTGTTGATTGTGTAAGAATTACTTCTACGGTAGAATAGTTTTTTAAGGCATCAGTACTACTAATAGTTTTGATAAAAAATAGAACACAAAACTTCTTAAATCAATAATTTATGCTCAGTGCGACAAATTGGGTACAATTAGCAAGGAGTCAACAATGTTATCATCTCTGGTACAACACGCGACGCCGGTCTCCTCCATTGTGACATAACACAACTATTCAATTAAAATTAAACAGTAAACTGGCATTGAACATTCAAGTCACAGAGGGCGAGGGCCGGAGGGTTCATCGAATTAGTGCGACGCGTGGCCGCATTACCCCGACAAATTTCACTCCCGGAGGCCCTCGCTCCCTGAGGGATGCAGCACTAATCTAATCTGGATTGAAGCTAATAAATGTTGCACCCACTGACACAGCAGGTCACAAGAATTTATTGCTTGTAAAAGTGTTTCCAATCGTAAAAACGATTGTGATTGTCACGCTGCGGTGCAGGATTCGATCATTACATTTTTCAATTTGTTACTTGATTTTGGAAATCGACTTCTTAAAATTATGATTGATGAGATCTTTGTGATCCCTTCAAAAATAGCTAGATGATTTTGGGTTATCATGGAGGGTTATTGTATTGCGATATCTGTAAAAAATCTGCATTTAAAACCTTATCAAATATCACGGCACAACAACGCTACTAAGGCAGGCATTTCACCTCTAACAATTCTCCCATCATACCAGTTATACAATACTTTAGACATGTACAAATACAGGACATCCTGCAAGTTTACATCGTTCGGCAATATTGAAGTTTCAGAGATAAGATCCAAGTCTCCCGGCGTAGACCGCGCGCGGGTAAGCCGGCATGTCGAGAGCTAATGCTCTGTTATTGGCCAGTCCCGTCATAATCCCCATTTAACTGCGGGCTCCCTCGCGCGTGCCACGAATACCCATAGTTCCGTTTTTCTGTTTGGCAAACATTCACACTCGTCGTCGATGTAAAGGTATTCTTATTGCTCCGCTTTCTAAACTTCCTGGTTACAACTGTGTTCGCATTTTCTGCAGTCCGATTTTATTGATGTTTTGCTGTTCAACAATCTTGGGTATGCTTAGATATAGTAGATCGTAGGAATATTTTGCATCGGAAGTATTTGACACAGTTTACTGTTTGCCATATGAAATGAATTGTGAAATCTTACGTAATTATCTCTTGAATAAGCAGGTGATGCCTTGTAGTATGATAATGAAAAGAATCTCACAGCGAATAATTAGGTAGCTGATTTGCTGGCTCCTAATTAGACATTCGAGATAAATAGATAATGCCCACAAATAAGAGTTTTATAGAAAAGAGAAATGTTAGGATTTAATTTATATATCGCTGCTTTCATATTATAGGGGCACATCTATAAAAATTGAGATTTCGAGTTTGAATAATATATGGACATTTCCTGCTTAATGGACATACACTTATAAAGTTATATGATTTTGTTATTATTAGTTTAATTTATTTATGACCGATTTTGTGAAAATACAGAGGCTCAAAACTCTTTAAACGCATTTTCCCAACAATCATGTTTTTTGAATTGTGCCCCTAAAATATGAAAGCAGCGATATGTGAATACTGATAATGAGCTTTCACATGCTTATGTTCTGCAACATATTCATAATTTATTTCGACTCATCACAATATAATAAAGCCTGAAGTCAATCATTAATAACTTAGGTATACTCAGCTACTTCGGAAAAGGGTTTCATCGGGAAGGATATTATGTAGAAATATAAATAACACTGAATGTGCTAAATGGATGCAGTGAACATCTTTACGTACCACAATTTCTGGATGTTATACAAACCATTCCACAACATAACATCCACTAATTCTTATATTCTGTATTTTTTATTACTTTTATTAATTATCCTGAAATATATGCCTGTTCTCGAAGAAATAAAACGGAGGGTACGATTATTAAAATTTAATATTCCATCGCTACTATTTCACTTCTTCGTAACATGAGAGTGATCTAAAATATTTCAACAGGATCAATATATAAAAAAAATGTTTTAGTTAAACTTAATTTTATGTCTTTTCTTTGATATTTTCTGTCTTACGGCTAGTCACAAGGTATAGAAAAGAACGTTAGAATTTTTAGGTTTGCAAGCAGTGCCCCATATGTCACATTCTTTAAGATACCTATAATTTACATTAACGGTTCCGTTTTTTAATATGCTTACACGGTAACGTAAACTGTATTCGAAGAGTGTTGTTATCACATCACATTACTAGTCAATACTTTATTCACATATGCTTAAAAGCTAAAGCTAAAGCTGAATCCCAGACGTTGAAATTCAGGCTTATTAAAAATATTCTCTGACGTAGGCCCTCAAAAATACTTTCATTTATTTGATGCTGTGTAGTGTGGGCTTAGAATAGCACTACCCCATTTCTTCTGGTGGGTGTACGTAAGAGGACGTACGCATTTTTGGGTAATGCGGTTGGAGACCCAACACCAACAACCTTTATTTTACCATCTTTTCCCCTCTCAACTTTCCAAAAGTGGCTTCCTTAGCTCTGGCTAGAAAGGGTAGCCTTTCTTGGGATTTATAGCCCTGATTATATATATGTATGTATGTATTATGATTTATTTATTCCAGATTAAAACTAACTAATCTTATTTCTTAGGCTCCTGATTATCTCTAGTAAAAATTTTTTAACTCCAAGATATATATATATTTTAATTTTTATTAATAAAGGGTCTAATGTATTTATCCCAATACAAATACGTTTAAAATCGTTACTCTAGAGGAGGAGATTAAACACCATACATATTCGTTCTTTTTGACTTTTTGATACTTCAATGAGATGTGCTTTACAAATAACTTGTGGAATCAATAAAAACTCTAACATCGAAACGTTTCTCTACTTTCCATAAGCTACAAGAACTTAAATATCAAACTTCAAGTACATCCCAATCAGGATCCTATTCGTTTTTGTTCACGTCGGTGTAGTCGCCATCCCAACTCGTAGAATCGCCCGATAAAGTTATTTGCGTTCAATAACGCAAATGATCTGACTTTTCCCATTTTTCCTCCCCTCACCCCCTCTCCCACTGCCACCCTCTTGCGGCGCAAAGTTGAGGGCATTAGCGTGTTATCGGCGGCCGCAGTGTGAAGACGGCCCTACCTGCCACCGCCTGCCTCCTACCGTTTACACCTTTCTGCTCTGAAATACCGCGTTACTCAGGATACATTCATATTTATGTTTCTCACCTACTACCTACCTGAATTTTCGCAAATTATATACTTAAATGTTGAGTTTTCAACTGTTTATGATTAGTTTATTTGTTTCTATTTGTAACTTTCAATAATAACTCAGACAGTGCACTATAAGTAGCGTATGATTCACACGGCTATCATAATTTACTGCTCTATATCAAATTTGTGGTAACATTGGTATAGATATCGAATTTGCGCAGCGTTGGTCCCCCGAGGATTGAAGCCCATTGACAGGTTATTGATACAAATAGTCGGAGTCCCCCGCCCTGCCCCGCCGTTGCCAATAAAACCTGATTGATATTGTGTAAGTGCACACGGAAAATGTGGGAACTCGATTAATGTTACTGCCGAATCCGAAACGGGGAAATTGAAAAGAATCTTGTTCTGGTCGAGTTTGGGCCGTATGTTGTAGGTAGTAAGAGCACCGTGGGAGATATCGGGGTCCAATAAAGCCATTTGTATTGATAGTTGGAGGCGTGAATAGTGTTGTGTGGCGAGTGTGTTACGCTCGCAGCGCCGGTGTGTCACGTGGTGTGGTGACTTGGTGATGGTGTTGGTATGCACGTGTTAGGAATAGTCTCGTTGCATTGGTGTCATCAACACATATTTTAATTCTAATTTGTGAAACGAACATTTTAATAAAAAGGATTCGCAACGATAACATCAAAGTTCTAAAAATATGGGAATAATTTTGGTTAGAAATTATAAATTGAGGAGGTTCCTCATTATACTTAAAATGGTTTTAGTTATAAACAGGAAAATTTTATATCAGTTGCAATTCAGAAAACGCAGGAACCCGTGACAAAACATTATTACCCTTCATCATTTGTTATCGAGTCAAAAACTGAATAATAACAAACGCAAGCAAATTTTATCGCTTGCTCAGC
Organism: Bedellia somnulentella; assembly: GCA_963576735.1. NCBI lineage: Eukaryota > Metazoa > Arthropoda > Insecta > Lepidoptera > Bedelliidae > Bedellia > Bedellia somnulentella. The sequence continues at coordinate 7,095,032 of OY755175.1, read as the reverse complement.
TCTCAGAGGGTTCAACCAATCATATTAATATAGTTTTGATCGCTCTTTTTCACAATGAGAGGTGGGTGGTAGGTCTACCCCATATCACATGAAACTATCATTAAATATTTATTGCGCTTTTATTCTCTCGGTAAAAATGTGTTACGCTTGAGGTATTTTAAAATTCGATTTAAATTATTATACGATGCTCGTCCAGTATAAAATTATAAGGTAAAGTGAAAGTTTACACTTGACAGTGTATTTTGATCACTTTATCAATTAAGTCATCCATCAAAGTTGATACAGTAATACCTCAATCAGTAATCACTGCGGAGTAAGCAATAAAAATAATTGATAGTTAACAAGCGGGCCGATTCCCCACACAGATATTTCCCGGCTCCATTCTAACATCCTCGAGGACTGCAAAATAAATCAATTACGTACAAGCAGCAATAACAATTACACTTGTTCAATTCCGAAGTGATTTACCCTCACCGTGGAACACACACATATATTTGTAGTGACACACACACACATATAGCGGGACCCTCCTATTGCGCTGGTAATCACTGTATCAGTACTAGCTTGTCTTTTCCAAAATACACTTGCTCGTTTATGATACCCTAATCATGGAACCCTCTGAATGGAGCGAGCGACAGACTCGCAGCCAGGAAGTATGAAATTAAGCTGTGTATGTATTACGTGTAGAGCATATTTTGGTGTGTGGTGATGGCAATGAGATGGTTTGCGTAGATGTCTGTGTTCAGCAATATTGTTAATGTTGAATGAGTTGTAGAAAAGGAGTTCGGTATATTAAATAGGCTTGTTTGTACCTCTGTTCAGTCGAGTATGTTTTTGCAATTGCAATTAGTTGTTGGCCAATGTCTTATTTTCTTTTTCTTTAATAGGAGGAGAAAATTAAGACATATCAGACAGAAATAAAGTAATTTATTTCATCTGTAATTATAAAAAATACATTTACTCAAATTATACCATGAAGGGCAACGGTGATAGGATTGCCCCTTACCAAGTTGAAACATTTCCAGGATAAAAATGCGTAATCTCAAACCAAGCTGACCAAATAAGTTTATTCAGCAAAAGTTATTTATTTATTTATTACACACTGTAAGTTACAACAAAAACCTATATCAATAATAACATAGTATGACATGTAATCATATGAAACTATGATCATTAATAATAATAATAAACTCTATTTACAATTAAAACCTAATAAATTCATAGCTAGAGCACTACAAAATAAATGTTTATACATTGATATGTTCATATTGATGCCATAATAAATCGAACCTGATTAAAAATAAGACTTATAACATTTCAAACATACATACATATACTCACGGCTATATTTCCCTAGAAGGGGTAACCAGAGCTAAGGAATTATAAATTCCTCAGCCACTTTTGGAAGTTGCCCTTAGTTGCCTCTTACGACACCCGTGGGTAGAAAGGGGTAATGACATACTAAGCCGGCAGTACACGGCAAACATATAGCAGCTTTGATCTTTTTCTCTTAGCAGTCACTGTTTCTTGCTAAGTTTTGAGGAGTTCTAGTATATCTCTCATAGATATTGGGAGTGAAGTAACGTACGCTGAATCATCATCATATGCATTTATAATGAAATTTCAGAAGATGTGACAGCATAATAGTTTATTTTAAAGTATTAGATTCGAATGAAAAAAAATAGTTTTATTTTATTATTTCAAAAGAAACTGGGTGTTTTGTTATATATTTAAATGGAGTAATTTGTAAATATCTAAAAGCTATGCAATATGGTGGACGATTTACTACTTTGAAGCCACACTCCTGAATGGCAGCCTTCGCAATACGCGCCGTGTGTTAACTAACTCACCCGCGGCCAGTTTGCCTCTCGGTTTTTCTTTAATAGCTTCTCTTAAATTATGCATAGTTGCATAGTGTATGCATAACCTGCTGCGGTGTTATAATTTTGTCCTTTTTAATATACTCTATCAACAAAATCCCTTTAGAATCCGAAATAACACTGGCAATGAGCTTTCCAACTGATTTTGTCATTTCAAACTATTAAGACGGTGGTATACCCTTTTTGTGTCACTGCATTGACTCGTGCTTGCTTTCGGGATCGTAGTGATAAACCCAGGTTTCATCCCGGTGACTATTCGGTCGAAAATAATTGTAGGATTATCGCTACAGAGCTCTAAAAACTCTTTACAACATTCAAAGCGCAATTGTTTCTGAGCTGCGGTGAGCATTCGCGGCACCCATCTTGCACTGACTTTTGAGAGGTTTAGGAAGTTGTGAAGAATGGAGTGTATGGTACCTACGGATAGCTTGGTCATCTCTGCTAACGTATGGATCCTAATTCGTACATCTTAAGTTACAAGTTATTCAACTTTTGGCACATTTTCTTCGGTTGTGGCAGAAACAGGCCCACCAGATCGAGGGTCATCTTCTACGCTCTCTCTTTCCCCTTTGAACTCACTCGACCACTTGTAACTGTAGAAATCGAAGGCGCAGAATCTCTGTAAAAATTCAACATCTCTTGTGGATTCTTTTATGACTTTTACCTTGTTTGGTAAGAAACTTAATCACTGCGCGGTGTTCCAATTTCATCAACATTTTTGGACCGGTCATTTTAGATGATCGCAAATTTGAACCTGTCACCTGAGATAGTGTCACTGGCTAACCATAAACAAAAACTACCCTCATTACTAACAAAAAGTAACCGATACTGTATATACTGTGATATACGAACCGGTACATTAAACGTCCCTCGTATACTCACGCTACTAGTTTCCATAGGGATAGGCAGAGACTATCGATCGCCACTTTGAACAATCCTGACAAACCTCTTAAACTTTTACATCCATAAATCTTATGATACATGCTCTTTTCTTCTTCATACTTCCGACGCCTGCCTTTCACACTCACTATTTGATAATGTGTCCCCCGAGGTCATCCCCTCTTAACATAACCGTCCACATAAATCATTTATCTCTTATGTTCTGAAATCGCAACAAAATTAATAATCAATGTGCTACTAAACCAAGAACTCTTCACCCAAAGTGTATTAATAATAGGTGGTATAAGTTATCACGGAGTTATCTTTATCGGTGCACTTTGTTAGTGTCGCATTCTTCTTGATATCAGCGCGTATCATATTTCGCTACATTCTCCTCGATGCAGTATTAAGAAACTCGTAGACAGAGATGTAAAGAATGTGAGATGATTTTGCGAAAGTTAGCATGATATGGATTTTTTATAAGCAAAAAACTAAAGTATAAGAAAGATGTTATTAAAGGAAAGAAAAATTTCGACACTGGCGGGGTTCGAACCCGCGACCTTCTTTTTTTTTCTTTCCTTTAATAACATCTTTTATTTATGAGTAATAATCCCCACATGAGGAATTCATGTCAAAAAACATTAAATAAAGTATAAGAAATTTCACCTTTGTACAGTTTCAATATCATAAAATATTATTTTTTTGTGAATTCTCGCATAGTAAATAATTGCTTACCCCAGGTAACCACGTAGGCCCAGGTCTCTTGGTCACTTCGCCAGACACTTAACCTTTAATATACTTTTATTAAATGTTATATGAAGTAGAACACTGGTTATCGTGAAAACGACTAGTGTTCAAATCCCGGGTCGGGCCTACACCAATTCGTCTTTTCTAAAAGACATTATGTGTGGTTAATTTATCATGGTTGTTAACGGTGCGGGAAAACATCGTGAGGAAACCCACATGGCTGAGTTGCACTTTGTCAATGTACAGTACAGTGTATTCGTACAAAACGGCGATCTGAACACAAGGTGACAAAGTCACGTGATGTTCAGAAGTATAAGAACCTCTGCCATCCCCTTCAGGGATATTCGACGTGAACATTCATGTTATGTTTATATGTTGTGTTGCTATAAAATATATTTTTTATGATTTAATCCCTATTTAGAACATCCTTAATCACAATATTAATTTGAAGGAAAGTCTATGAGACTGATAACATATAAACTAGCAAATATGATCGGTAACGATGCGCTCGTAAAATCGGATCCCGCTCCAGCCAACGAGGTTCGGAGCAAATTTTATTATAACTACTTTTATATCAGCACTATATTGTACACACTAAATTTGTGATAAACAAGTGCTTTGTATTTCATTTTGTTTTACTCTCCAAGCTTGGTTCAACACTTCATCTGTAGTCAATTTTAGATACTCAACTCTAAGTAATTTGAATTTGTTGCGCGTGAAACCTCATGTGGGGATTATTTTATTATTTAATCAATTAAAGAAAAATTTCGACACCTGCAGGACCTGAACCCGCCCGGTCGTTCTACCAACTGAGCTATGTCGCGCGTGCAAGTCCTGCTGCCCGGGTAGTACGAGCGGTGTTTAAACTAGTTATCGCGTGGGATAAAGCAGCCATCTCTTACGCACTTACTTAGTATCGTATACTGCCATCTCATTCTGACCGTTATTGTGTCGATAAAATAGCGCTCGTGCTAGCACTTCTATCGCAATAAAAAATATAGTGCACAATAGTCTTTCATAAAACCTACGTGCTTTTTAGTACTGCTAGGGGCACATGAAGAGGATTTTTTAAGTATATTAATGGCAGAGATATATTTAGTCAATGTGGTGGGACGAGTAATATGAACAGAAGACCAGTAAGAGAGACACTTAGGATATAAAAAAAAATTGTCCAAGGAAGTAGAAATTTGAATTGTGAAAAGTAAAAAAGCATAAACATATTGATGATTAATGTATCGCAATTTTATTTAGTATTTTCTCAAAAGTGGCGATAGCGTCTGTGTCTTCCCCAATAAGAACTAATGACATAAGTATATGTATTTATCTACAAAGTACCCACCTGAGATTATCACCAAAGCATCGCATTTTGCAGTAGATAGTAATGGCCAAAAAACTTTTTCTTACATACACTGTTTTGTCGGCTAATTGAGAAAAGGTGATGAAATAAAGTACTTAAGTACTTTGTCATTGTCATGAGTTTCCTAACGAACAGTCCAAAAAAATTTAAGGGTCCAGATCTCCCGCTCAATTCATAAAATGAAACTTCATTAAAAAAGAACTTAATGAACTTAGAATACACATTTTAATTGGTATATCAATCTCATCATATATGAGGATGCTTGCAAACACTCGTGTTTATGTAAAAAACCTACTGTGAAATGATTTTTTTCAACTCAAACAATGTGGTCACAGACGATATTTATACGTACTAAGCACATATCATGGCCATAAATCACAAAAAGGGGTAGCCAGAGCCTCAGAGCTAGAATATCCTCAGGTCGAAGCAACGATCTTTATACCACCATTATTTGGCAATTTCAGCTACAAATCAGCTTCTTAATGTCTGGTTACCTTCGTTGGATTTATAATCATGAAGTCATTTTGATATTTATTTTTTTATCAAATATAAAGGACGTTAAAAACGTCGCGGCTATTAGCAAACGTCAAAGAAAGAAATCGAAGGTGGAATGATGACTTTACCATTTACCAAGTCTTTCCACCACATACGTAAGCTATAATCCTCAAAGATGGAAGAGTGTGATATGTTTTCGGCGAAGTTGACGGTTGATAGTATCAGTGAGACATTGTGAGGTGCATTGATGAAATATGACAAGTCACTATTCGGATTGCCTCATATATCTCTTTGTTATGTTGAACGCGTCATTCCTCACAAGATTTCGCTTTTAAATTATTATAGCTTTATTTTTTTATTGATATTTTGCTATCTAGATCGTCAATCAATCGACGGTTAAAAAATCTGAAAGTCTCATTTTCGATATCTTATAAATCTACTATTCTGTAAATGTATCTGTTTATTTGTCACAATTGAAAAGTGATTTTTGGGCGTTGTGGTCGGAGACCCATCACCAACAACTTTTATTTCACCATCTTTTCCCCACGCAACTTCTAAATGTGGCTGAGGATTTTTTTATTCCCTAGCTCTGGATACCCCTTTAAGGGATTTATAGCCGTGAGTATATGCATACATGCATGATGAAAAGTGACCTGTAAGTAGTATTAAATTTACTTGAAATATAGAAATACCAAAGCAGCTGTAACATATTTAACAGAGCGTTGAACAGAAGTAGAGAAGTGTCACCTAAATTACGAGTACCAGCCGAAGTCGCGCCCGGTGTCCTGTGAATGCTTCATAACAGTAAAGGTTCATCAGTCACACGGCTCATTGCGCTAAAATTAAAAGCAATAAAACGATACAAAGTATCAAATCGGCCCCTTTTGCTTCACAGACGTATACTTTTACAACAATTAAGTATCCGTTTTAAATTTTATTGTCACGGTTCGTAAAATTCGCGTTGTGCAGCCATTATACGCAACATTGTTGGATTGAAGACATGTAACGACGAATAATTGTCGGATAACTAATCGTACGCAAAGCTTAAAGATATGAGTTTAAGGTGTTTGGTGATGATTGTACTATAAAGCAGAGAGAAAAGGATATAGCCTTAATTTTATTTCTTTTCAGTCATAACATTTACACATTTTAAGAGATTTGATAGCTTGCTGTGTAGTGTCGGCTTATAATAGCACTACCCCATTTCTTCCGGTGGGTGTACGTAAGAGGCGACTAACGGTATTGGGGCTTTTTAAGGGATTTTTGGGCGATGCGGTTGGAGACCCATCACCAACAACCTTTATTCTACCATCTTTTCCTCACTCAACTTCCAAAAGTGGCTGTGGAATTTCTAATTTCTCAGCTCTGGCTACCCCTTTTAGGGATTTATAGCCGTGAGTATATGTATGTATGTATGTTTAGGTTAAACTTGCAATTCCAATGCATGTGTAAGAGTTAAAACGAAACACAGACTGATTCTGGATGTATATCGCTGTTCTTTAGGATTGTGTACACAATACCTTCACTATGTCTCTTCTGTGACTGTTTGTAAGGTCGTAAGTAGAAGTAAACATTGGCAAGATTGTGGCATGATCGAGAAAAGAATAGAGATAGTTTTTTCCCCACTTTATGTTCTTATCTCTTTGTGGTTAAACACATATCGCAGGGATAACCTTATTTTGAATAGCCTCTAAGCGAAGAACGAAAATAATTTACATAAAAACTATCATCAGACCAACCAATACATGCCTTTATGCATAAATTTGGAGGTCCTCATAAGATTGTCATTTTGCATGCAAAGTATAAGATAACCTGGGACCTATTTGTGAATATTGTTAGTAAAGAACTAAAGCACTAACTATTTGCTATGACCTAGAACTGCGAGAAGGAAATAATCACAAAGTTTTATTAGATATCAATAAAATTGTAGGAAAATAATAGATATAACGATCTAGTCGACAAGAACTGAAGCCTTCATTAGTTCTTTTTCGCACATTGTATGCTAATATTTATGCACTTTTAATAACGCCACAAAAAGCATTTCCGTAGCAGTTTATGAGAAAATTGCTGATATGATCAGTAGTTAAGCGTCATGGTATCATTTTATTATCGTGATACGGATATTACCGAGCATGAAAGGGTAGATATTGTGACTTTTTGAATTGATAACATCAACATATTTCGTGAACTTCATCGTCATTTATTCATCTACGTCTCAACGGTAAAACGTTTGGCAAGTTTAAAATCAGTCGGATGACATGGGGTTTTGAAGAGGATTATTATCCTCAGCTTTGTTACCACTTCATACTTTATGCGTAAAGAAGCGCATTTTAATTTTATTTTAATAAATGTGGTGTGGCGGTAAAGTCGCAAAGATCTCGCGGTCGAGGCGTGGTCGTGCGATCTTATCGCGGCCATTAGCGAGCCCCGCGCCCGCGCTCTATCTGCCGCATCAGACACACTCCGTGTACCGTCGAATACCGCTGAGTATACCTGTTTGTCAATCAATACTGGATCTACTTGCACACTATTAAACCTCATAATCCGAAAATAGTAACCTAGAAGCTAAGGAATACTGCACGCCGCCGAGTCAAAGTGGAGTCAGTTGTATGACAAGACAGGCTGTTTATTTTGTTGGTAATTTGCGTGATTCGGCTGTTTGGTCGGTGATAGAATAGTTAGTCACCTGGCTGATGGACGGGGGCGAGCTGCTAAACGCCTTGTCACTCTCTCGTTAGGCGGGATTCGGCATCCGGGGAATGTCTCACCCACGCCCGCCGCCCCGCCAGCGTAGGTGCTTAATGCGTTTCATATTTAATAAAAACTGATATCGATCGAGTTCGGAGAATCTAGTGTTGCGGTGTTATAATAAATAATAGCATTAATATATCATAACAATGTAGCCGTTCAACATTTTAAAGTGCCACTTATTTTGTAAAACACACCTTTTCTAGTTATTGTTTCCGGCGACGAGCATTACTAAATCTGATGGATTAGGCTCTTCAGTTTGTTATTCAACATATTTTTACTTTCTTATACTACTTATAAAATGAAAGTGAAATAAATACTATATACAGACGGTTGATAAAATTTGGACTTGATCAAATTTCAAATAATTTGGAGCTTTAGAAGCCGCTTGTAAGAAATTATGTAGAGTTGAAAGGTATTGTAATACATGTACAAACTGTGATCAATTATTTTACTTGTTTACCCCAATAGTTTTTATGTTTTTATACTTCAACAATCAATATAATTTTTTACACATGATAGAAGAAAGACAAAAGGGTCATATTCGTTGTTATCACAGTGAGTAACTATTGCAACCGAAAATTCTGTACCAACTATTATTATGTTTTGTATTTTTCCAAATAACAGAAAGTGTTTGGAAAATTATTAGAGCACATTTTTATTTAGTAAAAAATTGTTAGAATCACAATCCTACTGGTTATAAACCAGTACACTAGACAGACTGTAAAAGTTAGTTTAGCTGTTATTAACTGAATATCAGATGAAAATCTGACAGGGTACCAACGGTAAGTGTCGAGTCAACGATATGAACATATAATATTATAATATGAAAAAGTATACTGAAATAAAAATTATATAAAGATAGTACAAAGTTTATAGATTTCTAAACATCTAGATTTTTCTTGAAATCTATGTTTTTTAGCAACATAATTTGTATTTAATGGATATGATAGGGGTTACCATCTTGTTTGATTGAAAGGCTTGTGACTTTTGCTATGAATTTTTCTCACAAATTATTAATAGCTCGACTTCAGATGTGTCGGATTTAAATCACTTGATTTAATGTCTAGATTCTAGACATTACACCCCACAAACTCACAATTCTTACGTCTTCACAATCAAAATGAACCAATTTGTTTAGCAAAACTATAAAAATCACCTCTTCAATTTCTAAATTCCAAATTAATTAATTTCCTAATTAACCTAACACTGTTTCGCAATAAAATTTCCGGAATCGATCGAGGACAGGTGAGGCGAGCGCACGCACACGTTGCATTCTCATAATTGTTAGTTGTTAGAAGTCCGAGCATGCGTGCTAATTGTTGATCATTGGCTTGCGTTGCGCTCGCGATCCGCGTTTTGTGTTCGCGCATCGTCTACTATTTTTTACCTATCGATGTCGATGCATTATAGTTACGGACAAGAGAAGCTTGCTTAGAATTTTAATCAGTCAATGTGCCAGCTAATGCCAGTAGAAGTCGACCAAGAAGGAAACGACATAGATGCATGGATTGTGTTAAAAAAAGCGTTTGGAGTATGTAAAATAAAAGCGCATTTATAAAAACCTTGACCAAAAACCTCTTAAGAGCATTGATAAATAAATCTCTGGAGTTTAAGTAAAGTGACGATGTGCAGGTTCTGGTTAATCCAATGGGAACTAATAGTGTAAGTTACATAAGGTTTCGAAAATAGTGGACAGCTTAAAAACTGATAAAAATAACTAGGCAAAGTTGACTATTTATAGACAAGTTTGAATACACATTCGGAAAAGCACCGCCTTAGGTATACCGAGTGAAATAGATGGGCCTGAGTTCTCAACTGTGCCAACACCTTTGTCATACCAGACTGGTTAATAATATAGAGCAGCGCTACTGCAACCCTAGCACTACTACGTTGCGTTTATGACATGTTTGTCAATGTCTATGGATTGTCTATTTTAATCGGAAACAAACCATTTTCCTAATAATTTCTTACTCCTACGCCTTCCAAAACATCAGTGCCAATCGCAAAGTTTGAGGCACCAAATCAGATAGGCAACAGTAGAGCACGATCGCAGCAACCGATCGAACAGACAAATGGCATACGTTAGATTGTATATCTGCGCAATGTTTCCTGCTCCAGCCGATTATAGGTCGATATCAGCGATAGAGGCCGATGTCAAATAGCAACAATTTATGATCCATGTATCACGGCGTGATCGTGACCGGGTGGCGGGGGGTGGGGTGTCGGCGAGAACAAAGGATCGAATGAAACGAGCCGCCGCCGCTCTCCCGCTAATAAGCAATAAACAAGGGGGCGGAGTCGGGAGGGGCAGCTGAGGATCATCTCGAGCTGCGCCCGCGCACCTAGCTGGTGCAGTACTGCATGATATCATCCATCTATCTAATATGCAAGTTACAACGAAGCGCGGTTCTAAACTTGTAAATGTGACGCTAATGATCGAGCATCCATTGTGGGTTGAAAACGTAACTTGACAAAGCGAAAATAATAAATTTCTTTAAAAACATTATCTTAATAACTTCAGTTGTTTGCAATAATATGATGGTATAAATCCTTAAATTTATTAATAACGCTAACATTAATATTATCGATAATTACATTGAAAAAAACATCCTTTCAACATCACCTCACAGGGAAATGGGTATAAAAGTGATTAACATTTTTGTAGTAAGGCGAAGAAGTAATTAAATTGATAAAATTTAAAAACTCTTAGTCTTCTGTACACAAATAAATGCAGTAGTACTATTTATGAGTTGTACTTATTACAACTGCCTCTGTGGTGTGGTTTTTTATGAAGCGCTTGGTTGCAAGTACGGAGGTCTCGGGTTCGATCCCCGGGGGGTACATACATATACATACATATACTCACGGCTATAGATCCCTAGAAGGGGTAGCCAGAGATAAGGAATTAAAAATTCCTCAGCCACTTTTGGATTTTTTGAGTGGGGAAAAGATGGTAATATAAAGGTTGTTGGTGATGGGTCTCCAACGGCATCAACCAAAAATCCCTTAAAAAGCCCCAATACCGTTAGTCGCCTCTTACGTACACCCACCGGAAGAAATGGGGTAGTGCTATTCTAAGCCGACATTACACGGCATGATACCCCGGGGGGTAAAACTCACAAATTTAATTTGTAAGATTTAACCCAGTTTGGAAGGATATTGCAGGTTTGAATCACCTGATTATTAAAAAAATAAGATGATTTCGTGCTTCGGAGGGCACGCTTTAGTTAGGAGCAAACTCGAATTTAATGCAGTCATATGGGCTCCACATGAGACGAAATACTGTCTCATGTTGGAGAAAATCCAAAACAAATTTACACGCTTTCTTTATTTTAAAATGTATGGAGTCTAATAAATAAAGAATTATATTATTTATTTATTTAATAAAAAATTATGTATGGAGTCTACCCTTACTATCCTTTGATGTACCCTACATTGTTCGTGTTGGGTATGGTGGGGTACACCAATCTGGGTGTGAGGAGGGATCTCAACCTAATTCTTTATTTATTTAAAGTATTGAGAGGTTCTACACAGAACACCATCATAATGAGCCAACTTCGGCTGAACGTACCAAGTGGTGCGCTTAGGCGGCGGCTGGGTCGTCTCCTAACAATTCCTGCATCGCGCACTAACTTACTGAGTGAGAGCTCTCTTACACGCGCAATAGTTGCAGTTAACCATATTGCCGAACAAACGGACATATTTTCCTGTTCCTTGGCTCACTTCACAAGCGTAGCTTTATATTTTTTGTGTTATGGGATGTAAGATTAATTTGTGTGGGTTATGTTTTTAACTTTTTTTTTTGTACATATATAAATTAGTTGTATTGTCATAAAGTAAAATATGTGGGTTATAAACCAGCTATAAATGTATTGTCTATAATTGTATGTTGTAAAGTAAAATTTAGCCGAATTGGATTTAAATCTGTAATGGTTATGTTTATGAATGAATAAATAAATAAAAATAAAAATAAGTTAAGCCGTCAGTCCCGGCTACTATTACGGTAGTAGTCGTTAGTTTGGCAACCCGCAACTGGCCTGGCTGGTGGTCTAAGGCCAAATCACCCTATACAGGGTAGGCTCGAGCCCCTTGGTGGGGACATTATATGGGCTAGGAGAAACTTATAACAGCAGTACAGCAGCAATTTTTTGTGATATTGCTATATATCCAAATTAACCGTACACTTAGTTACGCAGGCAAATTTTCTGGGCTTCTTTAAGGTTTTCTCTCAACTCAGCAACGTCATCAGCCAATAGACGTCCACTGCTGGTCATGCTGCAGCCTCCTCTAATCATATGTGGTCCTCATCCATCAAAATCCCGCAACCTTCACCGGTTCATCTATATCCCAAACTGAAACACAAAGTAATTGTAAAGAAGTATTACTGCATGGCTAGCATGAGTAATTTTTTAACAAGATAACGCGTGGTATAAAACAGCTATCTCTTACGCACTTACTTAGTATCGAATACTGTCATCTCATTCTAAACGTCAAAGTTACGATAAAATAACACTCGTGCTATGCCTCCTGTATCGCGGATGAGCTAACGCGATGTGTCGAGTAGACGAAGCATGAACAAGCTTGTAAATACGTTTACGACTGCAATCAACATACCGACTGCACTCTGTTTATCGTTAACCGCTAATAATGTTGCACACTATTTAGCCATTTTTTTTCTAACACGCAAGTACTTCTCATAGTGTCTATGATAGTGCAATGCAATTTCCAACAACTAGCGTTGCTCAGCCGGACCGTAAACAACTGTGTGAGCAGTAATTAGTTGAGACCGCCCCGTCATTAAGTGAGAGGTAAAAAATTGTATTCTCGTTAATGCCGCGACGTTTACACGATTTATGTATGATTGTTAAATTTGCGACTTTCTTGTAAGGTGTGTGTATACATGAATCAATATACTGACGGTGGACATGGCAGGTTCTAAGAGTATGTAAATTTTTACTAGGATGATTTCTTGTCTTTTGGATGTTGTTTTGTTTTGCTATGTAGTGTCGGTATAGAATAGCTCTTCCCCATTTCTTCCCGTCGGTGTTCGTAAGAGACGATTAAGGGTATTGGGGCGTTTTAATTGATTTTCGGGCGATACGGTCGGAGACTCGTCATCTAAAGATCTCTTTCTAAAGATCAATCTTTGTTGGAAATCTTTTCCCCACTCAAGTTCCAAAAGTGGCTGAAAATTGCTTGTTTCGAAGCTCATGCTACCCCTTTTAGAGATTTATATTCGTGAGTAACCTGTATGGAAGTATGTTTTATTTTATTTCATTTAAGCAAGATTTCGATGTGGTGTATAATTCCTTATACATTGTCGTACGATATGATGTTTTATTTTTAAAATGTCATTTAAAAATCAATTACCAAATCAAAGTCGAATCATGTCGTAATTTCTGCTTGGTCGTATTTAAGTCATTGGCGTGTGAAAGTGGTAGATGAATTTTATGTCATCTATACTATAATAAGACTGTAACGAGGTCAAAACTGTACATTGAAGAAAAAAAAATAAAAACCGGTGGAATATGTTTTATTTTCGATACTGAAGCCAAATTTGCAATTTTTGAAAAAAATATCTGTCTGTCTGTCTGTCTGTATGTCCGTTCATCACGTTAATTCTACCGGACCGATCTTGATCAAATTTGGCATGAATGTAGATTATATACCTGGCCAACATATAGGATATAATTTATCCCGGATTTCACAAGGGTTCCTACAGGAGCATAAAAAAACATAACTTTTACATGGTTCCCCATATTTACACGATTAATTTTTTCATCGACCGACTTTATCGGACTCTTCATTAATAGTCTTTTTGGAAAAAATAAGGGTTTCATCCATTTTCATCAAAATAATTGTCCATTTAATTGTTTGTCAATAGTATGACTACTAGATATATAGGATATCACAAATTTGAAACTTATACAATTGTCTGCGTGGCGTAGCGGTATACCGTTTAGTAATTACTATGAACGAAAGACCCAGGTTCGAATCCCGGGCGATTAAAGTCTTTTTGAGACTTGTTTGCTTTTGTGTTAGGTTAGAATAATAGGATGCACTAATCCTTCTTTTTCACATTCAACTATGCGAATATGTATGAATAAAGATAATTGAAAGTATATTACATATTTTTCTGAACAATTAAAAAGGATTTTGTGAAATAGCAAATGAAAGTTAATATAGAGATTTTTGTAATTTATTCATCTAGAAACATAATACATAGTGCGATTGAATTTATGAAATTCATCTATCCATCATTAATGAGTATATATTAACGGGCATAAATCTCATAAAAGGGTAGCCATAGCTTCAGAGATAGTAATTCTTCATCCACTTTTGGAAATAGATTAGGGAAAAGATAGTTAAATAAGGGTTGTTAGTGATGGGTTACCAACTGCATCGCCCAACAATCACTTAAAAAGCCTCAATGTCCTTTATATTCTTTACAACGCCCGCGGGAATATAAATATGAAAAAACAGAAGTTGTGATAGTGTTTAGGTGTTTTGGATGTAAAGCGGATGCAAAAAATGTAGTCCACGCGGACGAAGTCGCGGGCAAAAAGCTAGTTAATAAATAAGTACATATGTTCATTTGTGCAAAGTGATAGAAGAAAACAAACTACCTACTCACATAAGGTACCAGTAGTATTGATCAACTTTTATTCTGAGAAAATAATAGCCCATCGTAAATAGGAGTTGATTAAAAAAAATATAAATGTAGATCAGATTCTTTAAGATAAATGTTCTTTTGCTCTTATAATAGATCCTTTCAGACAAAACCGCACATATCTTAGTACTCCTAGAGCAGCAAATAATTATAAGTAAGTATTAAGCGGTGACGTCCGAAGAGAGTATAACATTAGTGGGATGAAGGCAGCTCAGCTCGCGTGGAGCGCAGACAGGTGAAGCGCGAACGACCGATCTGACGGCTGTTAGCCTGTCCGTCCGACCGAACTTAACGACGGCTCCACTCCACACGGCACACTTAAACACCATCTCACAACGTACATGCGAAACAACACATCTACAATCGCTTGTCAATCACACCGCTTAAACAATCGCCTATTCTTCACAAACGCAAATTTAGCGAGTGGTTTATCGGACTCACTCTGTCGATAGCAAAGTGTTCGGGTTCAAACACCGTGACTGATGTAATTTGTCGTTTCCCTTGTCGGACGCGACGATTGGGGCAGGTCTATTTAGTTGTCTATCCGATTCCTAGAGCTGGCAGGCTGGCAGACTGGCAGCTGGCACTGGGTGAACGGACGACTGACAGGACACCGTTATACAATCCACTTAGAAAAACGTTTGCATATATACTTTAAACGAACCGTACTAAAACAATTCAACTGTCGACTTTACCCATTTGTGTTTATGCAATTTATCTGCAGAAGGTATGGCCCGATACTTCCTTGTTAAGATATTGCGAATAATAATAATATATTTTGCAATAAATTAGATGTAAGCTTGATTAGGACAATTACAAGTCTGTGATGGTGGTGGAGTTCCCACAGGCGCGATATGGGCAGATCGCAATCGCATCCGGGGCACGACCCGGCTCGCACGTGGAGTCAAACGTCTATCTGCATTCGGATCGACTGATTACGATCGATTATCTGCCGCGACCGCGGAAACAATACCGCGCACTTGCAATCTCGATAAACGACCATATTAATGATTGTAATTGCGATGCATCGAGATGTTCCGTTGTCGACCACCTTATGACACACGTTACGGGCTACGGACCTCACTCGTTTCTTTGTTCCCTGGAAATTGGTTGTGTTCACGTTTTTCATTATAAATACTTATTTGTGTTTCAAACAATGCGCCCGCCATTAAACCCAAGTGAACACCTACAACATTAGTCATAACATTTTTCTGCGGCGCTCCTCAGACTAATACCGACTCGCTGCTCAAAATTAATCCTGACAACGCCACAATAGACCATAATTATGAAATGCGAATGTTATTCCTGAAAGATGGGTAATTTTTCTCCCGCTTCGAACAATACTGTTTGGTAATGAAAGGAAGCAATCAGGCGGTGTCTGCGGAATGTAGCCTCAGCTAATTTATGTGCGCTCGTCCACTTTGCACTTTGCGACGTCAAACTTTGTGCGAGCACCCATGACTTAGCTCGGGACATCCCAGACACACAACAACTCAAAAATTGTTCATACACTAAGGCATTCCTGATTTACTAGCATTTTTGTAATTCGCAAGCTACTCGTTCCTTAGTTTTTCTAGCATTGATTTTTTTATATTAATATAGCTTTGATTTTTAAGATGTTTCCCCCACAGGTAAAAATACCTTATGAATGAAAAATAAGAAAATTTTAGGTTAAACTTATACAGCTCCAAATATCATCCCAATTTAAAATCAGTAAAGTTTTTAAGCTATATTTTTTTAGCAGACCTATCTTAATACATTCCTTTTTATCCACAACATTGTAAGGCTAGTGTTATTGGTGAGTGGCGAGTGTATGATTTGTTCGACACATTCACGTCTCCGCGTATCGTATTTAAAATTAGTGCCGGCTCAGAGATATCAGTATTTAGCGTATTGCACGCACGTCTGCCGCCGCCGCCGCCCCGACACCAGCTCGGTACGTGATACGTCGCTCTCAGACGATGGGCTAGCATATGAATTTATCGTGAATACTGTATTATTTACTAGCATTATAAGTATAATTTGCGAAGCTGTCGCAAGGGCCAGCTATAATTTTCTGATGGCAGCAGATCCATCAATACTCGCCCGGGGCTGCGGCCGCTTTCAATTTGTAGGCCGCTTACATCGACAGCAATTACTATCCGGACGGAAGGCCGATCATCGTCAATATACGCGCTTAATAATGCCTAATGACACTTAATAAAGACGGAAAATAAACGTGTTATGATTATTTATTATACACCTTGTAAATGTTAACGGGTCGGCGTTTCTTTCTTCTCCTCGAACGCTTCTCTTGGGTAAATATTACTTAAAGTTCAATATTACTGGAACTTTATATTATCGTGCTATCTAGTTTTTAAGTTTAAGTTTCCATTAATATAGTTACTCTACCATTACTGTTCACTTAAATGTTAACTTTTTAAGCCAAACTCAAAGCGTATCGTACAGAATAGAAAGTGCAGCGAAGATAGTAAACATTTCATGTAGATAGGGATATGTATACGTATGAAATAAAAAAACGTATCCAAAACTTTTGGAAGTAAATGCAAGCAGAATTCCTGGAGGAGTGGCTGGGATACCATTTCATACCAGGTCAGTGTGCCCTCTCTGAATAGATTCACTATACATTGAATGAATGTAAATATTATACCACTATTATCTATTATAACTATTATCGCTTATAATAATTATCAGCCACGGCAGAATCTTCAAGCCAGTGTACCTTGCCCGATGCCTCGTAAGTTTGGCAACTCTTTGCTGTGTCAGTTACCCCGGTTCTTCTTAGGATCAACTAAAACTTTTCAGGTCAAATAGTGTAGCGAAACTCTTTACATGTCCCTCTGAGAAGTACAAACACATTGTAAAAGACATTGTTAATATACTATTTTATCTCATATATATTTTGCCAACAACGCACATTATTAGTGATTATTTACATTCTAATTTTCTTTATATACAAGACGAGAAACTATGAATAAATTTAATATGATATGGGCAAATATGGTCTATAGAAGTATATGCCTAAGTACCAACCAAAGTTAAAATAATGCCTTCTCTTCATAATTCAATCTTAGGTAGAGAATAATCTAGGGATGTCTGGAGCTAGAAATATTTATTTAACTTACTTATAATCACGCCCGTTGCTCCCATTGGGGTAGGCGGAGACTATAGATTGCCACTTTGTACGATCCAGACAAATCTCTCTTGCTTCTGGCACATTCATCATTCTTTAAATTTATTTAATTGTCACTCTTTCTTGAATCCGTGTAGTGTCGGCTTAGAATAACACTACCCCATTTCTACCCGTGGGTGATCGTAAGAGGCGACTAAGGGTGTAGGGGCTTTTTCAGTGATTTATGGGCGATGTGGTTGGAGACCCGTCACCAAAAAAAAATTATTATTACAATCTTTTCCCGACTCAACTTCCAAAAGTGGCTGAGGAATTTCTCATTCCAAAGCTTTGGCTACCCCGTTTAGGGATTTATAGCCGTGAGTATATATATGTATGTATGTCTTTCTTGAATTATAAAAAAAGCAAGCCCATATCAATGGCTTGTGCTACTTAACCGGATTAGCTAGTTTTATTTAAGATTTGAATGTAAGAAGTACTAGAAAATAACTCGAAATCAAGTTAATCAGCACATATTATTTTCATCAACCTTGATACCTCAGTGGGGAGCTCCACTGCGTCTTATACCTCTGTATCTCTCTAGGCAAGTTGGTTCGAATCCTGAGTCAGGTCAACACCAATGTGCCTCTAAAGTCATATCATATGCATCGTTTATTTATCAGGGCAGTCTTACGGTAGTCTATAATAATAATAATAATAATATACTCACGGCTCTAAATCTCTTGAAGGGGAAGCAGAGCTAAGGAATTAGAAATTCCTCGGCCACTTTTGGAAGTTGCGTGGGGAAAAGATGGTAAAATAAAGGTTACTGGTGATGGGTCTCCAACCGCATCGCCCACAGTAGTCTATTGGTACAAAACAGCGACAGAGCTGCCCCTATCACGTGTGTGCACTACCCGTGGGTACTCTAAACACCAGGTGACATTGATTTCACGTGATGTTCCAAAGTATCTTTGCCACTCCTTCAGAAATTTACGGCGTGAACTTTTTTAAGACCACCAAGATAGCCGTTATTCAAACTTAAGAACCTGTATCAATCAGTACCATACATTTATAAATACATATACATACATACATACATATACTCACGGCTATAAATCCCTTAACGGGGTAGCCAGAGCTTTGGAATGAGAAATACCTCAGCCACTTTTGGAAGTTGATTGGGAAAATATGGTTATAATAAATGTTTTTGGTGACGGGTCTCCAACCACATCGCCCAAAAGTCACTTAAAAAGCCCCCTGTACCCTTAGTCGCCTCTTACGATCACCCACGGGTAGAAATGGGGTAGTGTTATTCTATGCCGACACTACACGGCAAATACATATACTCTCTAACTAATGCCGTCTAGTACACTGGCTTAGAATGTCACTCCCCTTTTTGCCCACGGGTGTCGTAAGAGGTGACTAAAAGTATTAGGGCTTTATAAGGGATTATTAATTTATGCTGTTGGAGATTCATCCCCAACAACCTTTGTTTTACCATATTGTGAGTAATTTCTATTTCCTTAGCTCTGGCTACCCCTTCTACGAATTTACAGCCGTGAGTATATGTATTTACGCATGTATGTATATACTCTCGGATGTAAATACCAAGTTGGGTAGCTGAAGCTTCAGAATTGGAAACTCCTCATCTTTTGAAAGTTGAGTGGGGAAAGTAAGGCAAAAAGGGAAAAGAAGGCAAAATAAAAGATGGTAAGAAATAAGAGACTAGTCTCCAGCCGCATCGCCACAGAATCACTCAAAAAAAAACAGTCGGGGTTTGTTATAAATCATAAATATCATAATGCTTAGGTCTCTTCAAGCTTATTTCTCCCACGGATCATATAGTGAGTAAAATACAACAGAAATAACTACTAGCTAATTCTTCTTCAAGTCTCATCTAACTTCAACTTTTTACGACACTCACAACAAGAGATACACATGCTGAGATGCTAACAAATTCATCATCATTTTCTTCACAGCTTATAATATATTCCCACACTGAGGGTTCGAGCTATCCATAATAGGCTGCTTTGGGCTAGCCTAGTAAGATTTGGCAGAACTACTACTGTGATAGTAGCCGGGACTGACGGCTTAACGTAACCTAGGAAATTAACTTTTGCTAACAACATTGGAATCGAACCAGAGACTTCCGAATTGAAAGCTGAGCACTTTACCACAGGAGCAGTTACTTACAAATGCTTATCTATAATAGCCTTTAATAAAATGACAATGAAGTTTGAGATACATACAGACAAACATATACTCACGGCTATTAATCCCTAGAAGGGGTAGCAAGAGCTGAGGAATTAAAAATTCCTCAGCCACTTTTAGAAAGTTGAGAGAGATGTAAAATATCAATGACTATTTTGCAAAATCCTGTCTAAAAGAGAATCTATCTTATACTTTTATAGTACAAGTCAGTTTTAAACTCAGTTTAGCCTTTTTCTCACATAATTGTAGATATTTTGTATATAATCAGTATATAATGCTGTGTAGTGTCGGCTTAGAATAGCACTACCCCATTTCTTCCGGTGGGTGTACGTAAGAGGCGACTAACGGTATTGGGGCTTTTAAGGGATTTTTGAGCGATGCGGTTGGAGACCCATCACCAACAACCTTTATTTTACCATCTTTTCCCCACGCAACTTCCAAAAGTGGCTAAAGGAATTTTTAATTCCTTTGCTCTGGCTACTCCTTCCAGGGATTTATAGCCGTGAGTATATGTATGTAATCGGTATAGTGTCGGGTTAGAATAGTACTACTTCATTTCTTCTCGTGGGTGTTCGTAGGAGGCGATTCAAGATATAAGCGTTTTTAAATGATTTTTGGGCGATGATAATTTTTTGCTCTTTTCCCCACTCAATTTTCAGAAGTGGCTGAGAAATTTTTTATTCTGAAGATCTTGCTATGGATAACCCCTCTAGCGATTTTAAGACGTGAGCTTGTGTATATTATCGAGAATTTTATAAAATAAAACAAGTATAATGATTGATTTCTGTTTATTCACCACAGAGGGCTCTGCCCTGATATGTGTCCACTATTGTATGCTGCTCACGGGTTATTTTGGATGTCCTATTTAGTATCACAATTAAAACAAAATACCATTTTGATATATATGACTTTTTTACTGGACTAATTTTATATTAGATATTTAATAAAATGCGTTAATTTCCAGTATGAATATGAATTTAAGTCATAATTGAAATTCTTTCTTACTTTTTTGTCATACAATATGGTTTATATTATTTCGTGTGACAACAAAATTGGTTTTACCTTTATTCATTACTTATTGTATAATTAGTCTACAAAATCAATTATGCTTAAATTTCAGTTAATCTGTTGGTATCCTATTAAATAACTTTATAGGTACTTCATTCAAGAATTTCAAAAGCAACTTAAAATCATATTTGATACAATGCTTTTAGTAATATAATAAAATCTACCACAAAAAATATATTAACCACTCCTAAACCTGTTTTGTGTGAATAAAAATGATATTTTTATAGTGAGCAGCAGAGTGAATTAATGTTTATCTACTAAAACATTTAGGTACTTATTTAACTTAAACTAGAACATACAAACATCTACACCGTTTTTTATAACATCTAATATTTTATTTATATACAGTATTACTACTAGGAAAATAATTTATTAAATCACTTTACAATACATACATACAATATTTACCAACTACCTATTCAAGTTTTGTAGCAGAATATAAACAGGTTTGATACGACTTCTTACTAAACTATAAAACTGATTTTGTGCTATAATAGTTTTACACATAATATTTATTTTCATTAATGTTTACATTCCGCCCAATAGCTCTTGTGTAGTGTATTCCTCTATATTACATTGAAATGGTATTATGCAGCCTAACTTAATTTATTATTTTGTATAAAACATAATTTGGGCAATTATATTATAAAATATCCGCATTTTTACTTTATTGACCCTCCGAAATAAAATTGGTTTAATCTTAATTTTAAAGAGGTAAATTGTTTGGTGGCTGTTTGTCCAAACATTCTTACAAAAGCAATTTTTAGCAAGTTATTTTTTTTAACAAAATTAGTTAAGTTACATACTTCATGTTCCATATTGGCCGGTCTAAAAATACAACACATATCACATTTATTCGCTTTTTCAGGAATACCAATACTATAAGACATCCATGTTCACAATTCGATTTACAAGAACATAATAATTTTTAACAGAATCTTAAATGTATGAAAATGTAAAAACAATAATTATTTTAGAGTACAGTTTTTCATTTACCAATTATTCTCAACGGGAACCTTGATGCTAATAACAACTTTAAACTCGAGGGCTAACGACGGTGTTTCTTGATTTTCGCTATGATGCTAATGTGATAAAGTCGAAAGTTGTTTGGCAATAAAGAATGCTTAGCCATTTACCATTTAAGTGAGACTTTGAGTCACTTGAATGAAAGCTTGTACATTATTTTGTTGAAGAAGTATGGAAATATGTTATTACCTGCCTATCGAATAAAATATCACAAATGAGATACTATTCAACATTACCAACACACAATATTTTGAAGTAAAAAGGTTTTATAAATAAATTGTACTAAAGGAATGTTAAGTTAAATGTAAAATAGTCACATAGTTATTTTATCTATATACATTAATTACCGATAAATCTATTGACTTCGGTTCCTAAGCACAAAAACAATATTTTAATAGATATTTAAGTTTCCCTCTTAAAATAATATCCTAGACCACCGATTCATAAAAATCAATAAGCACAATCTTTGGTACAATTTTACCTTTTATGATACTTTGTAAGCTTTTAATTTTATATTTTACAAGTTTAGCATAGTTTATAAATACAAGAAAAATAAATAATAAAATAAATACTCACAATCTAACACTTGCAAAGATATAAACGAATAAATTATATTTACAATAGGAACCTCCAGTAACTCTAATTTATTATAGAAGACATTAGTAACTACATTATGTCTTTCATCGACACTATTTCACCACAGTTCGAGTCAAATGAGTCACAGCACTTTCGAATAGCTCAGTTAAGGTTTAGTTTGTATATGTTCAGAGAGGATGTCTTGGATTCGAGTTGTGGTCTTGTCGGTTTGATGAGGTGGGTGGGTATGGGCAGTATCGTAGTTGTTGCGACTGTTTTTGAAGCCAGAGGTCAGGTGGTAGTGCTAAGGGTTGTGGCCAGGCTGTAGGCCACGCCCTGCCGCCTAGGGCTAGAAGGTGTAAGGCCGCGGGACTTCTCGCCCAGGCCGCTCGTTTCTCTGCTTCTTCGTCCCCAGGGTTTCCTCCCGCATACAGCCGCAGAGGCGACCGGAGTAGCTGCTGCTCCATCAACATCAACTCCATCGGATCTCTGTGGAATAATCCAAATACGCGACGTCAAATATGGGTTTGTAATACGTTATTTTTTTGTGTGGGTAACTTTGGGTTATTGGGGCTTTAAAGTGATAGTTGCGCGAATCGGCGCGGTCACCAACCATTCTTTGTTTTACAATTCCTCCAATACTCAACTTTCGATGGTGTATAAAGATTTTCTTATTCCGACCCCTTTTCGGGATGCATATTTATGAATTAACGTAAGGATCAGAAATAGTGTACAAATGTGTAGTGTTCGAGTGTAGTGTGGTAACGATACAGCGGTTCCGTGAAGACGTATTAGTCAGTCGGGCTCTCAGCGGGTTTGCTCTATAAAACGCGAGTTCCAAGAAGATTCCGACCACCAACACCCGCACGTGGCCCACTTCATAAAGTTAATAATATCGGATGTGTCGATGCAAAGCTGTGCTCTACACCTCACTAACGTCCTCCGCTCTACTGTTATTGCGTTTGTGTTCCTTTTATCGTGGTGTGCTAATTTTAAATTTGTATATCAAAGAACTTTAAATGCTTCCACGGTCTCGGGTGCAATTCCTATAGTGTAAAAATCAAGATGATTCAGAAGACACGATAAGATGTTGGACCAGCTACTATAACAAGTTGTTATAGCACGCACTTGGTCAGCGTAGTTGGCTATAGCGAAATTACATACAGGACATATATATAGACTGTGCGATTATATCGCGACATACGGAATCTTTAATTGTGCATTTTTCTTCAAGATAATTGAAGTTTAAGACAATCAAAGACAAAGATAACCTACATCAAATACGAAAAAGTATTATTAGGTAAGACGATTGAGAGCCATTGCAGTTTCGTCGAAGTGTGTTTACGAGTGCACTCGCGGCAGTTAACGAGGCGCTCAGAGTAGTGTTGTGCCGAGCAGGTTTATGGCTGCGCCGGCTCCCTCCTTCACTCTTTATCGATTCCCGGATCCTCTTCAGCAGACCGCCACTGAGCACGCTTCTTGCGATTATTCTATTTCCGAGCCACTTCCAACGCTACGCCGAACTGGCCAAACATTCGCGTATTTATACTTCGGCTCAGACAAAATAGGAAATCTAGACTGGTCACGGAAGCATTATAGAAGTACACCTTAGCATTAAGGTAAATTCTAAATACACACTTATTTTACCTAATCTATATTATCCCTGCTACTATTCCAAATTATTTAGTCCGTCGAATTCCACCGACTTGCCCATTTCTTTTCATTGTCTCCACTTAAGTTTTTAAGGAGTAAAATCGAGTTAAATTTCTCATTTGATAGCGATGAACGAGCGTGACGGCGCGGTGAAGCTCGAATTGGCATGACATCAGGAGATGCCGTATCGAATTTAATCTATCACCGCTTGAGCATCCATAAGGCCGCGGGCGCCGCTCTTTTCACACCACAAAACAGGTAGTGCCCTTTATAACCATTCGTAATATGTTTTATTAGCCCTTCGTTTTTATGAACTGTTTATATTGATCAAACTTGAGTTTTACTTTCGGATTTTTCTGTATCTGTAAGTGAGGTGAAAGTGTGCGATGTTATTTTTCTGATTATCACCCTCGACTTCATCTATATATAAACTGCATGTCATAATAGTCGTCCTAGTCATACCCGGAACAAAAACAATTACAACAAACTATAAATCTTTGAAAAAAACCGCCGCAATCCCATGATATTGATACGATACAAACAAATAAAATGAAATAAATCGGTTAATTTTAACTGCAGCATTCCATGACACTAATGTTCGAAAATTTACACGTTTTTGTTTCAAGTGCAGAAGGCAGTAAGCGCCGCGGGATTACAAGCCGTTGAAGCGGTGTGGAGTGGGCAGTTAGAACGTTTCTCGGACAAGCGGAGGCGGTAAAGGCATATTTATTATGATCTCGGTATCAGCAATAGCCAACACTTTCCGGCGGCAAATTACAGGGCGGCAGATCTCAGAGCCGCCGCCGCCGCCGCCCGCTAGGGACGCTCACCGAGATCGCGAATCGACTTATCGATATCTCGACGATTTACTATTTAACATCGATTCCAATAGCGATTATTTTCTCTCTGAAATATTGGGCCGTGCAAGATTTGGATCTCCGCCCTTTTAGTGGATTCCTCGATGTGCATTACTCGTAATGTTTTTGAATGAAGTAACAATTTACCGAAAAACTTTTTATTAATAACTCGATTGTAATTTTATTATGTTGTAAAAAATACCAGCCCGCAGAGACAGTGCAAATAAATACGAAAATAGTATCAAAATAATCTAGCAAAATATTGAATTATTAATGTTAAATTAATTTTTTGTACTTTACTTTGTTTTTCTTTTTGTACTTGACTTACATTTTGACTATATGTTGTATAAAAATTTTAGAACCACAAATATAAAATAATACGTACTACTCTATTCCATATTATTTCTCGAATGGCTTCCCGTTTTTGCTAGTACCTACTATTATAATTCACAATAACTTGATAGAAAGATGACAAACCCAGAATGTCTCGTAATGAATTTTAGAATAGAAGAAATAAATCGTAGCCAGTAAGTGAATCGCACGCAATCAACAAAGAGGTGCGTCCACTCATAAATATGATCTTCGCGCCGAGTTAATAGCAGCCCTGATTGACCGAGAGGCGTGTCTTATTAATTAATGGATGAAAAGCCGCTCGAACCCAACACCGAATAATCGCAGTGAGCCCCTTTCTCACAATCTGGCAATTCATCACACTTATTGTCTGACAATTGAGAACGTCAGCGAAGGAAGTCATTATGACACTACACCGTTACTCGATTAGCCGTGTACCTACTATTAAAATTAAATACGAGTAAATTTGCATTGCTATCTCGGAGTCGACGATTATGAGGCACAACTTGCGGAACCAAAATCGTAGCAGTAATTAGCTACGTCCAGTTGAAGAATAATGCTCGGTTGGATGTCAGTCGGAGTCGACCGGTCGTGTTATCAATATTACATCTCATCCATTAGTTCTTAACATGAGTCGTCAAATGGATATTTAAATGTGTGAGAGATATAATCAGCGGCGTGGCGCGTAGTGTGAGTTAGGAGAGTACGAACAGTAGCGGAGGCTGACTATTGCTGACATGGTGTCAGCTTGTGCCTCCATCTGATATACGCAGCCTTTAATTATTCCGCCTTTCATTGAACCTCGAATCGAGAGCAGCAAAGCGATTGCTACACCGATGATTATATATTTCACTATAGCCATTAGGAACTCTGACAGATATATTGCGTAATAGTAGATATTGTTACATAAAAGTAAATACTTTAGTTTTACCTATGGTCAGACATTTTTGGAATATTTGTGTAGATTTAATCAATATTACTTTCAGATGAACCGATAATAATTATGTAACCACTGCTGCTGTACCACACAGTAGTCCTTTGGTAATTTCATCGATAACATCTCGAGTAGGCCGTCAATCGCCGAAAGGTGAAGTTGCGTCCGTCATTGCGCATCTCTCGCCGAATCAATTAACATCACTACCGCATTCGGCTACCAGAGTTATGTGTCGATTAGATCAACTATTACGATCATAATGGCTTCAATGACTAGGCCGATCATTTTTTTCATTCAACTAAGATACAGATCGTGGTCTCATTGAAGATTACTTTGTTAAAACAATACGCACCGTTCGTTTAACATTTCGTCCGTGCTCTTATACGTAAAATTGCTGCCTTTAAGTGTAATTTGTTACAAAGTATGGGCTGCAAGTCGAAGAAAACCGTAAATAATATAATTAAGGTGGCGTGAGATGAACAGAAAAGGACCGCTAATGCTGGAAGGCGTCAGGTAATTGGGACAAATCATAGATCCACGTGGGAGGCACAATGCTTTAATAGCATCTATGCACACCATCACGCAACTGCAACTATCAATACGCGTCTCCTTAAAATGAAGCAGATGACACTTAAGAGCAACTCGCAAGAAACGAATGAGATCTTATTAAACGATGTTATCCCGATAGCTGGTTCCCAGTGCGGTTATCACTCTTTTTTACGCGAGCATCGCTAGCTGTATCATTTACCGCATCTTCAATTAATATTAATGCCGAATCAGTAATCTCTTTGCATAATTCAGCATAAAAATCGTGATGCTCGAGGTGGGTTGGGCCGGACAGGTGCGGGAGCGAGCGGGACGCAGCATCCCGCCTGCAGGAACGGGTCCGCTCGGATGTGCATCACACCGATGGCCAGATAATAGAAATGCGCTTTAATTTGTCGTTTAGGGCATAATAAGCGTCGGGCCCTGTGATTACCGCGCGCCGCCGCCGCCGGCCGCCGCTGACGTGACTCGAGCGAACCGCTCCGTCCGCGCTGCAGCTTTTGTGAAAACGCCCCGACTTGTATTGCGTTGCCTCTCGGCGAACTCTTTTCAAATTGCCGTTTGATATGTTGCTGATTTTGGGAATGCTTAGAAACAATTATTTTGCATTATTGGGGAAATATTCAATGATGGTTAAAGGACGTCTTTTTTCCATTTTGCTAGACTTCTAAATAAATTGAACTTTGTGTCAGCTCGCTACCATAGATGATAGATACATTACACTACTTTAAATAAAAAATGACCATGATTAATGGATCATATCATGATATCCTAAGGAGTTACTAAGTTTTGCTTTAGAAATAGAATATAAATGTAGTGTAAGTGTGTTGTTTTTCCTCATGATTAAATTTGTAATTATGAGCTTATGAATTTTCCTAATAAGGACTAATTACAGCTCAAACAAGTATTACATTGTCTACTTGAGGTAATAAAATAAACATGTTACGATGACAGGTAAACGTATTAACATTCATTGTTTAATTAACTTTAACAAGTTTGCAATTCACTGAACCGTTTTTCTACTGTCAATTTTAATTCCTAGAAACGATAAAACAGAAAATTAGTATTGACGCAATTTATATGTGACTTATTTTGTTTCCCTTATTCTTAACGAAACTATTACCCATATTCGTTTTAAAATTATAAATAAAACAATGTTGATGCATTGATGAATGAAAGGAAAGCAGTAGAAGTTCGTCAGCCAGATTGTAAAAAAACTCAGCAAAACATTAACAAATAAAAGCGAGAGTATTTGGTAGTGATTCATTATATAATTTGAATTATATTATACCGGTCATTATCAGAGAAAAGTATGACCTAAATATTGACTAACTAAATTTACGCCTGCTACCAAACATTGGACAATCTCAAAAACATGTGGAGGTAATTAATCATTACGTTTCGGATCGCATAAAAACAGCAACATTTTTCTCAAAAACAATCGAAAATATTCGCAAAATCGAAATCCGCCGATAGACTCAACTAAAACATGAATAATTATGCGTTTTCAATGAATAATTCACAGCAAGCGGTGTTTCCAAATTGCAGGGCAGCCGCCTAATGCTTTCAACTGCTGCTAATAACCCGGCCATACATCTTGGCGCGAACCCGGGCCCCGGGCAACGGACACCTACACACCTACACCGCTCGTCTACATAATATACGGGTATTTTTACACATTTCAGAAATCGCTCTTAAACGCGTCTACGTCATCCATCAATGTCTTGACTTGCACGGTTTTATACGGAATATTTATTGCTGTTTGGGTTTGACCTTGAAGTGGAGGTTGTATGAGTAATATAGTTAGTGTTTATACAGTTCTTAAAAGTTTATTCTTAGTTTAACATAAGTACATACAAACATACATATATTCACGGCTATGAATCCCTAGAAAGGGTAGCCAGAGCTAAGGAAAAAGAAATTCCTCAGCCACTTTAGGAAGTTGAGAGGGGAAAAGATAGTAAAATAAAGGTTGCAAGTGATGGGTCTCCAACCGCATCGCCCAAAAGTCCCTTAAATTCCCCAATACCGTAAGTCGCCTCTTACGTACACCCACCGGTAGAAATGGGGTAGTGCTATTCTAAGCCGACACTAAACAGCAAACTATCTTAGTTTAAATAATGTAATATATGAAAATAGTGTCATAAATTTCTTATGTCTACATTTGAGTGATTACGTTGTACATACATATATATATTTATACATCAAGCAAAAAGTTGGTTTGGCACTAAAGCAGATGAAGTAATAAGTACCAAAATTTAAAAAAATATTGTGTTTTATAAAACGATTAATTTCAGTTTAAGTATTTTTGTACGCATATAACTTAATGAGGCCGTTAATTGATTCGTCCATTCATCTCAAAGATTGGATCTTTTTCATTTTAGTTTTTTTTCGTCCAAAATACCATAAATTTTATCCATTGCAGATAATAAAAGACGAGAAATATAAAACACACAAATATTTACCTATCAAAATCTGTAAGCCTCGACGAATCTCTGAACCCCTTCGCAAACGGATTCGAGTCAATCTTCAGCTTCGTGATAAGCTGGTTCTGGTAGGCGGTGACGGCCGTGAAGACCGTCTCCGGGTACACGAAGGTCCGGTGCTGCTCCTGGGACAGGTCCACGATGGGACCAGCCCCCTCGCGGACCTTCACCAGGTGGATCCGCGGCTGGTAGCGGTGCATCGAGTTCAGCACGATCTGGTGATACAGTGAATAATATGTTAGTTGTTTGATGTTTGTATGACAGAGACTGTCGTTTATTGTGTTTTAAATAGGTTTGGAAGTTGACATGTTAAGTGCGATTCTCATAAAATTAATACGCAAGTTTTTTATTACATTATGTCTTATAGCTGAATAATATAAATGCAATTTATCACAGAAAAGACCTTAGAGATTTGTCTCTCAACACGAATTATAACTAAATTTAAAAGTCATAGTCCGTAAAAGTTTTCTTATAAACTGAATATAGTTCATAAAATAGTAACTAAATCTAATAAAATAAGTCTAAAGTAAATAATAAGTATAACGCTATTATCGAGCAAGCGGTGAGCAGTGGTAGTGTCGCGATGATAATTAATTGGCCGGAGCGTCGCGCCGTGCTCACCGATGTTTCGTTACTGATAACACCAACGGCATGCTCCACTTTGACGCATACATATATTTTTTAAAGAAGTTATTTAGTTTTTTTTTAAATGAGGGTTAAATAGGACGGATAATATTAAAACTACTATATTTTAAAATTAATTGAATTAAAATAACAGTAAGTTATTAAATCATAATTTTAAAACTAATAAAAAATTAATATGTTAATCTCTGAAAGCTTTTCTTTTGTAATAAAAATGCTATTTTTATTGTTATGAATCAAACAGTGATATCATGAATAACAAGTTTTAGGTTTCAAAATACAACTTATGACGTAATTTACAACATGATAAAATGAATTGTAACAAAATTTTCAAAAAATAATTAATAATACATACATACATACATATTCTCACGCCGTTAATTCCCATTGGGGTAGGCAGAGACTATCGATCGCCACTTTGTACGATCCTGGCAAACCTCTCTGGCTTCGTTTACATCCATCAATCTTTTCATACATGCTCTTTTATTCTTCATACTGCGGACACCTGCCTTTTTGAGCACATTTTCTATTTGATCCAAATGTGTCCTCCGAGGTCGTCCTCTTCTAACATTACCTTCCACATTGGCTCTATATATCTCTTTCACCAATTTACTGTCATCCATCCTCTCTATGTGCCCAAACCATCTCAACATTCCTTTTTCTATCTTTCTTACAATATCATCTTTTACACCACACCTTTCACGAATCACATCATTCCTCACACGATCACATAACCTTACATTACACACTTTTCTGAGGGATCTCATTTCTACTGCATTCACTCTACTTTCATGCTTCTTCTGCCACACCCAACATTCACTGCCATACATAAGCGTAGGAACGAGGACAGCATCATGCACAGCCATTCGGGCCTTTTCAGACACCGACTGACTAGACATTAGACTATCCAGTGCTCCATTTACCGCATTACCCTTTTTCACTCTTCTCTCGATATCTTCATCACACTTTCCATCCCTAGTAAACAAACTTCCCAAATAAACAAACTCTTTCACTTGTTCCACTTTCTTACCATTAATCTCAATCACGCATTCGGTCATATTCACCTCTCTCTCAAAAACCATAGTTTTTGTTTTATCCACATTCACCCTCATTCCCTTTTTTTCAAAAGACGCACATGCAATATTCATCATCTCTTGCAGCTCTTCCACCGATGATGCAAGTAGCACTTGATCGTCGGCATATAAGAGGCATTTAATGATGAATCCACCCATTCTCAATCCATAATCACTTTCACGCAACTCTGTTAAACAGTCATCCATGAACAAATTGAAGAGCCACGGGGAAGCTACACAACCCTGTCGGACACCCCGAGAGATCCCGAACCAGTCAGTATTTTCCCCGTTTATTCTCACACATGCACTGGAATCCTCATAGAGTGATACCAGTGCACGTATAAGTCGACTCCCCAAACCGAACTTGGATAACACCTCCCATAAACACTTTCTTACCACCCTATCATACGCCTTCTCTAAATCAATGAAGGAGCAATACACCTTTCGGTTCTTAGCTAAGAACTAATAATGTGATATAATTTTATTGAAAATGCAACATAGACGAAAATAACTTAAAATCTTCAGCCCTAAAAAGCACTTATTAGTAATTGGAATAAGAAAATTATGATAAAGTTCAAAGTAATCACTTTTGATTATTACTGAAATAAATATATAAAACAGTGTCCATAAAATAGTAGTGAGATAGGAACGCACCAGATCAGTGACGGCGGCAAATTGTTAATGCGCCTTCTGCCAGCTCTGATGAGATAATTAAACTCCGTAAATTAATTAATGTGTCACTCAATCTAGTTTATTTTTCATAAACTTTACACGAATTAATGAAAAGTCTCGACTTGGCGTTCATTAAAAATACAGGCCTAATGATTCCGTTCTTTTAATTTTCTCATTATTTTTATTGTTTCAGTTCAGTAAAAATAGAAAAATAATAATTATTATGTTAGAGATTTAACCATCGTTTCAATTAATTAAAATGGGATTTGATTTACTAGTTTTCCTTTTTATTGATTCTTGAGTTATAACGACATCCGGCGAACGTTGTTTTTACGTATAAACTTATATCTAGGGAATTTATACATACATACATACATATACTCACGGCTATAAATCCCTTAACGGGGTAGCCAGAGCTTTGGAGTGAGAAATTCCTCAGCCACTTTTAGAAGTTGATTGGGGAAAAGGTGGTAATAATAAATGTTTTTGGTGACGGGTCTCCAACCACATCGCCCAAAAATCACTTAAGAAGCCCCATACCCTTAGTCGCCTCTTACGATCACCCACGGGTAGAAATGGGGTAGTGTTATTCTAAGCCGACACTACACGGCTGAGCCGACACTACACGGAACATATAACATACATATCACAAAAGAAAACGCATAAAAAATGTTACAAACCTATTCTCAGACCTACCGAATGTGTATGCAAAATTTTAATTAAGTCGGTTTAGCCGTTTTGGAGGAGTTTGGTGACAAACAAACACTGTGATACGTGAACTTTATATATATTAGATTTAGATTATCAATCGTTGTTATAAAACCAAAATGGTGTTATTTTCTAGCTTCTTGTGGCAAGTGATTTTATTAAAAAGCCATGAAAAAAAACTGATGTATTACAATAAAATCAAAGTTTCAATTAAGTTAGTATTGTCGATTTTGAATTGAGTGGCAATCAAAAACTTTACACTGTATACTTAATAAATATTAATCCTGTTCAAGTACATTTAAGATATGAGTCAAGTGTGTTGACTGTTATTCATAGTGCAAAGTGATTTTCTGATATAATAAAAACATAAAATATTTTCAGATAGTAGTAACATTTGTGCACCAGAACACATTTTTTAGGTAAAGATAATTTATTTATTCATCAAAGCATCCTAATACAATACGATATTGTATCTAATAAATTACTATAGATATTGATGAGATACCGTCCAAATATATTGTTTTGGTGTGGCCAGGTTCTAATAACAGGGCCATCAACTGAGGGTATTAAGGGCGGGGCGAAGGTCATTACCGCTCATCTTTCCACACCTGCCACCGACCACCACGAAACATGGCTTTGATTAATAATAAATAATGTAGAAAAAGTAATAATTATGAAAGTAATATTAAAATTGATTTGTTTTTATAAGTTTAAAATAATGTAGGTCAGTACTGGAAGACTAATTATTGTCTGAATTCGTTACTTTATATTTGTTATGTTCGCAACGAGGTTTGTTTCATTAAGAACAAACAACAAACTATTTAAAAAATATCCATCCGTAAAGAAATAGGAGTAAAATTGCTGAGAGTGAGAGATTAAGGGTGGCGGTGAACGAGTAGTCTTTATATCTAAGTAGTAGGTAAATAAAGTAAGTATTTAATATTAATGCCGAATATCGTATGGAAACTTGGTCATGTAACAGAGGCAAACATAGACAAAACGGTGATGGGCCTGCCTCTTATCACGTGAATGTATTGTCTATGTACCTACAAGCAAAACTTAGGTAATCGGAACTCTGGGTGAAAAATATATATGTGTAGTTGAGAAATATAAGTAGTACGTACTTCTGCCACCCCTTTGGCGATATATGGCTGGAAAGTTAGGTTAAGTAATTTAAGAACATAAAAAAAAAATAGTTAATCATCATTTTGATAACAGATTCAACATTAAAATCACTTTATGGATTACAACAAATTGTCTCATAAATAAATACGATGAACGAGTTCTGTTTACACAAGAAGCCGGAGAATAGAAAAATTGTTGCAGTTCACTCGTCTGTTCATTCATTTAACTTTCTATTTTTTTTGTGATAATTTAAAACCGAAATGAAATTCTAGTTTTTGGTAAGCATTTTAATCGTACACATTAATCACAAAAATATGGTAATATAATTGGTTGGGACGACTATATTTCTCATATTAATTTAAAATCAAAGTAAAATAAGCTAGTATCTTCGGTAACCGTTAAGCAATCAACAATTAATCAGGTAGGTAATAGATACAACGTAAGTACAAAATTTAACAATACGTTTTATAAACATCAATGTCTTACGTCGTCAGATTAGGGGATCGCTCTTGTAGCAGCCCATAGCTCCCCCTGACCGCAATAATCAAGCCATATTAATCTTTACCGTCTTGAGAATAGGGGGGCATATGGCTAAGTAGTTGTTGAGCAAGATAAGTGTGTTTGCGGGCGGGCCGCGGGGCGGTGGGAGGGGCAGTGGGAGGGACGGCGGGAAGCCGGGTGGAGGGGGCAGACCGAGCCGAGACGTCATCAGGTGAGCACGTGCGTGGAGACATGCAGTAAATGACGATTTCGCTTAACGTGTGTATAGGTGAAACGATTCGTAATGGTTTTGATAAGTTTGTATGAAATATGTTATGTGAGTTTTGTCTACGGGAATCGAATAGATATTTAACTATTCTTGTTAATTTGTTTGCAAGGGGTATATTACTTTCTATAACAAACATATGATATTTTTATTTTACAAACTGAAATCACATATATGCATATTCTTACTTTTTGTAACGCTAATACGTACTTGTAAGAAAGAACACAAAATATTGGATGTGGATGTAGTATAGGTGAAGTATTACCATTACCTGAAGGGTACCATAAGAGTATAAGAGTTCCATAGTAAGTCTATACTAACTAACTAAAATTGGTATAAATATATGGATTGGCGGGAGTAACTGTTTAGCCAAGGGAAACGATATCATCTATTCATTCAATATCTTGCTATAAATTAAAAAGTTAATCCTTATCGATGGTAAATTAAATAGTTTTCTTACCTAAAATGGATGTAACATTAATATTGTCTAGCTCCTTGTATTATTCGTTATTATAGAGAAATGGAAATAATCTGCCTTAAAGCCCAATGATGTCATTAGATTTTATATCTCGATATTAATATTGATTTCAAACAAATAGACTCATTAATTTTAATTTTATAAATGTTTTATATTATAGTGTCTAGTGAGTTTGTAATTTAACAGCGGGCTTCATTCACAGTTTAACAGATTTGTTAGAATGTAGTGGTATTTGAGAGTAATGTGGGCAATGACCTTAAAAGTTCTCGTTTTGATGGATGTTTCGTTTATTTTATTCTTGTTAGGTATTGCTGGTTGTTATGTAGTGTTGGCTTAGAATAGCACTACCCCATTTCTGCCCGTGGGTGATCGTAAGAGGCGACCAAAGGTATTGGGAATTTTTAAGTGCTTTGGCGGATGCCTTTTTACTATACTATCTTTTTCCCATTCAACTTCCAACAGTGGCTGAGGAATTTCTTGTTCCGATGGTCTGGCCACCCCTTCTAGGGATTTATAGCCGCGAGTATATGTATGTAGGTATGTATTAGGTTAAACTAGAAATAAATAGCTTACATCTAATTGGTTGTAAAGATTCACGTAAATAAAATCTAGATATGAAAAGTTTAAATTAAAATACATCTTCAAAATCACTGTTAATTTAACAGGTACTTGGATTTACCTTTTAGTCTAACGACAAGAGAAAACATAATTTTGATGCTGATACTCTAGCAGCCCTTTTTGCGAAAAATTGTCGCAAATATAGGTAGGTAGATAAATCCTTGAAAATTGTTACCCCAAAATCTAACGTTGCCATTATTCCGAGACATTCAGAATATTTAAAATCTCTACAATCTAGCTAGGTGCACAGTAGGGCGCTAAGGCAAGTTCAAGCTGACTTAAATCTTTTTGAAACATACGTTACGGTGTTGTTTTATTTTACATTCATAAACGGCTTTCAATCCTTAAACTGGATAGACTGAGCTTCAGAATTAGAAAATTTTCAGCCACCTTTTGTAGACGAGTGGGGAAATATGGTAAAGGATGTTTGGTAAAAAATTACCCAATTAAAATTATTGGGTATCCAGCCACATCGCTCTTAGTCGCAAAAGTGGCGGGAGGAAATAAGCGCATGAATTCTAAACCGACATTTTACACCTTTTATCTAATTCTTATGTGGTATCTCTTTATGGCCATAATTCATTTTCATCCTAATTAAGCTCGATGACATTAAATCGTACTTAGTACCTGGGACCAACGGCATGTGCACTTCGAAATACAGCATCATTTTTATTTCACAGAAAACCAAATGGTTCAGCTAACCAACATAAACTCAATCTAGGAAAGTCATGGCAATGCCTACTCACCGACTATGTATCCATAGAAGCAGTCTGATTTGTAGAGTCTGCTTATTGCATGGTCAGTGTACTTTACTTACGACCTAAAGGTGCTGCCTCACCGGGAGCATTGACATGTACTGTAACACTGTAGATTCGTCTTTGAGCATTACATTACAATCATACGTCACTGACTGACGAGCATTCGCGTGTAATTCATACAATCATTACAAGGTGCGCATTGTAATGCTCGGTTTTCCTCCTTCAGTGATTTAATGTTCAAATCTGTTACATTACACGCGAATGCAGGGAGGGAGGGAGCACCTTAAAGAACAACTAATAAATTTCCTGACTTTTTCAAATATTACATTTTTAATCACGCATATTTTAGAACGTTATTAATAAACTGCTCTAGGTAGCGATTTTAGTTATAAATTTCAATAAAACTATCTGCTAATAATTAACTAATGAAATCAAATGGTTTACAATTTATTGCCACACCCGGCTGGTAAAATAAATATATGTTTTAATTTTATGCGATTAAATCTCTCAAAAGCCATTAAATATATCATTGAATTAGGTATGTTTAGTAGATTAGGCCTAAAGCTATAAAAAATAACTTCACAGTAGGAATATGTAAATATTAGCACGTGTCGACTGACACAACTAGAAAACGGATTTTGTATAAAAAATCACGTGGGCGATTCAGATGCCTAATTTGATTTAAATATGTCATTAAATGTTATAGGATACGCCACTCATTTGTATTATCTATTTATTTAAATTTATTCCACGACTAGTGGATCGTCCCAGCTTCGCACGGGTAGCGTTGTTTTTTTAAATATCTGAGGTTTCTTTCTTCAGTCACTGCTCAAGCATTGTGAAATTCAGCGCAATGTTTTCAATTTATTAAATTTATAGTACTCCCTAAACAGTGTAGTTTGGTGATTTTAAATGCGCTTTGATGAACGGTTCAGTATTTCCGTTTAATAGCAAATTTTTAAATAAAACGCTATGAAGTATTTATAACAATCTAAAAAATAAATCATTTCATTACGTGATGTAGGATGCAACTACTGGCGCCATGTAGTATGTTATATGTAAATTAGTAAAGATTTGGTTTTGGTCACGGGCGCAGTGGCTTATTTTATGTATAATTTCGGTGTTTGTCTACCGATTTCTATGATTCTTTTTTTATTGAATAGGTAATAATGTTACCTTTTTTAAATTAGGGATGAGTGAGAGGTTTACAAACGTAAGAGTAAACAAATATAATAAAAATGTTCTTAACTGCTAAGCTATTAGGAATTACACGTGTTATTGTGAGTCAACCATAAAAGATAAACATAAACTGTTGAGGATTTTTTTTAGATAGTTTTATGAAGAATATTTCCGTCACACATGATTTCTATGTAAGTTTAACCATTGAGGCTGCACACGCGACGGAAGCTTAAAAAATGGAGTAACTTCTCCCGTTTTCCCAAAATTTCCCAAAATTCCCCTTTACTACTCTGCTGGAAAGTATACAAAAACCTGCGCAGGTGTATGAAGAATAATTGTACCAAGTTTCGTTAAAATCCGTCGAGTAGTTTTTGTTTCCATAAGGAACATACAAACCGACAGACAGAAAGACAGACAGACAGACAGACAGACAGACAGACAGACAGACAAAAATTTTACTGATTGCATTTTTGGCATCAGTATCGATCCCTAATCACCACCTGATGGTTATTTTGAAAATATATTTCATGTACAGAATTGACCTCTCTACAGATTTATTATAAGTATAGATAGATAGATGAGAGTAACACTTTGTATCCACAATTGGCAACGAAGTAGCCACACTTTACCACATTCTTTGGAACTTTTGAGAATTATAATTTATAGATAATTCACGAACGACGACAAAACAGCCCGTAAATTATATTAGGAATTATGTTACGTTTAATATTGGAAGTTTTTTAGACAAAATTCTTTGGTTGGGCATAATATTATGATTTTATAATGACATGGTCACCGAGATTTAACAAGTCAAAATATGGAACTAAAATCCTACTTCTAAATTTGTTACGAAATTCTTATAATTAACACAAAATAGTTAAAAAATATATGATACAAAACCGATAAAACTTTTTACTTCACATCTACAAATAGGTTTAGTAGCTTCATTCTTTGTAAAAAGGTTACAATCCCTGTGCCAGCAATTGAATGAAAAACAAAAATCACTACGTATTAACTATTATTTTGAATATGCCAAAATTATGAACGCTGTATCGCAATATAGTGCGATTCGACAATAAATTTGATTGAAGGTTAAGAATGTTAAAAACGTATTTTTGACCAATATGTGAAAGCCTTATAAAGGCCGCCGTCTTCTGTATTTATGATACTAATATATCAATAGCTGTGTAGTGTCGGTTTAGAATAGCACTACCCCATTTCTTCCCTTGGGTGTACGTAAGAGGCGACTAAGGATATTGGGGCTTTTTAAGGGATTTTTGGGCGATGCGGTTGGAGACCCATAACCAAACACCTTTATTTTACCATCTTTTCCCCTCTCAACTTCCAAAAGTGGCTGAGGCATTTTCAATTCTTCAGCTCTGGCTACCCCTTTTAGGGATTTATAGCCGTGAGTTTATGTATGTAATATACCAAGCATTTAGCTTGGAAAAACAAACCTAAAATCAAACAAGCTTATATTACTAGGAGCAAAGAGAGTACATTTAAAAGGAATACCAAAATCAGTATGCTACTTATGAAAAGCAAGCTCAGTGTCAAATGAATCAATACGAATCATGTTTTAACGAGGCCACTGCCACCGCCGGCGCACCTCACGATAAACTTCACTCAGGAATGAAAAAAAACAAAGTTGAAATATTAAAAAAGATCGTATGATCGGACGCAGTGGGTCCAAAAAGAAATACAAATATGAGTACAAATTGAAGTGAGAAATTTGATGTCTCCGGCGCCCCCCGCGACGCGACCCGGGGCCCGCCACACCCAACATCATGATTAATGTCACTCCTACTATCACGAAAATCACGTCGTGATGATATTACCCATCATGGACGTGTTGAACTGCTCTCAGACTAATCTGAACACACAATTTGCATACAATAGTCGGGAACCCATTCCACGCATTCAACATCAAATACATTAACTAGAATAGAAGGCATTCTTCATCAAACAATATTAAATGTATTAAACCTGCTCGAGTATTTTATTGGAACTCATTTGTGTATTGTAAACGCATTATTTCAGACAGATGTGAAGTGGACATGAAGACAACACATTTATTGGGCATAAATTCAGAAAGTAGTTATTCGAAAGTGGTGGTTTCTGGTGCGCCATAAATGTTTGGTGAGCAAGGAGCGGCGGGCCGGTCGGGAGCGCGGTCAAGCACTCAATTACGCCCAATAAACCAATTAAATATTAACAATGCAATAACTAAACTTGCACCCGGCTTTTCCGTTGACTATCGCCAGGCTTTCGTCCTTCAATGAAGGTGCTTTAACTCTTTTACAAATATTATTGCTTTGAATGTACTATCAAGTAGCTAATCAATTAATATGCATCAATGGAACACTCAGGATTTAGATAATCAGTTTAACTGAAAAACCATTTTTACCATCAAGTGATTTATATCAAAACAAGTATAACATTAACCTATATTCTAGATTCTAGATGAAAATGCACAAAAATATTATTCAAATATTATTATTAGTTTTTAGTTAACATAACATAACAATAAAAGAATCTATAAAATATTGTCTGTATACTAGTAACAGAGATATATAGAGCCATAGTCGATGGTAATGTTGGTGTGGGGCGACTACGATGGACAAATTTCTGGACAGACATCAGAAGTGAAAATTATAAAAAGACATGTAAGACATTTTATATGTTAGATGTGTAGTGTCGGCTTAGAATAGCACTACGCCATTTCTTCCGGTGGGTGTACGTAAGAGGCGACTAACGGTGTTGGGGCTTTAAAGGGATTATTGGGCGATGCGGTTGGAGACCCATCACCAACAACCTTTATTTTACCATCTTTTCTCCACTCAACTTTCCAAAGGTGGCTGAGGAATTTCTCATTCTTTAGCTCTGGCCACCCCATCTAGGGATTTAAAGCCGTGTGTATATGTATATGTATGTACATTTTATATGTATATAAATGATACTCGTGAGGTTTGAGAGGATCGTACTCGGATATCAAAAGCGCCTGCCTATCCCAATGAGACTAAGTACTAAGCATATTTTTTACGAATATTTTTTTAATATGTAACAGGTAAAAGTGAAAAGCAAAAACCCACAAGCCAACCACTAGTGGCCGTATCCGGGCCAAAGCCTAACAGAATTCCCCGGGCGCGCCGCGGGGCTCCACCACGAATATATTAATATGGCTACCATCACCTGTCTAGCAAGTTTGTTTTGTGATCACCATCTCAACACGTTAACGACGTCAAACATATAAACGGCAATTAAAACCGCAGATGAGTATTTACTATTAATGTGCTTTGGTCATTATGAAGCGTGCAGGCTTTCAGTTTTATTTTTGTCTGCGTAGTCGAATTATTTCCGAATACCGAAAGTACCAAATTTTTAAGGAAATGGTTTTTTGGCAGTTTAAAGATATTATATTCTCATATGGTATAAAAAGTGGTTTGCAAGAAATAGTTAATGAATATAAAAAGTCTTGGCAACGAAAAAACAAACAGGCTAACAAAAGAAACTGAGTACAAAAGTTCAAATGTTTAGGTAAACCTTTTTGGTTATAGGAAATCTTGTGTTGTGTTGTGAAGTATTCAATACTAAAAACCTGTATGAATGGAGTTTTTAGAGATACTCAGTATAAACAACCAACAATCTCAATTATACAAAATCTAACTATCGTTTTTCTTTTCTTTTAGTAACGTAAAACGAAGATTAAATGTACATTGAAACCGCACCCTTGATTTAAAAATCAAACCTTCTCTAAGCACCACATCATTTCCAATCACAACAAAACTCAGAAAAATTGTTTGGCTCCCACGCGAGAATACTCAAAGCCGATACAAAGCCTAAGCTAAATTCACTGGATCTGCAAACAAAGTCGCTAATCACCTGGTGTTTTTGACAAACGACCGCCATTCCAGCGCCCGCTCTCTCGTTTACCGTGTCAACAAACATTATTAGATTAAACGAGCGATAATCGCTCCGTGTAAAGAACGTAATGATAATTCGCAATGTCCATAATGTAAGTGCATAATAATTGGCAGTAGCGTAATGCAAGTGTCCTAACGATGTAGTACGTTTGTTTTAATGACTGTGATATCGAGTTGCTCGCCTTGAGGCTGAGAATATGGCAGGAGTTAAAACTAATGTTTGTGTGACCAAGCGCAAGACTTACGGCT
Source organism: Bedellia somnulentella (assembly GCA_963576735.1). Taxonomy (NCBI): domain Eukaryota; kingdom Metazoa; phylum Arthropoda; class Insecta; order Lepidoptera; family Bedelliidae; genus Bedellia; species Bedellia somnulentella. The sequence goes on along the minus strand of OY755175.1, from coordinate 7,053,242 downwards.
CTTCTGTGTTGGGAAATGTATAGGGTTACTTCAATACGCATATTTCTGAGAATGAGATAGGGATACATTTTTGGAATGTTAGTGACGATTTCTACGCTAGGAGTTTTGCAGATAATTTCTGAAAATGAAATAGCATTCCCAATTTTGTATATAATTTCTCTTCAATTAAATAATTTCTCAACTTGAAATAGCATACCTATCCCGATTTTCTCCTATAAATGCTTAAATTTTTAACTGTAGTGGTTTGAATTGCACACTTTAGTTGTTGACAAAGGAAAATTTCATACAGTCAGTAAGCGTGCATGTTACAAATCCAAGCATGTCTTAGTAACTCGGGTAACTGTAACATGAAAACACGACTAAAAATATTTAATAGGCACAAGCTGATTACGTGAGCCATTTAATAATCCTTGTTATTTTAGTAAAGAGGTTGTAGTTCATAAATCATGTTGGCTGAACGCGGTGGTTCCATTGTCCATGTGAGAGCGGTTAAGAAAACAATGGCGGAGCTCGGATCGCGGGGTTCTCACAGCGTTTACCACAACACTCGTTTACTCACTATTAATGTCTCTTCTTATGAACGTTTCATTAATTGACGAGAAACGCAATCTAGATCTTGTAGAAAGGTTGGGATTCTAGAGATTGATTTTCTTTTTCCAGCTAAGTTTTTTCCTTTATGTAAGGTTGTCTTTGTTTACCAGAGGATTTGATATTACGATTACATCTACATAGTGACAGTACAATTTCAGTACTTGCTTATTTGTGTCATACTTTTTTCAAAATCATAGTATATCTAGGTTATTGTGTAGCAGTTTCTTTAGCCGTTAAGAGTTGTATCAAAATAAAGTTCACAAAAAAATATAGCTGCTGTAATAAAACTAATCAAATCTTATAGTATGCCATTTTCAATGTAATTCTTTTAATTAAAAGTCATCTCTGGTCATCCATATACAGGATGTGCTAAAATGTGATAAAACTCTTTTGTCAATTCTCACCACATCAACGACAAATAGCGTAAATCTAAATCACATGTATCGTAAATCCTATAATCCGTCTAATGAAACACAAATGATTGGAGCCATATAATAAAAGTAAAGGCCGTCATCGCCGCGTGTTCGTGTCGCGTCGCGTGTCGCCCGCGTCAATTATACAGTTTTACCTGATTCGAGTTATTACTGCATGGGATGGTGAAATTTCGGTTAGCCTTATTTTCTTTATACAGGGGTTTCTGCTGTTAGTAACGTTTTTGAGATATGGCTTGAATTTGCATCGATTTGAAAAAAATACCTTCTATAACTTTGAATTTATTTAGACAAATAAAGTTATAACATTTGTTACGCATAAATAAATCGTATTTAAAGTAATATATGGAGTAACTTTTATTTAGAAAGAAAGAAAGAAAGAAAGAAAATACGTTTATTCGCCGTTGTAGGCACAAGAAAAACAATTATAGAGGCACAACAAGAACAAATACAACACACAAAAAAAAACACATATAAAAATACAACAAAAAATACACATGTACAACACTGAAACGCGACAGTATAAGATATAGAGTATCAATACTTCTTGCGCCACTGCAACAGCGAATCGGTACTGTCTCAGCATTTTCTGTAAGCCTTCGACTCACAGTACTGATTTTCAGCCAGCACCATTATAGAGTGACATCGAAGTCATCTCAAGAATCACGAACGGTAGAATATATTTAAAAAAAAGCAATAAAAATAATTTCGTTACTTATTACATGTTTACCTAAAATGAAGATATAAACTAAATACCTATTTAAATATTACTACATACATATCTATAATGGCTACGATTTATATATCAATTACACAATTACAAATTAAAGTGTGGGAAACTTAGCTTCAACGTAAAGACGTATTCAAAGTCAAGGACTGTATACTACTGCTACTCAATATTTAAGTAAGTGTATTTGATCTCCATATAGATAAATCACGTCCATAGAAAATATGTTAGTAAACGACTATAGTTTTATTTGTTAAAATTAGGACTGATAATTTAACTACATCTGATAGGAACTGTATCTGTGTGAAACATTAAATAAGCGCTCTATAAACTAAAACAAATTTTCTTCACCAAACTCTAATACGAAAAGTGAAAACCGATTATTAATTTTGATACTAAACATAATATACAGCTCGAACATACTTACATGCACAGTGAACATCCTATAGAGAAGTCAGAGCGGGTCGTCGCGACATCGTCAACACGTTAGAACCGACTAACCAAATTACAACGCTCACGAATGCAGAAAGGTATTCCACTATTTAGTAGAATATGGCTATTTGAGCGGCGATTATGGCGGCTAATGATTAATATGCTCGGTTCATGGAGTTTTTGTTCCACAATTAACACACGAATTGTTACATGCGTGCCTAGCTTGATGCTCATTATACACCCAAACAGCCTAGATGAAGAGAAAGATTTGAGATACGATCGCTTTGGACTACCATTAATTAACTACGAAAAATTGTACTAGTTAGTTGTGTAGTCGAAAATATTAATGTATTTGCTCATTAATTATTGTTTGTGAATATGTAGGTTGTCGCAACAAAAAGGAAAGGTAAGACTTTTAAAGATTGTTATTAAGAAAAACTTATGAAAAAAGCGAAAAAAGTATTACTAACTACTTCTGACACTGTTTTTTTTATTTTTATTTTATGTATTTCTGACACTGTTTTTTTTTATTTTTAGGTTATGTTGTACTAGATATCCATGTATGTGTTGTATGTTGTGTTTTATTAGGTATCAATTCCATAGAAGAAAAACAATATCACCCCTTATGGATGTCTTAAAGGGCATTAACACTGATTCCATGATAAATTATAATCATTTAGAACTTATGATACTTATTTTACCAAAAAGATTTGGAAGAATATCCATGAAATGCCATAAGATAGAGGTTATGGTAGAAAAATGCCTTGGTATATTTGGGTAGCTATAGTATTTAACCACCTTATAAGTTGCCAGTCTTAACCGGATAGTTACAAACGAATTATTGCTTGGTCATTACTAATTACCTTCATAAATAAATTAATGCAAACGAAATACGAATGTTAATTGTATAATCGGTAAGTAATTCGGTAAACTGCTTATTTGCCGCAATTACCGTTTACTCTACTTAGTTGAAAGTTGTAAGAGAACTTTCAAAACTACTCTGGGAATTTGGCAACATCAGAAAATGACATTCAAGTAACGGTCACGGCAAATTTACAACTTTCTGAATTCATAAAAAAGTGACTGAAAACTATGACCTCATTAGTAAGGTCTTGGGGATGGGAGTATCAAATTATAGTTTTCGTAAATAATAGGAGGTTACTATTCAATGTCACCAACGAATATGTATTACCATCTTTTCCCCACTCAACTTCCGAAAGTTGCTGAGGACTTTCTCATTCCAAAGCTCTGCCTACCCTGTTTAGGTATTTATAGCTGAGTATATGTATGTATGTACTATTTAATGTTTTAATATTATCTTCTATAGCTCTGAATAACATTTTCATCATTTTCATTTTAACCATATATTCCGCCGCCATATTTCGTTACCCAAAACCTCAAAGCCAAGATCGTTGATCTAATTAAAGTGATGGTCCTAGGGCCGGGCCGTGGTCATCCATCAGCTAACCCCGCCTCCTCGTTCCGAGCTGGTGCGCACCGTCATACCAGCGTCAAATAATAAGCTATTACCACACGCAGCGGAAATATTACCAGTTACCACTATATGCATGTTTTACGACAAGTTTTAGTTACTAAGTCTTTTGTTGAATATTTAGTTTGGTTTAGTGTCCATCATAAATAATCTAGTATTTCCATTCAGAGTCTATTATTCAATTAAGGTTGAGCAACGAATTAGTTTTGTTACATATTTTGGCATTTTATCTCTCACTGACTCAATAAAAAAACTATATTCCTGAGAGCATTTATCATGAACCCTTATGTTTAAATCACTTATAAAACGAATGAAGAAGTAATATTAAATCTAAAAACTTACTCAAACAAGACATAGTGAAACAAACATCAAAGTTAAATATTTAACTAAGTCGTTACAAATCATTTAAGCCACCAATGTGTCGATCAAAACCTGACGTGCAAAGATCTGTCCGTAGATAGGTGATGGCAGCAAATTGAGCTCCGTACAAATTAGTAGTTGACAGTGACGTGTCCTTTGTGAGAGCCGCCACCTGCAGGTGAGTGGGTGACAAGTGTCATACGGAGAACGAGAACGAGGTAAATTATGACAAAGAAGAACTCATTACAAACCACCCAACGCCTTGAGAATTACATGCATAGATGAAACTATTTTGAAAAAATTGCAGCATTCCGCAGACATTATAGACAACTTAAGTGCCGGACTTTTATCTTCAAAATAGTGAGTAGAAACGACTGAGAGTGCCTTCCGAAATACATCAATTTATGATGGAACTAAGAAAAATAAATGGGTCTAATACATTTCCAAGAAACTTAGCAGCGTACAAAAATGCTATCAATTTACTATTATTACTACTGGAGACAAATTCCTGTGATGATTGATTTACATATTGCGACTTTTACTGGCCAAGTAATTTATACTAAAAAAATAATCACTACATTGACTGACGGTGATAACTATTTAAATTGGACATGTGTTACATTTATATTCTAGAGAATAGAATTTGAGCCAAAACCATCTAGGAATATACATCGTCGTTGTAAACTCTGTATTTTTTGCTATGGCAAGTATACGATTACAATGCCGTTATAATCATATATTTTATTGATTGTATTGTAGAAGTACAAGTCGTGTTATTAAATGTTGACATTCAATTTACTAATAATTGTTGTGGTTAACTCGAACACGCACATCCAACCGCCTCAAGCAAAATGTTTCTGTTTAATGACGATAAGTAGTATTCAAATCCTCGAGAGCGATCATTCATCAGAATAGCTGGCGCATTAAGGTAAAGACTCGGGTCAGAGTATGAGTAACAAAGGACGATAAAGATTGAAACGGGACAATAATCCCGGAAAGCGTATGATTAAGACCCATCAGCGCCGGAGTCACCTTCGGCCACCTCCCACAGAACTAAGGAGAGAGGCTCGTTAGTGAGCACCAACATCGGCTCGCGACTATAAATCAGCCGTTTCATCTCAACACTTTATAGCTCATTCTGACTCCTCACCCGTTTTATCACCTTGCTCCGATGCCAAGTACAAGGCGACATCGGTTAAAGCAGCGTAATCAATAACTGATCCTATTTATTGCACTTGCATGAATCGACTGACATTCGCGAATCATTTTATGCTCAAGTATTGCCCGTTAGAATCATACTCTTTATGGCTCTCTCTCGGATATAGCTCAAACCTAGTTCTTAAGCTTTCAATGGTGCTATGTAAATATTACCTGTCCATTTTTGTCCATCTCGTTGTTGGTAAGCTTGACCTTCTCGAAGGAGACGACCTGCTTGCGCAGCTGGTCGGCGGAGAAGGGCGAGTCGGGGTGCGGGTAGAGGCGCGCGGGCGCGGGCGGGTCGGCCTTGCCCGCCACCAGCCAGGAGGAGCGGTGGTACGCGTACCGGTAGCGCTTGCCGTCCACCGGCACCACGTCCAGCAGCACCGCGTACCGCGCCTCCGCGCGCACGCCCGAGAACGACACGCGCACCGTCGGGAACATGCGTCTGCAAGAAAAAAGGTCTTTAATACTTCTATTGAACAAAATTCAAAAGTGTGAACCAAAATTTTTCCAACAATTGGAAGAATACAAATGTTGTAAAAGATAACTTTACTAAAATACTAATTTCAGTAAATTAGAAACGCATAATACTCATAATTACACCTTCCTCTAATGTCAGAAATGGAACGGTGTGCTAATGACCCCAGAAGGGCCGACCGAAAACCAAATTAGTTATTAAAATACAAAAAGCTTATAATTCTCTTCAATGTTTTAGTTTACGAGCCCGAAACACATGTTCGCAGTAAAAAAAGATTATTAATGTTTCTTAACAAAAACTGATGCGGCCAAAAACGGTGACTACTATAATTATAGGGTGAAACTCAAAACTACGAAATCAAACAAATATGATGTATTCGATTTTAATGCACCCTTAAATGGGCTGAAGCGCTTCCTGTCCAACCCGAAGGTGATAACATCTCGGGAGCACACACCCGCGCTTATTTACGGCCATCCCAACACTAATCACTTTTTTTCGTATAAACGTAACTTGCCTAATATCCAAACCAAACAAGTAGTCACGAGCCCGTCATATTAGATCATCCAACTAGCCATTATTTGTCTATCCGTCCGATCTTCTAGTCCTTCATCGATGCGCTTCAATGCACTTACTCTATCTACTGAATTGTTTTTACTCTTTGTTATTTCAAAAGCATTGCGAGTAAATGACCAGTATAATTCTTAGGCTTTTGTAGTTGAAAATGATGGCCCAGCTTCAGATATCATTCAATGGATACTTTAGAAACTATAATAACTGATGATGACGAAGCACCCGAGTCAAACGGGTAGTAAATCAGATGGGAATCTCTCGGAGTTATAAATAGCTGTAACAATGCGAGTAAGATGGCAGCTGATGAAAAGGCAGCAGTAAAATTGAGCAGGCCGTATTGGAGGGTAATAAAAATGTCGTATTAGAATGTGAATAGTCAGGTTTTACTTGGGATGTGAAATGTGCAAAAGTGTCATGGTAGGCTGTCAGGTGTGTATAGATTCGTCAGGATCGTTAAGGCTGGTGTCGCAGGTCGGAGCCACCCAGCGCGCTGGCGTAATGAGTCGCATCCATCACGGATAACCATCGGGGCCATGACCGCTCTCCGGTGACTCGTCATACGCTAATATACTTTTCGCAAAGGATTTTTTATGAACAAACTATGCTAAGTGCTGTGTGGTGTCGGATAGAATATAACTATTCAATTTCTTCCCGTGGGTGGGTGGATTTCGAGAAGAGGTGACTTAGCGGTTTAGGTTTTATAGGATCGATAGGTAATTTGGCTGGAAACCCATAACCAAAAAGCTTTCATTTTACAAAATTTAAACTCACTCATTTTACAAAAGAAGCTAAGGAATTTCTACGTCTCAAGATCTGTCTACCCTGTTTGTGAATTTATGGCCGTCTTTGCATCTACAAAGACGTCTTCAACTATCAAAGGCTAGAGTATATTGATAAAGGGTATAATTAGAACATGACTTTTCCAAAGAATGTAGATAATATAATGAAAAATCATTTGTTCCGTGACTTGTACGCGGGAGGCAGGCGGAATGGCTGGAAACTGGAATCGCCGGAGCGTCGCGCCACATTTACATAATTCATTAATAATTGTGTGGCATTTGATGTCCTCGGATTATCTTTACTAATATCAATAACATCCAAATATTTATATTACAAACACCTCATATTTCTCGGTTACATTTTTTGTTTGGAGGTATTTTGTTTTTTATAATGTGGGTTTATTGCACTTTTTTGTTTAAGTTAGCTTAGTATTTAGACTTAAAAATGTTAAGACGTATATAGACTTAGTTAGAAATACTATAAAATAAGAGTTTCGTTTAAAAGTGAATTAAAGTCGATCTCATAATAACCATTGCTTTTCATTATATTTCAATCTACTCTACTCTGAAGTAAATAAATAAAGTAAACACTGTTCAGTTATTTATTAAAATGTTATTTCAAAACGAACGCAAATTTTGAACAAAGGGGTAGAAAAATATGTAAATAAAATATATGTATTTATTTTTGCTCGAGTTTAAAGCAACCGCAAAGCGACAGTAAATTAAGTGAGTGTACGAAAGGAGGGCAATTCCGATCCAGCAAGGGTAAGTGTGGCAATTATGGGCAACCGCTTCCGGAGAGAGGCGCGAAAGTGCCCTCAGAAATACCCGCTTCCTTTCATTATTCCTCATTTCGTTTCTACCTTTGCGGTTACTCAATAAACATAGTGACGTTAGTAGACATAAGTAGACACATCGGTTTTAAATAAACAATATTATGAACCGACAATTAGAAATTGTAATAAGAATGAAATCGTAAATATAGTCGGCATGGATCGAGTGCTCGATGAAATGGAACCGGTCCGTCATTATACGAGCCGAAGGACTTAACTGATGTTTTTGTCACAATTACTCGATAATTACGAAGCCCTATTTAGCACTCTTGTTGATTGCTTCTCGATAATATTATGGTAAAGAGAAACAAGTGTGAAATAGAGGTCAAAGAATTGGCCGGCTGATGCGACCTCGCATACTAATGTTACCATTATTTATTGTGAAAATATACTGTCATAATGTGAATTTATGAGTTATAGACATAATCGCGCGGAATATGTCATTTTAGATAGAGTCACTAATAGCCACTTATACATCATGTTTGAAACGCCTGTCATATTTTTTCGTTTATTATAATAAGTAGATACGAACTTTAAATGTACTTATATCAATAGTTATCATCAATATGGTTACAATTTTAACATTGACAGAATATGTTTTATTTTTATAATGGTTATAATAATTATAAGGCCATATTATCCCACTGCTGGGCAAAGGCCTCTCTTCCCCTCTTCCACTCTTCCCACCACGGGGATACCCACTTCAATTCAATTCAAGTAGATTTGTTTATTGCTTACGACCGATTTCTGAATTGAGTATTCCAGCTGAGAACAACTTAAGTATCGTTCTGTCGCATTGAAATCTTAACAACTAAATGAGACAAAACAATACTTAAGTCGTTCTTAGCTTGAATACTCCATTCAGAAATCGGGCGTTAGTCCCTCAATTCCAGAGGGATTCACTTATAAATTCAATTTGTGAGATTTAACCCACTTTAGTACAAAATTGCAGCCTTTACTTACCCGATTATCCAAAAACATGAATATTTTGTGCTTTGGTGGGTTTGTTTCACCGTAAGTCCCGGCAACTATTACGGTAGTAGTCGTTAATCCGCCGGTCCACACTAAACCACCGTGAAATATGGGCTGTGATGAAAGTAAGAAGTTATTGTTGTTTCTCCGACTAATACACTTTGTAAAACTTAGGTAGAGGCAGAAAAACATTTTAATGTACTACTTCAGCATCATCAAATAAACGAGTCGTCATGAAAAGTTTATTGGGTAATAACGTCAATGTAAATGTATATTATACCCTTCCCTACAGGGATCATCCGAACTATCTGAAACAGAGATCAAATTGCTGACATGGCACGCGGCGTGTCGTTCTTGTGTCGCGTTAACTTCCATCGCCACGCGCCTCCGCCATCTTTGAATATTTCAAAACTTTTTAGATTCAATAATGAAAATACAATATCAATATTTGAATTGTCAAAATCCTTAAATATGCTTCTCCAAGAAACATATCCGGTATCGGACTTGAAGCGTCACAAAATTTAAAGCACAAGTTTATGAAAAATTGATACAATAAAACAAAGAGAAGAGCAGTAGCCGCGGCCCGCGCTACGCGACCAACCGCTTCCCGCTCTTTTTGAACTAATCTGTCAGCCCGCCATTTAATTCCTTTGTAAATTATACAAATTGACAGTTGACATGTTTTGTCGTCTCTGGAGTAATCGTGCGAAATGGAATTTACGTTTTTATACATTAGTTGTGTACACTCGTGTAGAATGAAGAGGGAACGCCTCGTTATCTTGTCATTTGATCTCGTTTATTTTCCTGCTGAGATGAAGTAGCGTGCAACTCGTTTCAAGTGATTTTATTTCATGCGTGTAAAGGCATTCGACATTTAAATTATGTATCAGTAGCACACTCCATTTTACGACTGATTTATTTATTGAATTGTTAAATATGCGCAATTTTAGGTTTAATAGAAGTAAAGGTTTGAAAATTAATGTTCTTCTTCAGTTTTTTACGACATCGTTATAAATGAAAAATAATGTAGTCATAAATTTTATGAGGAGTGACTTTTAGTGAACGGCTTGGGTCGGTGTGAATCGAGTCCGGTGGAAGCCGCGCGGCGGGGAGTCGCGCGCGCCACCGCGCCTCTGTACCCTCACCTCCCTCAGTCACGGCAGCCTCACCTGTACTCTGACTAATTAATATTCCTAATATTTGTTTTCACCTTTGTCTTTTTGATTAATATTTTTCTATGTTTATTCTATGATTCAATTCTTTGTCAATACATGATGGTAATAACACTAGACAACAATAAAGCCTGAATGCAAGTTGTGCTTGAATGCATAATTTTAGATTTAAATGTTATTTGTTAACCAAACGGTATTGTGATTACAAACGCTAGCTTGATTATTATGAATGAATCTAGTGTCAAAAGATCAAGCTACGGGATTCGAATTCGATCCTTCATTCTTGTCAGATACAGCTATCATACTTAGTGGAGTGATTTACCTCGAGACGTCTTTACACTTCACACATTTTTTAAATATGAGATATATTCAAAATTATTCTATTTTATTTATATCAAAATTGAAAAAGCTAATAAATTATTTTGACGTATAACTACATAGATTTTCAAGAAACAAAGTTGATAAACGTCGAATACTTAAAAGGGACGGCAGTAAAAGTAAAAATAACGTCTCATTATGTCCAACTGAGTTGGTACAATTCAATTCTTGATTTAGTGCTGGCATAACTAAGCAATTATCCTACAATTAACATTAACAAGAAGCCCTTAATTGTTATCAGGAAATCTTACGTTGTCCTGGTTTTATGACATTTCCGGTTTTGCCCTCGGGCCCGGCATAAAATCAACCGCTTATCCATAAATCTATCGAACTATTCCTCATTTTAATTTGTAATGTTGGAATTTCTTGTCGAAAGCTGTACTTATCACTAAGTCAGAACTAAGGTAGGTAATAGAAACTATGGTCGATTTGATAATGTAGGTTATTATATTGTTCATTTCATTACATAAACTATGCGATTTGTATTTAATGTTCATTGATGATCTTTAACTATTTACAGCTAATGATTCGACGCATGATTTCTGAATTGAGTATTCCAGCTGAGAACAACTTAAGTATCGTTCTGTCGCATCGAAATCTAAACAACTGAATGAGACAAAACGATACTTAAGTCGTTCTCAGCTTGAATACTCAATTCAGAAATCGGGCGTAAGTGTTTTTATATGTTCAGTATATGATAGTATTCAAAACACTACCGTAGTATATTTTATGCTTCTGGAAGCATACATACCTAAACATAGTTTACTGAAAGAGTATAGGAGGTGTTACAAAAGGTGGCAAATTATTAACATGGTAAATTGTATAATAATTTGATATTACAATAATTAGAGAATTAATAGAGCCACCCACTTAACACATTGCCTTTCTTCTTTAGGAACTTTCCTATTCGCTGTCAATATGTCCACCTTTTATAGAATAGTCATTATACATAGGTATAGAAAATCACCTTGTTACTAAAAAAAGTTATTATTTGAAATCTATACAAAAACGAAAACCAACTATTTTTTCCTTATGACAAAACAAATTAGAACCATTAATTATTATATTATAACCATTAATGATATTACTGCAAGTGTCACCATCATTGCATAAAAGCAAAGAGGTCTGCCAATGCTAATAAGATATAATGCAAGTAGATGATCATTACCATGATGATCAGAAGTTGGCATTTGCTAATTAGTTAGCGGTCGCATGATAAATATTAATATAAATACAATAATTAATCTGATTGCTATTTTAACATCAAAACTAGAACCAAGTATTAGCGACCCAATACCCAGAAACTTTCGCACCTCAACAAACTCAGAAAGCTACAAGCTCCAACACGGCACAGCTATACCGGTAGGTTTCACAACAGATCATGCCAGCCAGGACCCATATACGGTAATTACCCCGGAATGATACTCCATGTCCCGGCAACCTGGCTGCGTCAACAACGATTATTTTCACCGTCACCATCATTCAGGTTTCGTTGCTATTCTGCAAATTAGCACAATTATAGCCGAAGGGGTACGTTCTGTATGCTATTGCTAGACCTTACATGCCACCAGGTAACCGCTAGCATATAATTGAAATCGAATTGCGTGTTCGGCCTGTAATTAAAATAAGCACTTTTATTTGTTTCCCGTAGATTCATTTATTTTTTGTATACATTAAGTTCCTTGGTAGCCTTGTTTCTGTAATTAGTATGGCATTTTGGTTTTGATAATTTTTATCTACTATTATTGCCAAACTATCATGTGGCTCACATTGTTACCAGCGTGAAATTGTTATTTCTTTCTGTATACATTATCCATAAAAAGTGACTGTTTTTCTGGTTTAGTCTTTTACAATGTTTTTTATGATGGGTTCAATTAAACCGCCTTCACCACTCAGAAAGTCTAGATCTATATTATAACACTATTTCAGAACGTAACTTTTTAACAAGATGTGGTATTAATAATGTTCATGAAACTAGTTCCGGTCAAAATTGAATCATATTGGCACCGGACAGATGATGTATTCGAAAGTTTAACAAGTTTATTTACAGATATCCTATTTCACACTACATAACTATAAACATAATATAAAACAATGCTGGTTTCAGTTACTCCCGCTTCACGGGCGTATTATCATCGCTTTGTCATTCCGCTCCACTTCCTATAGTTTCGTGTCCGCCACAGAAACTAAAACTTGATAAAAATGCCGTAAACTTACAAAATCATATACCAAATATTTTATGAGTTGCATTGTACTTTCCAATGGCCACTTGCAAGTAAAGTATAGCCGATAGATATAGATCAGATACCAAGGAAGAACTTAGTAGGTACAGATAATTCTAAGTTGCAACATTCTTTAAGAGTATGCTAATTAATGTTAAATTACTCATTACGTATCTCAGATACTAGATACAAATATAGTTTAATTATTATGACATCATTTATTAATAATAATAACAATCATTTTCCTGCAATTGATATACGTTTGTGTAATAGTTTGTGTATTGTATAGTATAGTTCGTATAACTGATATTTTGTTACTAGTCCTGCTTCAACATAGAGAATTATGTGCTAGGTTAAAGGTGCACACACACAACTTATGTATTTTAAAATTTTGTTTCTAAAATATTTGTAATATAGTACTTAAACTTAATAAATAATTGTTCGAAACATTCGGGTCCTACCTTCCAAAGAGCTTGAAAATTTTATGGTAACATTTTATCCTGGTGGTCTATGCCATGTAGGAATTTTGCTCTTTAGTTGCTAAAATTAGCTCGTTAAAATTCATAGTTTACGTTATGTTTTATTAAATATGTTATATACACTAATTCATTTCATAAAATTCAGGATTCGCTAACGGGAAAAACGATCAAACGCGAAAACTTTACATGAACCGCTTGAATTGTTAAGGATTTTTCCATAAAACGAATAAAAAATCTTTCTTCACAGCCCATTTTACTATCTTAACGGAAATAATTAAACCGCCACACCGTAATGATGTTTACTCAATAATAAAACAATTATTTTGTAACATTTTTTAATTGGGAGCAACCACACCTTCAGTTGTGTTGTTCGTTTGTTTGTTTTCTTAACTTCTTAGAAAAGAAGAAATTAAGTAATAAAGTCAACAATAAATGTAATGGTAAATATAATAACATACTGAAAGCTGGTGGCATTCTTTTACGATGTTTTGTAATGAGTTCGCGCTTCAAGGAGTTTTATAGTCTTTCTCAAGTTGAAGGTTAAAATTGGAACAAATTTTGTTGTTCAAATTCTTCGAAATATTTCATAAAAATTTAAGCTTTGTTGTGTATTATTGTATGTGATTTAAACTATGGTACGGTATGTTTATTTCTGGCAAAAAAATATTATTTCAGATTATTATTTATTTTTCACGAGTTTTGGGGTGACTTTTCTTTAAGAAATACTTAAATGTTTATATTTATAAATAAAATGACGTTTTAATTTTAGCTAATATTTATTAATAGGGTAACTCAGTCCTTGGTTTAGGAACTGGTGTTATATATTCAATATACTTGGGTTAAATGCTATCATATAGGTAGGTATACTTATAAAATAATCTACCCTGGAGGCTTGAAGCAGGATAACTGCACTACAACTCCATAGATGAGCGAACATTAAAAAGTCGTTTTATGTAATGTACTCGTTTCGAGCATGTCATTCGTAATCATAGTCCTAAAGGTGATTACTCGTGATTAATATCTGCGGTTAGTTGAAGAGAACGGTTGATGTAATTAGCGATGCGAACGAGCCGAGAAATTTGTCTTTCTTATCTGCTGATGACATGAACATCAACTGGGCTAATTGAAAGTCGGAGAAAAATTGTGATCGCTCACTGTGCGCCGTAATGGTGTGCCCTCGGGCAATGTGTCCCCATGACGACGATTCATTACGTACCTCCTTTTTTATCCACTCGTTAAAAATAGATAAATTCTTTATAACACATTACAAGCGCAAACTCTTCTAAATGTTAATTAAAGTAGGCGGGCGCCGTCATAACTTGGGTGGTTCGTTGGTTTTGCTGATAACAGTGTCATTTATTGCGCAGAATTAAAAACGGTTCGAATTTATATTATTTTTCCAGTTATTGGTCGCAGTCACGATACATTTGCGTGCGACCACACGAATGTGAAGAAAGTAAAAATAATGTCTATTTTGTTTCAAGTAAACAAATAATATGTGATTGTCAATAACATCGTTACGAGTGGTGACGTGTTTAGGACAAAACAATTGCGTCGTGGAAGTGGCTGTCGGCACGGCCCGCGGAGCAGCGCGGCGGCGGCGGTAGCCGTGCCACACGAGACACGCTCGTTAGTGCGCCAGCACCATTACCGATGATAGATGACACGAGTCATCGATCTGACGACCAACCAATTCAATTTAGGTCGCTAATGTTAAGGTACGAGTACTATAGTCACCGGTGTTACAACTTACATTACAATTTCGTTATTTCAGTTACGCGAGGACACGAACCGTTTGTTAACAACGACTCAGAGAGAAATATCACTAGCTAACAACGAATATTGAATCGGTGGAACTCCCTATGTACTAATTTGTATTGTTAATTCCCTTAGCACATTAACAACGCAACAGCGTTAACAATTTGAGTTTAGAACGCAATTTGGTGTGTTATAGCGCGAACATTTTCAGGCCGGCCCGTGAAATATATACCTATAATAAAATGCGGACATTAATGGCTTCACTCTATTTACAGTACATCATACAATTAACACTTTTTTATGTATCATATAATATAAAATTTGAACGTCAGTGCCAAATCTTTTAGAATTTCAATTGAAAATGGCTATATTTGACTTGTGCAGCGTCAGAACTAAACGAAGAAGATAGTTAAGAAAACGGGTGTTGTTAAGTTGGAAGTCTCGAATTTATTCAGATATATAGGTAGGTGTATGAAGAAGGGTGGTAAATGCATCGGTCGGGGTGCTAACGTGCGCGCGGGCGCGGGGCGGCGCGGGGGGGGGGCCGTCGCCGAGGAGCGAGGAGGCTGCGATCGATGAAACGCAGACACGCCTCGCGCACCACCCGCCACTACCTACCCTCATTGTCAATTCAGGCATCGCAACGTCTTGCCTTCATCTATTCTCAACTACCCCTGTCTCTCCACGTTACCCATCACGTCAACATACTGACGATCACGTTGCTACACTTTTCAGAATATTTTCTACGAAAAACGAGTTCCTCTTCTATTTTACAAAATTTAATTATGTTGTACAGTTATAGATCTCGGAGGTATTCGATCAAGATGGGTGAGCGTGATGTGTCCGCCGCTTGACAGACTCGGTGTACGCTGACGAAAGGCATTTGAAGTATTTGAAAAGCAACTAAGAGTACGAGAGCTTAACTCAAGACACAGTGAGCTGTCGTGTGACGCGATGAGCGTGTTAAACGATTGTATTCTAGAGAGCTGTCACTCCGGCGGCGGTGCCTTTGCTCTGGATATTATCTTTCATCTGCATCTAGGAAGCTACCATTTGGAAATCCAAGGCGGCACAATTAAAAAAACAACTTAATACCTTATAATCTGACAACGGTTCATCTACGATCTTTCTATTGATCTTTTTCTGTTTAAGATGCACAATTTATCACACTCATATTAATTTTGAATATTTTGTGTTCGATGTCTCGATTTTACTTGGCCTCATCCAGCATGGTAAATCTCAATAAATTCAAGTCATTGAAACAAGTCTCAACGGTTATCTTTCATCGATATGTCATCTCAAGTTGAAATAAATCTAACACATTATAACGATTAGAAACCCGGGTGTCATTTTTAATGTGCTGCTGTGAGAATGATGAGGAAAACCTTTTTTACATGTCAAAACTTTGGACATTTAGTACGCAATTTTGATAATACATCGTGTAAAGGCACTGCGTAGTTGAGACCAGTATTATCTAACAAATTAGCATGTTAATCAGATAGAAGCTCGTAATCCCCATTATAAATTACCATAACAGCACTAAATGTCAGTCAATTTTTGACGCATGGTGAAACTAGGTTCCGGTCGAGTGCCCGGGACGCCCTTCGCCTATGTTCTTTACATAAATGTAGTTTAATTCAGAGTGAAGGGTCAGTATTGCTTGTTTTTGATAGTGAAGGCTTTATGTGTAGTTAAAAATACTCAAACTATTTACATACTGTATATACACCGATATGACGCGTGTCCCAAATATGACAAAACGATATACGAGTAGTAGCGTGACATAAGTGTTGCGCGAAGTTTTGTTATATTACTTATTGTTGCTTATCACAGTAAGTGTTACTCATATTTTAAATCATACAGTTTGATTATATGCACGTGTAAGAGATTGCATAAAGAGATAAGACCTCCCATTGTATTTCATTGTGAAATTGTACTATAACTTACATAACATACATAACATACATAAACGTTCACGCCGAATATCCCCGAAGGGGTTGGCAGAGGTACTAATACTTCTGAACATCACGTGACTTTGTCACCTGGTGTTCAGAGTACCCACGTTTTGCATGGACAGTGTACTCACGTGATAGGGGGCAGGCCTATCGCCGTTTTGTACGAATACACTGTCACATGACTAAGTACAACTCAGCCATATGGGTTTCCTCACGATGTTTTCCCTCACCGTTAACAACCATGATAAATTAACCACACATATGTCTTTAGAAAAGACAAATTGGTGTAGGCCCGACCTAGGATTTGAACACTAGTCGTTTACACGATAACCGAGTGTTCTACCCACTGGGCTATCACGGTTGCTTTTGCACTTATATATAAAAATATTAAAAAAATATATTTTCCATTGTTTTTCATTACATTATAATTTAAATTATAGAGCTCTATGAGAGCCATGGCATTTTTCATCCTGAAATGTGCTATTAATGTTCTAATTCTGAGTCAATTAAATCTATACTTATAATAAATCTGTAGAGAGGTCAATTCTGTACATGAAATATATTTTCAAAATAACTATCAGGTGGTGATTAGGGATCGATACTGATGCCAAAAATGCAATCAGTAAAATTTTTGTCTGTCTGTCTGTCTGTCTGTCTGTCTGTCTGTCTGTCTGTCTGTCTGTCTGTCGGTTTGTATGTTCCTTATGGAAACAAAAACTACTCGACGGATTTTAACGAAACTTGGTACAATTATTCTCCATACTCCTGGGCAGGTTTTTGTATACTTTCCAGCAGGGTAGTACAGGGGAATTTTGGGAAATTTTGGGAAAACGGGAGAAGTTAATCCATTTTTTAAGCTTCCGTCGCGTGTGCAGCCTTAATGGTTAAACTTACATAGAAATCATGTATGACAGAAATATTCTTCATAAAATTACCTAAAAAAAATCTGTCTATCTTTTACGGTTGACTCACAATAACACGTGTAATTCCTGATAGCTTAGCAGTTTGGAACATTCTGATTATATTTGTTTACTCTTACGTTTGTAAACCTCTCACTCGTCCCTAATTTAAAAAAGGTAACATTATTACCTTTTCAATAAAAAAAGAATCATAGAAATCGGTAGAGAAACACCGAAATTATACATATAATAAGCCATCGCGTCCGTGATCAAAACCAAATCTTTACTAATTTACATATAACATACTAGATGGCGCCAGTAGTTGCATCCTACATCACGTAATGATTTATTGTTTAGTATACTTCATAGCGTTTTATTCCAAAATTTGCTATTAAACGGAAATACTGAACCGTTCATTAAAGCGCATTCAAAATCACCAAACTACACTGTTTAGGGAGTGCTATAAATTTAATAAATTGAAAACATTGCGCTGAATTTCACAATGCTTGAGCAGTGACTGAAGAAAGAAACCTCAGATATTTAAAAAAACAACGCTACCCGTGCGAAGCTGGGACGATCCACTAGTTATTAATAAAGAATACAAGAAGCAATAGAAAACTTTTTTATTTGGTACATACATACATACATATACTCACGGCTGTAAATCCCTAGAAGGGGTAGCCAGAGCTAAGGAATTAGAAATTCCTCAGCCACTTTTGGAAATGTGAGTGGGGAAAAGATGGTAAAAATAAAGGTTGTTGGTGATGGGTCTCCAACCGCATCGCCCAAAAATCCCTTAAAAGCCCCAATACCGTTAGCCGCCTCTTACGTACACCCATCGGTAGAAACGGGGTAGTGATATTCTAAGCCGACACTACACTATTTGGTATTTCAATCAATACGAAACTAAGAGCTAATATCAATATACCCTATACTAATTAGTACATACATACATACATATACTCACGGCTATAAATCCCTACAAGGGGTAGCCAGAGCTAAGGAATGGAAAAATCCTCAGCCACTTTTGGAAAGTTGAGTGGGGAAAAGATGGTGAAATAAAGTATGTTGGTGATGGGTCTCCAGCCGCATCGCCAAAAAATTCCTTAAAAGCCCCAATACCGTTAGTCGCCTCTTACGTACACCCACCGGAAGAAATGGGGTAGTGCTATTCTAAGCCGACACTACACAGCAATTAAATTAAAAAAGTAATTATTAATTAATTATACTAATTAGTATTCTACTAATAACTATGCGTTTGGTTAATAATAATGTCACATTCACATTCTCACATGATAAAGTAATAAACACTGAGGTTCCTCCATCTTTTATATCACAACATCTCAAAGTAGCTTACAAAGTGTATTAAATGATAATTATAATTCAGGAACATTCGGATCAAGCAGAGATAATGTCAAAACAAAATGGCTCGCTCGGGCGAAGTGCACCTGCGGCCGAACGACTAACCGCTTTTTATTCATTTAACAATATCAGATCCGCTGTTTTCATGAGCATTATAAAATACTAAATATTGAATATTTAATGGGGTTTGTAGAATTGGAATAGCAACTTGAATAAATAAGTGGAACAATCGATAATATATTTTTTTTACCTGTATATGTAGTTAAATGTGTAAATATATGTTATCCCATGGTATATGTAATATATTTACCTGAAATTATCGAATGAGATAGGAAAATATCGAATATCATCGTAATAAATGTGTATCAAAATTTCCCTACACAACTACATTTTCTCAAGTTCAATTAATAAGTTATTTTAATTCTGGCTCCTTTAAGGCTTATATATATTTTTTTCTCGTTTATTTATGTTAACATAACACCATACAATATAAAAAAACAATACAAGAAGTGAAAAAACAATATTTTTGACCTAAAGATTAGTGCTATGGTAACACAAACTAGGCCCTAACTCAGCGCTTGATATTGCCGAGTGGCAAAACACTGGTTTTCAGTTAAAGCCTACACTACACTACACATAATTGAATAATACATAAACAAAAAAAATCTGTGTCTGCCACATTTGAAGCAAAATAAATAATAAAGGAAAAGACAATGAAAAAACCAAGCCGTACATTTATACGTAAGTATATCATTATTGATTTGTTTACTGTTTGATATTCTGTTTGCTATTATGTATAAGTTTTCATAGTTCTTTCAAAACATATGAATTTTTCACCGCGAATTGCAAAATTTCGTAACTGTCTTTAGTAGTAATATATATATGAAATTTTATGAATAATCAAATCATAATTATAAAAATACCAAAGTAACAATAAGGTAAGGTAATAGGTTTCCACTACAGTGTCTTTTGTAAAATTTAAGTTCAGCATGAAATATTTATTTTAAAAAATATTGTTTAAAAGTTATGCTAAATTGTATTCTTAAAGACGCTAAAAGACATGGACAGCAAAAGTAGCCGCGCCACCTGTCTTCTAAATGAAACGATTGGAGTTTACGAGGCCCTCCCGCCATTATGAACACTTCGGAGCAACGGCTATCACAGCTACAATCGAACCTCATATTATGTTACGAGCTTACCACTTCTATAACCTGCCAGCCCATCATTTACACACCAACATTCTCCGAATTTTATACTCAGCTACCAATAAAAATATATGACTAAAATATCGTATTTCTTCATAATTATAAATATATTGAATAACGCGGCGATTGTCGTGCCTGTCAACTGTTTGGAATTTCCGATATTAAACATTTTGGAGGCCCCACACGTTAAGAATGCTGTTTGCCGGATTTACATACGTGAAACATTTGACACTTTATTACCTTGGATATTCACTACCGTGATGAAAAGTATGCTCAGGACGTATGTTGATATTTTACGTAATACAGTGTTCCAGTATTGCAATTTATATGATGATGGTGATGCCTCCATGCTTAGATTTAGTAACAATTTTCAGCATATGCTCTATAAAAGAAAATTTTATTTATAATATAGTTTTATTACAATCATCAAAAATTTTCAAAATTAGAGCTTTTTATACTTTTGATAAAATGTAAAAAAACTGTTATTTAAACTTATAAAACGCAAAACATCAAAATCATAATCCTTATGAAAACCATATAACTATACGAAAAAAAACTGCTTCAAAACCAACTTACATTACACACCACAGGATATAGTTCACGCAAGTTTATTACAATACATTGATCTCTCGCAAAAGAGCTTTCCATAGAACTTAGAGTTCAAGATACGATGGTTGAGAGCTGGTCATCAATCAAGCTGGCGAGCGCCGGAACGAATGGCAACCCAAACACCACGGTGACACCGGGATGCCACCCGCGCGCTCTAACAGCAGGTGATTCACTCTGCTCACTTATCAACGAATGAGGTCCCGTAGATTCACCTACTTACTATGAAAAAGTGAATTTTTAAACATGCATGCGTTTGTTTTTTAAGTATATGAATTGTTAGTATATTTTAGTAGAAGACATAAAAGATTAATTATTTTTAAGTCGTTTTACATTGATGATGGCGTGATTCAAATATGACTTTATTATAGTTTTGATTTTTAGGTAAATTAAATGATATGTCAATTATAGTCTAAAGAGAGCGCAGAACTATCGTGTCAGGTGTAACACTTCTTGAATATATTCATACATCATATCTGTTTACTGAAAATATTTTTAATGCATGTCTCATAAATTTTGTAGTATTTGAACTTTAGAAAACCGAAAGCAACCAACAAAAGCCGAACAACAATTTCGAAAGCCACCCGCAGATCTCTAAAACCCATAAAAGAAGTGTTGGTTCACAAATCGACACATCTTTAAAGAGAGCACGAGAACGCATTGTAACATAATTAATGGTTTGCTCAGTGTTTTGAATACGCTGCCATTCGCAGAAAACCTCCTGGCGAGACTAACTACGCCATAGAAAACATCGCCTGTAAACTATTTACCTTTGTTGATTGTTGTCCGCGCCACACACGATGAACATTCACTACTAAACGGGTAATGCTGCAATGATACGCGTATGTTGGGCTTCTTTTAGGATTTACGGACAGACCGATATGGTAAAGTTATTATGAGTTGCTATAAAACAAAAGAGGTCTTTTGTAATTTTGATCTATGTAGTATAAATATGTTTGTATTTATTTATGTAAGCTACATTTTTTTATATATCTTTTATAAATAAATCGTGATTTTATCTTAGTGTTCGACTTTCTGAATAATTTTCTTCAATCAATTCGAGACACCAATGAAGTTTAATTGAACTTTATGTTTGAATTCACCAACTTTAAGCCTTACAATACTGTAAAAAAGCGCACATTGTGTTAATGCGAGGGGGCAATTAAGCGTGTTGTACGCTTACCGCGATATCAATGTTGTCCTCACACGGCCACTCCAGACTGCTGGGAGCCAATCAAGGGTGGACGACGGTAATTAAATTGGCTGGCTTTACCAAATCAATATACTTGGCGATAACGTAATTTACTGATGGAGCGTAAATTGATTTCGATGCATTTATAGAGCCTCAAATTATTAATTGTAAAGTGCTGACGCAATGGTCAGCAAGCGATTTGGATAATGTTACAGTTTTATTAAGATTTAATGCTAGTAAGATCAAAAAAATATTATAATTCTTTAAAACAATCACAAGAAGCGAAAATAATGAAATGAAACAGTTTTCAGTAATATAAATATCTTCCTTTTTTCCAACTAGTTTGTCATGCCTATGTGAGCTTCTACTTCGATGTTACGAGTACGAAAGAAAAAAAAACTATTGAATAAATAAAAGTATGTTTTGTTTTTTATGTATAACAGCACAAAAGTAATTCCATATTATTTGCCACTTGTGTCCTAGCTACCAAATGAACATATTATTTATAAAAAAAATGTGCCAATGGATAATTCGTTTTCAACTGTTGATCATACATGCTGTTCAACGGCATGGTGTAAATACAAACAACCGGGTCTCGTGTCAACTGATTGCAGTGTCAATGTATGAAATTGTCGCGCTTGTTTGCTTTGTTCCCAATCATTTTCCACCATATGGATGCCAAGGTACTTTGGTACGTTTCCAAAGAAGTATCATTTCATGTCGTAAAATGGTAGCCAACATAAAAGGCAGTCGCCGAGCATATGTCGCGGAGCTCGCAGCGTGCTATTACGACTAATTGGGAGTCGCCTTCGTCTTTACTGCATTTGTCACTTCCCCTAGTCTAATCATACGTCTCCGTTACACAATTACTACTTCTTTTCAAAAGAAATATCCTCTGAATTTAAATACAAAACAAATGTCAAGCCTTCGCCGCTTTATATCCGATTATTACTCAACTTCTTTGCAGAAATAAAACAGACTTCCGAAGGCACTTGGCCTATCTTTATGTACAATCTATCTATGACGGACATTAAAAAGAAATGTCTCAATAAAAGCGGACGGTGGGACTGCCACCCTCGCGGCGGCGCGTCAAGTCGTAAACAAAGTTATCAATAATCACGATTTCGTTAATCGCTGGGAGCGCTGGCCGCGTGCTCGATACCGGCTCGTAATAGAGATATAACGCCGCCGCCGGCTGACGGTCGAGGGTGACGAATCATCCGTCTGATTAACTCTTAAACGACAAATAGAAACGCTCCCGTGCCCTCGTACTATTGCGGCTGCAGCTAATTACGGGATGAGAGGTCCCGCAAACATCGTCGTCCTCCTCGCACTCGACGCCTCGGAGCGCATCTGAAAAACGTTTTCAAAACCGAAATTTTCCCTTCTTCCGACGGGTGGCCATATTTCTTCCCTTTCGCTCCCATTAAACACACCGTAAACGCTTTCCTTTTTTCACGCCCTCGTTCTAATAGAAAGGCAAATTATGAGCTTACGGGCGCGGACGGGTGGCGATGTACGTAACCGCCGCTCCCGCTGCCCTCCCCCGCCCGCGCGCCCCCGCGCCCGCCCGTGCACGCGGCGCCATATTTCCACGCCGTGCGAACCTCGGGGATCGTTTACGTTAACTTTCACATGCACTACGCGACTACGAACTACGCGCGGTTTCTTGTATCGCACTCGTTACAGCGCTGAATGTTCCTCGCTTCACCGATATACGACAATACCTCCCAACCATACTAAAACGAGCACAGTTTAAAACTTTCCATGCATTTTGGTATATGAGGAACTCTACCCTCGTCTTGTCAACTTATTTGGATATGTTTTAATATGAAACCGGTTTCATAATACGTTACGAGTATACCCAGTCAGTTGTCTGCTGCAGACAGGACATAACAATGATTGTCAATATTTGATGTATTACTAAAAAATATTGGCTGTTTATTATAAAGGTCTAACAAAAACGAATTTTTTCAAATAGTTTTCATGAACTATAAGCAAATTAAGTTGGATAAGTTATTATTTTAAGTATCTATCCGTATAAGTTCATTACATTATTTATTCCAAAACTTCTCCACAAAACGACGTTGTAATCTAAATATCCACAATGCATTACATCCCAAAGGCCCGTTAAAATTCAGTACCAACAAAAATGTTCACACTCCGGTTCCGTTTGCGGTACAAGTTAATTCTGATTTAATGTCAGAGGTGTCGCTTAGAATGTTCTCACGCATACATTTGGTAAAAGCAGCCGAGGGAGTTGCTATAATTGTGAATAACAATAAACATCACCAAGTGACGGCTGACGAGGTGTTCGCGTGACAGCTTTGTCTGTGACGTCACTCGAGTGACGGACTGACAAGCTGGATCGGTAGGAGCACCCTTCGCAGTATCCATCCTATATACATTATTTGCAAGATAGCTCGAATGTAACTAAGTGAACATTTGACTAAATCTCTGCTCTCATGGATATTAAATTATTTTTTAATCGACCAAAAACGGAGGTTTCAATTCGGCGCCAATTTCTTTAAATGTATGATCACTCATGTCATAATATAGTTAAGAACAAAATATTTTGATAACTCTATCGTACAAATTCGAGTAAAATAACCGAGCTAGGTTTGCGCGCCTGTGCATTAGTATTCAGTATTGTCGCGTGGTGTAAATAACGGTGGTACAACAAAAAATTCCAAGTTTCTATGATTCGATAATGGGCAAATGACTGTAGCGGCAGATTGTTGGTTCGTTGATACAAATGGCCGTCATTTTCGAGTTATCGACTTGACACCGCGCCGCAGAAATGGAAAATAATGACTTCATTGCGAGCCTTTTGTTCGGCGTAATTCGGTGTTAGGAAGTCATTTGTGGCATTGACATTAGCTACTATATTATGAAACGATAGACCGTGACGGTCACTATACCAAAGTTCAAACTAAATATTGAAATAAACAGAAAATATTAATAAATGAGAATGAGCGCAAAATTACAAAGAGAGTAAATGTAAAATAGTAGAAATAAATACTCTGACAAAATATAGCTAGTACGATGACATTATAAGAAATCATAATTTAGACCGTGGTTATATTACTGAAACTAACATTTTACCGACTATTATAGAGTTGAGACGACAAGGTAGTCACCAGTTTACCTTTCACCAGGTAGAAGTTGGAGCACTATTATTTTACATAAAGTCTACTTAGACGCGAGCTGCCGAGCAACATCTGTAATAAAATCCGAATCGTGTCACTTCCGCGACAAGAAACTTAGTTGTTATTGCTTTTTGTTAGAGTCAGAAGCCGCGGCCACCCGTACTCGACATAAATCTAATTTATTCCCGACAAGGGTAGCTGTGAGAAATTAACGCTTATCGTGTAAAAAGTGATACCACATGACTAGTTTGGGAGCACGTTCCGGGTTCGACACATGCGGTCGTATCTAAAAAGTAGTTGTTTTTTTATGAATGGGAGGTTTATCAGCCGGAGGCGCTGAGGGCAATCACACGCGGCAACTGGCGCGACGGCGGATCGCTGGAATGGCTTCCGTACGACACCGCGGTAGTGTTAACGAGCTACACGTAATTAGAAACTTGCTACAGACAGATGACGCTTTTATTGCTCACACTGGCCCGTCTCGCAGTATCGTATACTACTTTCATTATGTGCTAGCCGTGCCTCAGGTTTGCACGCAATAAACATCAACATATGCTCAATCTTGAAGATTAATGTATTTAATTTAAAAGTTAATGAAGATTTATATGAAGATGTATCGGACGTTATATACACATTAGGAAACGGATTTGAATTGAGTCAGCCAGCGCTGCTTAGCATTAAAATTTGCAGTAAAGTACAACTTGATAATTTTAAAACTGTTTGTGCTTAACATTAATGTCGTTGAGATATTTATCACAAAGATTCCATTAAAATCGATTTACGAATTCTTCAAACCAAAAAGACTACAGTGCATTTGTATAGCCGTATTGATGATGACAGTTATCAAATAGCATGTCTTTAGAGCGATGCTCAGCTGAGGAGGCTAACAAGGCGAGGCTGCGCGGCGGTCGGCGGCGGCGGCAGTCGCGCACAATGCCTCGTTTGATAACAATACCGCCCCCTCCTAGCCCACTTCATTACGCGCCTATTGTGCCCGCGACCACCTCACATACCGCAACCAACTTTGTCACTAACTGCGACACTCTTATTAACACTAATTACAACCTTTCTTCTTAACTACAACCGAAACACACTTTGATACACCGTCCTGCGGCTACCAACAGTACATCACCGTATTTGCCTTAGGACACTTGAGTAATGAGCGATCACCAAATCTACACGGTAGATTCTCTTTATAGAGACACACAATACCTACAAGAGTTCAATATATCATTATTCACCGTCAAAGTGATACACCTAGCATCGGCATTAAGTTAATAAACGAATTAAGGGTAATCAATCACAATGAATCGCCTCTAGATCCACAATACGATATGAATATTAAATTTATAAGGCATTTAAACATTGAAACGCGTATTTAGTAATAGCGGAGATAATATCTCATTGAGTTGTGTAAGGATGACAATGGATGTGCGATTGGACGAGCACAATGAGTGTAAGTAGGAGTGCGAAGCGCCCGCGCGCCGCCATACAATACCAGCTAATTGTGCGTCGACAGCGACACACTGTACCTTTGTGTCTTACACACACAAATACTACTTAAATCCAATTCAACTTATGAAACAAACATCTCTTTAAGGTATCGTTTCCATTGAGTACAAAACAGGGTATTATTCGCGCTAATAAAGTTGATTAACAGACGAGTCTATCAGAGAGAGGTGACCGCGGATACGTGTCAGGCCAATGAGCGCGAGACGAATGATCATTACAGTGTTCGAGCCGAAAATCACCTCATCCCATGATTACGTAATCAATCTCCGTCAAGAACCGCCGTCAGCAGCATCATTCGAACCGAGAGCATTCATCTCAGCTGTATTTAATAGCTTTTTACACCTTTTTTCGTAATTATTTCAAGTCGCTTATTATGTTTAGGCGCTAGTGACTGTTAAATGACCCATCGGCTTTTGATGATGCGGTTTCTTTTCGTTTTGTACTTGTAGTAATTTGCAGCCACATGTTACTAAATTGGCTTTTAAGTTATGAAAAATTATCAATCTCACGATGTAGTTGTGGTGCATTTAGGAATGTTGTCCAATATGTGTCAGTTTAGATGAGGTGCAAGATAATGCGAGCGAAGTGTGCAAATACCAAACAAACACTGGCATGGCGCTGGCCGAGCGCAAACAGTAGCTGACAGTTGACAGCGGCGCGAATCGTTTACGTGTGCGTAGGCGCACCACACAATTCATTGTGGCATTCACTTATTTTCTCCGATTTCAATGTTATACAACCTCTTTTAAAACGACTACTGTATTTCTATGTAAATGTTTACAGGTTTGTTTTTGTTAGTACAACTTTTAAAATGCGTGTCAGTTTATTGCTTTCCAAGTTTTTGTTAGGCTAAAAATTTTTTCAAATTTACGGCTGTATTGATTTTTATTGAAATTTTTGAGTTTCGTTTTCACAAAGTCCTTATAATATAAGTATAATCACAATAGGCTGGGGTCGTTGTGTCGGTCACAGCCGGTCGCAGCACTTATCGTGGTGAGAATCCGATTGTGCCAATTAAAAAGCATGCTTCAATTACCACGTGTAATTACGTTACATAGCCTCATCGTGCCTCATCGTGCCTTTGCTTGCCGAAGCTTAATAAACTTATCAAACCACTGATCGAGAAATCTACTTGAATAGTTTTACTTTGAAAGGTTAGGCCATGGAAGAAATTATTATTTTTTTACTATAAAAATGTAGGCTTAGATAAGATATGACACATTGTAGTCTTCATGTGCACCTTATTTGAAAATTCTAAGCGCCAATTTAAATGATACAATCGTTATTCTACAGTCCAGTGAGTTTCCCATATTTTACACTATCAAACAGCTTGGATATCAATAAAAACATCGAAACAATTGTTAAAGTTAAAAACTTCTATTGAAAAAATAGTGTTTTTTTTTCATATTACGCAATAAAATATTTAAATGTTTTAAATAATAAATAAACCACATATTACTAAAAGAAAGTGCGTAGCCGCGTTGAACTCTTTATTACTAAACCTGCGCGAGAGCTTTAATAATTTTGTTTGCAAGAAGATTGAAATTTATAAAAGTTTCATGATATTTTTCTAATAAAAAGCTGGAAAATTCGTTAAATAACAAGATATGGTGTTTTGAAGTCAGCATCTAACATTCACTTACTGGCTTTCCGCATATAAACAGGCCTCTTAAAAGGGTTAGTGCAATCGTAAGTGGATACTATAACACTAACAAACCAAATCAAGAATATAAAAAAGTATTATTAATACTATATCAGTAAACGCGTAATAATCTATTCTAATATCATTTTTATACGGAAATTAATAGGTAGAAGTGCACCTGTTACAAAAATTATAATGCGCGCGCGCAACACGACAATAACTGTCAAAATGATAGTAAATTTTGTTTGTTAATTGTTATAATTCTAGAGTTCTTTAGTAAATATTACTACCGATTGTATCCGGATATTTTATTACCGTTTTTTAATTGAGACACAGCCTATGAATATATTCTAATACATGCCTCAAATTATAGATGTAGGTAGCTTAGAATCGCTCTACCACTATTCTATCCAAATAATTTAATAATCTAATGTAATGTAATAATAATAAATAATGTAATGTAACTTTTAAATTTTATGTAGAATTTTCTTTACTTAGTGTCAATACTTTTTTAAATATTCTTGGCGTTAAATTAAATTTCCAATCAAAATTATACATGAGCTTTGATGAAGTTACAGAAATAATTACCATCAAAAACATTAGTCCCAATCTACAAATTAGTCTCACAACTTCTCAAAACTATTCTCATAATAAACTATATTGCAAGCACTTTTGTAACCATAATAATATGAAATATAAACTAGTGTTTATTACAAAAACATTTGCGCGATAATAAAATAAATATGATATTTGTACGGAAACAGTCTCGTTGAGTTTTTTCCCGGCATCGCAACGAAGGGCCGGCAGTAACACCTTGAATAACGATGAAACATTAAAGTTTATTACTCAAAGGTCGAACTCAAACACCGTCATTATATCAACACCATCAATAAATACCTATTATGACTACATTCTTACATAATATTTATTAATTGGACGCTTAGCTTAACGTGAGGACGCATGTCCTGTTCTTGAGTTGAGCTTTTTTCTTACTGTCAGCAATGGGTTTATGTCATTTGAGAAGTCATGCAATTGTTAGTAACGGTAATGTTATTGCAGATTTCTTACGAAATAAAAGAAGCTGCGTCATGCCAGCATAAAAAGACATTATAAAAAAAATCGATATGCATTTTTCATCACCATAATTTCAGTTAGTAAACATCTACTGATGGACACACATGGCTTTGATAAAGACAAGATTGGCTAAAGTGTGTACTTCGAATTGTATACGTGTGTATCGGTACACAAAAACTTATTAAAAATATATATTGAAATCGTCGATAAGTCGTGTATCCCTCTATGCACCGGTTTAAATTGCTATTTTTGCACGTTTACTGTATAGTTTAATTTGATAAATATTTTAACGCAACGTAGGAACTAGACAGGACCAGTTGTATCATTTTATTTAATAATTGTATTTGTCGGTAATATATAATCGAACAATGATTTAGAAATACCATTTCATAAATGACATATCGTCTACTTATACATCTCACAAAGTAAGCTTGTAAATTTCAATGAATAAGAGATTGAAGCCAATTACGTCTCCATATACTTTGTAATCCTAACATTTAAGCAACACAATTACGAGATTTTGCTTAACAATTAACTTATAAGTTACCGCAATTAAATGTAATATATAAAGTTTATCATTCACCTGATCTAACTAAATCATTCCACAGCAATATAGGTCGATTCCAAGACACGGACAATCAAAAAGTACAAATTGAGTACTCGATACTCCATACAAGCTGCTCTCACAACGTAATTGGCACTTGAAGCGGCCTCTTATGATTTCCGTCACGTCTCACGAACATCCACCGATAATCGGCGATGCATTAAAAACCGATTATGATTAATAATGAAGTATCCACCGTTTGCGGATACATGTATTATGTGCGGCTCAAACGATTACACCTGTACTGAAACCTAATTTAAGTAAATAATCCAATTTGATGGATAATTAGTTTGTGCTATTTGTCACTGTTGGCTTATTTATACTATTGCATACTTCCATTTTTGCCCTTTGAGTTACAGCACCCCAAAAAATTTACAATCCCGAAGAACAGGTACTTAATTTGAATACGTTTGTTTCACAAGATTCTCATGTCGCAAAATAAAATATCTAATACCTGAAGTATTTTTTACTAGAACATCAAAGTTGAGCATAAAATTTCATTACAGCATAACTTTTAACAACGCCATATTTCACAAGTACTTTAAAAATAGAAACCGAATAACTCTAAGGCAAGACTGCAATCAGCTCCGTGTTACAGTCTCATCAATACACTCGAGACACAAAAATATCGGAACACTTGCACATCCGTCAATTACCAAAACCGCAATATAAAATGCAATAATATTTACAGTCTAAAAAGTGACCGTAAAACTGGCAACTTATGACTTAAGCAAGAACAATTTGGTGAGATTCGTTGTCGCGTAAAGCGAACATAAATCGAGCCACCACTTTGGAGCACCGAATTTGACATAACAAAATATTCAGCTGCATACTCACCAAAATTATTTACGAGTCTTTATTCAAATTTGTATGCCATTCGTTCTAACAAAGTACACTGGGCAGTGAAGTGGCTGACATAAATCAGGAGAAGGTGTCGAAAAAATAAATGATTGAAGCGAGATACCTGTTACTGTTACCCTGATGTAGATGCATCGAAAAATCAGAGACATAATGGACATGGCAAGCAACTTAGTAAGCTGTCAGATTTGATAATTCAATATGTAATGAAAGCAATTTTTAGTAAAGTTAGAATAAATAAATGCAAGTGATTGTAAAAAAAAAGTTAATTTAGTTGGTGTAAATTTTGTGTCCAATATTGGTTGTTTTAGGCTCGATAGTATACACTAGAGGTGAAATATTTCCCAAAACGATAAACATGAAAACAGAAATATAGAATCAATTAAGAATAAAAAATAAATTAATGTAAAACAAAACCTCTTTTGAGTGTATATATAAAATTTCCTACTGAGAGCTACATGCATAATTCCCCACACCCCAGAAGCGAGGTTGTCCGTCGCAATAAGAAATAAAAACTCCATACATGATGGTCGAATAAAGGCCAATAAATGTTTCCATTAAGTTCGTCATAAAAATAAGCTCTCCAACATTTTACAGCTAATCGTTATGGTTAGTTTTATTTTGCAGTGTGTTGCACAACACTGGGGACTTCGACACGTTGTTACCTTCTCATTTTTTATTTTATTTACCTTAGCATTAGTATAAAAACATAAAAAATAAAGACTGGTCAAAGTCACATTGGTTGCATCATAACTTTTTCAATGTTTATAACTAACGATAAACATCTTTTGTTATGTTTTTAGTAAAAAGAAGTGGTGATAACACCAATAACTGAATTGGACGTTCCATTTTGTAAGTACCGACTACTGGCAAGACTTTTCTAGTACTTGTTCATAATATTTGAATTAGGTCAGATCCAGTACTAGATACTGCTATTTATCGTTTAATTTTTGTTTTAGCACCACCATCACAGTTCTATCAAAATTACGAGTACTTAGTTTACAAATTTACGTGAAAAAAATATTATGTGAAATAAATCAAATTAAATTAAAGCAATGTCATTCTTATAAACTCTTAAATATTAAACCAGCAACTATACCAAGGGATAGCATTATAAAAAAGTCTGTCAGTGATTCATCTAGTACACTTGTGACCATATATGAGAGGGTCAGGAGCCCCCGCTCGGGACTAATGTGAGGATTAGGCGCATAGAATGCACTTGCGGTCATAAAAACAATATTGGCTTAGTGTGTTTAGCCGTGTCAACATTTGTTTGGATTGACGATTTGTTACGATAACAGGTGCGCTCTTACTGTCTATTTCAGCTGATTTTAATTTAGGTTTATATCTTGGTGTATTTGTTTTATTGCAATCTGTGATGAAATTTTTAAGTAGATTACTAGCAGGATTAATTTTAGTTGATACGGTTAATACAGAAAATATAACATGTTGAATTAATTACAGGGGCCTCTATTTCTTTGCCAATAGAATATATCAATTATTGATTAAAAACTTTTTTTATATAGATTCATATTTATAAATAAAAATTCAAACAATTCGTGTTTTCAAATTTATAAGAAAGCATCGATAACCTAATCACCTATTTAACCACCAAAATTTAATCACTTTTACGTCTCTCATTTGATATAAAATTGTTTCCACGTTAAACATTGAAAACATAACCGATAATTTTACAAATATTTAACACTAAAACGCCATAAAACATAACCGAGTATTCAAAAGAGTATAAGGACAAATGAGAACATTGAAACGTGAATATTGCGAGTCCCGCGGGACCAGGCTCCCCGTCCCGCGCCGAGCCGATCCGAGCCAATTTTCCGCCCGCCGCCGACTAAGCAATTATTTAGATAAACCTCCGACGTCACTACAAAAAGATACTCCCCTCCCACAACAATGTTTGCTGTCTTTGGGGCTTTCCTAATTTATACCCTTGCATTTTACCGACTGTTACGAAAAAATGTACTTTTAATTTATCTCGTTAAAGGGTTGAGAAACGGTGGGGTCGCAAAGTAATTATTCTGAAATTGCCCACTTTCGCTGATGAATTCATTCTATTCAGCCTTTTGTTTAGGCGCGTGTAGATTGAATTAATTTGTTTTTGAGTGTGATGTTCGGGAGTGAAAGCTCGCATTAGCAGCGCCGAGACGATGGATTTGTTTGGGAAATTACTTTATTCGCGCAATATCCTAATCATTTAAGGCTTGGTTTCATTAAGTTGTTTCATACTTTAATCAAATGTTGTAATTATAATCAAAAGACCCGGTAGTTATGGAAATCTTTGAAAGAGGCCTATGTCCATCAGAAGATTTCTACTGGCTGATGATTTTGTCAATTGAACTTATGTGTAAAACTGTTCCTTTATTTCTGTAAATGTCTTATGTTTGATGTGCAATCAAAAGTTTTTCTTTTCTATTCTATCATTATGGTGACAATCTAAGAACTGCTTATATTTTATAAAACCAACAAACTTTTTAATTGACATACAAACTCACATCAATCACTTATACCAAAAATCACGTACAAAAATAAAACCACCAATAATTCCCAACTGCGTACAAACCTGCCAGTCTTAGTGATGATCATCTCGGTGCCCAGGTCGTGGAACTTGTCCCAGAGCTCCTTGGTCTCCAGCTGGCAGTCCACGGCCAGCAGCTCCTCGCAGTTGCACGACGTGGCCGGCGGCGCGCGGGGGGACGGCGTCTCGCGCTCGCCTAGCTCTGGGGGATAAGGAGGTATTGATACGGTGTTTACGCCTTTTCACAGTTTAGAACTATCTGCGGTCAATACGTAGGTATTTGATTTGATGCTGGTTTTATAGGAATACTTTTTCGATTAGTTTCGACGATATTAAGTGTCCGACCGCATTATATAATGTAATAAGAGGTTTACGCTGTATAGAGATGGCTTGATACTAGTTCTAGTTCATACCCATTTCTTCGGCCGCGCTGTTTTTATCAAACCATGAAGACATTCGGCTCTATATGCAATGAGATGTGATTGTCAATGAACTTAATTTTGTGCTCGGTCAGTACTCGTTCCTTAATATTCAGGTACCAGATCGTTTCAAATGCTATCACTTAATTCGGAATAATTTGAAAACCAATGTCTAGTTAAAAAAGTTCAAGCACAGTGAAGTAACTGTGAATCATCTATGCATGTTTAATTACAAAACGTAATTAATAATATCATCAAAAGGTTATAAACCTGTGACTTGTTAAGTACTAATTAATTTTACTTTAAGTGCATCTGTTTATGATAAAGCTATCATTTTCTTGCATCGTGTGAAATGAGCTATAATACTGCCTTATTATAGCGTTTGCGGAGAAAATCTTTATTTTAATTAAAATTGTATGGAAACGTTCGAGTACTAATGGCAATTGGGAAATCTATGGTATTTATTACTTGTAATACTCGTAAAATAATTCAATATAAGTAATTGCAAGAACATGCGATCTCTACTTTTATTTCTGGGATGGGAATTGAACAAATTGTTGGATCTTGTATTTCGTTCAAAGGATTAAAGATATTTAACCTAAAATAAGCTATTTCTAAAAGATACTTTAGAAAAAGGTATTTTAGAACAAGGAAGTACAACTACCAAACTACGTTTGAGTACACGTTTTAAAATGATTTATCTTTTTTATATTTTATTTTCATATTTCATATTGCATATTTTAGAAATTATACAATTATTCAATTATATCATCAAAGTGGAATCACAAATCAGCGACTAAGCTTTTTGAATATAATATGCAACTTACATTCCATTGACAGTGTCATATTTGCCTTAATGTTATTTGTAGTAGATTGTTTACATATCAATGTAGGCATAAAATCTAAGAACTATCTACCCAAAGTCTTAACCACCTTTAGACAGAAAACTAAATGGCCCATTAAAAACTATTGAATTGATTATATTAGTGATCACATTACAAATAATAGTATGTGCTCACTTTAGTTTTAATTGCCAACAAACAATGGAAACCGCCTTGAGCACGTATGAAATATGTGTATTAAAGATAGGTACATCTCAGCACAAGGAGGCCTAGCACCAGCGCTATTTTATCGTCACGAAATCGGTAAGAATGAGATGACAGTATACGATACTAATTAAGTGCGAAAGAGATGACTGTTGTATACCACGCGATATCTAGTAAAAAGCTCGCTCGTACTTGCTATTGAGGTAGCTAAGTTAGCTACTTAACAACATCATGTAATTAATTTCATCTTTAATCAAGTGTAGTGCCGTTACGTCAATGTGAGAATCAATATTTTTATTGTGCCCATAAAAAGTCTCGATTCTGCGTTCACGAGTGAAAGATCCAATTTGCTTTTTATCACGCCACTCACTAATTACAATTAAATTGCATTATTTATCTCACCTTTGACTCCAATCTTAGATTATTATTGCATTTTGATAATTAAAAGATATTAGCCGTTGTTAATTACACTTTCTTATTAGTATTGCGTTAAATTTTCATTTTGTAGGTGATTCGAAAATCTCTAGTACATATAGTTTTCATATTTGAGATTAAAGAAATGTTAAAAGTCGTTCGTCACACGGAAGATTTAAGTTTAAGTGGATATTAAAAGATATGGTACTAAGATGGTATGGTAGCTGGCTTAGAATAGCACTACCCCATTTCTTCCGGTGGGTGTACGTAAGAGGCGACTAACGGTATTGGGACTTTTAAGGGATTTTCGGGCGATGCCGTCTTTATTTCACCATCTTTTCCCCACGCAGCTTCCAAAAGTGGCTGAGGAATTTTTAATTCCTTAGCTCTGCTACCCCTTCTGGGGAATTATAGCTGTGAGTATGTGTATATATGTATGGTACTAAGAGTACGGTAACACAGTCAACATGTATTGTGATAAGCTTACCTAAACCTATTCGGCTAATCGCATTATTATTTCACTCATCATCGCACACTTTGTACTTGGTCGTGTAATACCCGCTTATCTTAGACTTACTACGTTTCCTTGCTACTCTACTCTTTGTACCACACTGTGTAAAACCAACTTAATCTATTTTTGTTTCTTTTGACCCAGCCAATTTTAAAAATAATATTCTAGCTATTTGGGTATGTATGCATTTAAAATTTGATACTCAGTAATACGTATTTTCTCTAACTTTACTCGCTGGCTATTACTAAATAATATTTTCAATTTTCTAATAGAAGCTTTTCCTTTGATTGCAACTAACTAGGCTTAAAATCAGAATACTGAAACCAAAATCCATACGTTCATCTCGATGAGTGTCTCATTAAATAGGGACGGTACGGCGGCAACTCGGTCAGAGGCGTCCTCTCCATCCGAGCACTGCTCCACGTCCACCTCCACGTCTTCCTAGGGGGCTGGACCTCATTATGAGGAGCAATACCCCGTGTTCTATTCTACCCTAGCACATCAAAGTACATACCAGAAGAGGGCGCATGCGACACGGCCACTCGGTCAGAGGCGTCCTCACCATTCGAACACTGCTCCACGTCTACCTCCACGTCTTCCTCGGGAGCTGGACCTCACTATGAGGAGCAACACCCAGTGTTCTATTCTACCCTGGTATATCAAGCTACATACCAGAAGAGAGCGCAGGCGACGCGGCAACTCGGTCAGAGGCGTCCTCTCCATCCGAGCACTGCACCACGTCCACCTCCACGTCTTCCTCGGGAGCTGGACTTCACTATGAAGTGCAATCTGGTCTTTTCTACCATAGTACATCAAAGTACATACCAGAAGAGGGCGCGGGCGATGCGGCAACTCGGTCAGAGGCGTCCTTTCCATCCGAGCACTGCTCCACGTCCACCTCCACGTCTTCCTCAGGAGCTGGACTTCACTATGAAGTGCAACCTGGTCTTTTCTACCATAGTACATCAAAGTACATACCAGAAGAGGGCGCGGGCGATGCGGCAACTCGGTCAGAGGCGTCCTCTCCATCCGAGCACTGCTCCACGTCCACCTCCACGTCTTCCTCAGGAGCTGGACTTCACTATGAAGTGCAACCTGGTCTTTTCTACCATAGTACATCAAAGTACATACCAGAAGAGGGCGCGGGCGATGTGGCAACTCGGTCAGAGGCGTCCTCTCCATCCGAGCACTGCTCCACGTCCACCTCCACGTCTTCCTCAGGAGCTGGACTTCACTATGAAGTGCAACCTGGTCTTTTCTACCCTAGTACATCAAAATACATACCAGAAGAGGGCGCGGGCGATGCGGCAACTCGGTCAGAGGCGTCCTCTCCATCCGAGCACTGCTCCACGTCCACCTCCACGTCTTCCTCGGGAGCTGGGGAGCGGCAGCTGGACGCTGGAGAACTTAATGAGGCTGGGGAGCTTTGCCGGGATACTGAACCTGGGAAGTAAAAAAATATATATTAGAACTAGTGGTCCGCCCCGGCTTTGCACGGATGGTGTTAAGTATTTTTCATTACTTACCCCCTACGATTTTTAGTGTGTAAAACCAATGTTCCTTCTGAAATTTTTTCCATTGGTGAAAGAATTTATAAAATCAGTCCAGTAGTTTTTGAGCCTATTCATTACAATTAAGCAAAGTTTTCCTACGAACTTTTTAAAACAACCAATCTTTTAAATTTATATAATTGAAATATTGCTTTTTCATAACTTGTTTGTATTAGGTACATATTAGGCTTAGAATAGCACTACCCCATTTCTTTCGGTGGGTGTACGTTACGAGGTGTACGTGTGTTAAGAGGAGAACAACATTATAACGGCACTGGGGCCTTTAAGGGAATGTTGGGCGATGCAGTTGGAGACCCATCACTAACAATCTTTATTTTTACTATCTCTTCCCCACTCACATTTCCAAAAGTGGCTGAGGAATTTCTAATTCCTTAGCTCTGGCTACCCCTTCTAAGGATTTATAGCCGTGAGTATATGTATGTATGTATGTACACATTGTAATGTAGCTCCTATGTTTTTTTAGCTGTTATAAAATTTCTTGAGTATATAGTTTGTATGGGGTCTTGCTCTATAATAGGGGACGTTACGGCTTTTTGGAATGTTTAAGTTTTGGCTTAAAATAAAAGTGATTAATTCGCAAGTGTTTTATAAAGTTAATTTGGGGGTCTATAACATTCAAGTGATAAGTGGGTTATTTTCCACCCATAATTATTAATAAAAAAATATTTCTACGAATTGATAACCTCCTTTTTTTTTGAAGTCGGTTAAAAAATAGCTTGAAACATCAAATAGACATGTTCTAAATATTCAATGAGATCATGAGCATGGTGTTAGTA
This sequence comes from Bedellia somnulentella, assembly GCA_963576735.1. NCBI lineage: Eukaryota > Metazoa > Arthropoda > Insecta > Lepidoptera > Bedelliidae > Bedellia > Bedellia somnulentella. The sequence goes on along the minus strand of OY755175.1, from coordinate 7,015,037 downwards.
CCGACCATTAAGTTGGAATATGAAATCGAAATACATGGAAATAACGATATATAGAGAGCGCACCCGAACTTTAAAATATTTTGAAAATTATCTATTTCATTTCAATATCAGTTCATTGTATAGACAAATCGTTATATTGTACCATTAAATTTGGCTTGTGAATATTATATTATATTATTATAGTATTTTGACAACACTCTAAAACTAGCATGTAGTAGCTAGCTTATCATTCAACAATTTTACCATTTGAATTCGAGTAGCGAAGTGTAGTGAAGTGTAAGAGTAGTGAAGCCGTGTAGTGTCGGCTTAGAATAACACTACTCCATTTCTACCCGTGGGTGATCTTAAGAGGCGACTAAGGGTATAGGGGCTTATTAAGTGATTTTTGGGCGATGTGGTTGGAGACCCGTCACCAGAAACATTTATTATTACCATCTTTTCCCCAATCAACTTCCAAAAGTGGCTGAGGAATTTTTCATTCCAAAGCTCTGGCTACCCCGTTAAGGGATTTATAGCCGTGAGTATGTGTATGTATGTATGTATGTAATTCGAGTAGCCCAACAGGAGCGCTGATTGATATTGCGTTCAGTACAATTCATTTGCAAGGAAGAAATTTTATGTTTTTAACTCGCTTATATTAGCTTCACCTGTACGTATGTATGTGAACGACTCCTTTAAACTCGATTTCGACCCACTTTAACCAGACCGATTGAACTCAAAATTTGAACACTTATCGAGAATCAGGGACAATATAATAATTTCATATGTTTAAGTTACCCAAAAATAATGTATAAAATAATTATTCCTCTTTAAATGATCTAAAAAAAAGTGCACAACAGTATATGTCTAACTTTTAAGATTGACTCACTATGACTATTTTTATGCTAATCAAAATTTAACGAAATTAATGCAGTATTGCCAATTATTTGCGATAATGTTTTATCAACATAATATTAATCCTTACCCAAATAAATGTGATGTTGAATAAGAGTATTTAATAGTGAACAAAATTGTCCTTACAGCACTAAATTTATATTAACATCTTAGAAGATAATACAATTTTAAATTACTCCGCAACAAAATTGACACGGGTGCATGAAACGCATGACAAGACGGACTGACTGACTCAGAATCGATGCTCAGCCGAAACTACTATACTTATAAACTTAAAATGTATAAAGTGAAGCTGTGCAGTGTCGGCTTAGAATAGCACTAACCCATTTCTTCCGGTGGGTGTACGTAAGAGGCTACTAACGGTATTGGGGCTTTTAAGGGATTTTTGGGCGATGCGGTTTGAGACCCATCACCAACAACCTTTATTTTACCATCTTTTTCCCACTCAACTTTCCAAAAGTGGCTGAGGAATTTCTAATTCCTTAGCTATGGCTACCTCTTCTAAGGATTTATAGCCATGAGCATATGTATGTATGTATTATAAAGTGAAAAAATTGTGATGACACTATGAAAAACACTTTTTTTCTCATCGCATGACTGAGACCCTCAACAGGTCAGTTTCATTCATTTCAGGAAACGGGTCATATTTCAGTTTGACGACGTGAAAGTCTATACTTTTGACAGTACGAAGTCTGTCGGGTCAGCTAGTAAGGGATATAGCTAGGAAAACTGTTAAATATATACTATATAGAAACTGATAGACGACGTGATAGCTCAATGGGTAGAACACCGGTTATCGTGCAAACGACTAGTGTTCGAATCCCGGGTCGGGTCTACACCAATTTGTCTTTTCTAAAGACATATGTGTGGTTTATTTATCACGGTTGTTAACGGTGAGGGAAAACATAGTGAGGAAACCCACATGGCTGAGTTGTACTTACAGTGTATTCGTACAAAACGGCGATAGGCCTGCCCCCTATCACATGAGTACACTGTCCATGCAAAACGTGGGTACTCTGAACACCAGGTGACAAAGTCACGTGATGTTCAGAAGTATTAGTACCTCTGCCAAGAGATATTCCCTTCGGGGATATTCGGCGTGAACGTTTATGTTATTATATTTTATTTTTTTTAAAATGATACTATAGAGCATATTCAATACATACTCGTAATCAAATTCGTATTTAATCAGGAATTTAAATGAGGATTCCATGGTTGATTTATAATAATAATCTTAGGGAGTATAATAGTAGGTAGAACCACAGGGGAGTGCCTAGACTATACCTAGAATTAAAATAATATTTCCATCTTTTCTGGTAAATTCAACTATATTCTTATTGATTCGTAAACATTCTTCTATTCATTTCAGTAAACGGGTCATTTCAGTTTGACGACGTGAAAGTCTATACTTTTGACAGTACGAAGTCTGTCGGGTCAGCTAGTAAGGGATATAGCTAGGAAAACTGTTAAATATATACTATAGATAGTCTCTGTCTATCTTACGTGGAAGTTATCAAGAGCGTCATATATATAATTAACTATTTATATAAAAATGGTTACCTACTAAGTATAGAAATCAATGAAAACAAACGCAAGTTTGAGGAACTTGGTATAACAATAACCTGAATTATCGACTTAACCTTTTTTATCTCTTGTCGTTATCACCACGAGCGTTTAACGTAAGCTCAAAAAATTTCAGCATGACAAAGTTCATTTACAGTATAATATGTGTCGGTGTCGGCTTAAAATAGCACTAACCTATTCCCTTCCGCGGGTGTTGTACTACGCGAATTAGGGAATGTGGGGTTTCTAAAATTATGATTGGGCGATGCGGTTTGCGACTCAATAATAAATTTCAGAGGACTTTCAAATATTTGATATAGAAGGAAAGAGGATTTTCTCATTGAAATTTTTAGCTGTGAGAAAATGTTTGTTTGTATGTGTGTATAATCTGTATTGTTTCTCCGTTATGATTCCTTAAGCCTAGAGATACCCTTTTTTTGCACAAACTTGCTCGCAACCTGACGCTTTAGTCTTATCCATTTAGATATTTATTATTGATTCCAAAATAATTTATTTATTTCTCCATCTCGTAAGAGATATTATCTTTATAGGTAACTCTTCATGTTTGAGAAACTATCAGATTCTCGACTGCCCATAAATGTCCCCACCGAGGAGCTCAAGCCTACCCTGCTCCCGTAGCATGAAGCTTGTGAGAGATTTTGTACGAGAAATCTGACAGTTTCTCACTTCTCATGTGACATACGTGCTCTTGTAAGCCTCATTCTGCTAGTGCTGAATAGGCTGATAAGGCCATAATCCACCACGCTGGTCAAGTGGGGGTTGGCAGACTAACGACTACCGCTGTGATAAAAGCCGGGACCGACGGCTTAAATTACCCTCCGAAGCAGAGAATCATCAGATTTTCAAATAATCAGATGATTTCAGCCTGCAATACCCTTTCAAATTTAATAAAATCTAATACAAATTAAATTAGTTTTCTTACACCGGGATCGAGAGCAAGAACTCTGGACTTTTTATTTTTAGCCGCGCTATTTACCGCTTGACCACAGAGGAGTTCGCTCTTGAATATAATAAATAAATATAATATCTATACTTATAATAAATCTGTAGAGAGGTCAATTCTGTACATGAAATATATTTTCAAAATAACTATCAGGTGATGATTAGGGATCGATACTGATGCCAAAAATGCAATTAGTAAAATTTTTGTCTGTCTGTCTGTCTGTCTGTCTGTCTGTCGGTTTGTATGTTCCTTATGGAAACAAAAACTACTCGACGGATTCTAACGAAACTTGGTACAATTATTCTTCATACTCCTGCGCAGGTTTTTGTATACTTTCCAGCAGAGAAGTAAAGGGGAATTTTGGGAAATTTTGGGAAAACGGGAGAAGTTACTCCATTTTTTAAGCTTCCGTCGCGTGTGCAGCCTTAATGGTTAAACTAACATAGAAATCATGTATGACGGAAAAATTCTGCATAAAATTATCTAAAAAAAAATCCTCAACAGTTTATGTCTATCTTTTACGGTTGACTCACAATAACACGTGTAATTCCTGATAGCTTAGCAGTTCGGAACATTCTGATTATATTTGTTTACTCTTACGTTTGTAAACCTCTCACTCATCACTAATTTTAAAAAAGTGACATTATTACCTATTCAATAAAAAAAGAATCATAGAAATCGGTAGACAAACACCGAAATTATACATTTAAAATAAGCCAGCGCGCCCGTCAAAACCAAATCTTTACTAATTTATATATAACATACTAGATGGCGCCAGTAGTTGCATCCTACATCACGTAATGATTTATTTTTCAGATTGTTATAAATACTTCATAGCGTTTTATTCCAAAATTTGCTATTTTATTTTTTATTTTATTTTATTATATTTGGGGGGCTTACAGCTAAATTTACATTATAAAATAATAGCATAGGCAGAAATAGGCCAATAACAAGCTTCTACATATGCAATGCTTAAGCTATTTAATGGAAATACTGAACCGTTCATTAAAGCGCATTCAAAATCACCAAACTACACTGTATAGGGAGTGCTATATATTAAATAAATTGAAAACATTGCGCTGAATTTCACAATGCTTAAGCAGGGACTGAAGAAAGAAACCTCAGATATTTAAAAAAACAACGCTACCCGTGCGAAGCTGGGACGATCCACTAGTAAGTAAATAAATGAGTTTTTTTTTAAAACGTCTTTTAAATTTTCATGTTCTAGTTCACTTGTCACGTGACAGATTTTGTATGAATAATCCGATTATTTCTGCTATTACCTGATAATGTGTATTTTGTAAAAGATTTTTATTATTTTACTACTGCCGTGGTGTGTACTAATGGTGGGAAACTTAGGTTAGGTATATTACTGGTGCCAAGTTCGGCTTTAATAGCTTTAAACCAGTGATGATAATTTGCAATAGATAGTATATTTAAATTATCAATTTGTTTGATTGTAGATGACTTGTATTCAGCATTTGTTCTCTCTATACTGGCGAAAATGCTTATTAGTTTTCCATAATTAGGTTCTTCTGATAGTAGTTTACTTTTGCATTCCCGCAAACAAGTAAAAAGTGTAATTTTATCATTTGTGACGTAAATGAATATATTTTGCAGCAAGGTTTGGATTAAATACGACGTTCTGGTATACAAATTTATTATATTGGGGTTAAGGAAAGTTTTATTAATAAATCCAATAGGTTGCGACCAGATCAAATATACCACAAAACAAAATTATAGTAGGTTAGATAGATAAAAAGAATACTTTGTTTTGTTTGCGATATACATATTGCCTATAAGTTTTTTCAGCGGTCGTGCAAAAGCTGATCCTATCAAGTATTCCCGTATTTTTTCCGCAAATACAAATATTGCTAAGCTCAAACTTTCAAGATCTCAGCCTATATACAATTAAAAACGGTATAAAATTTTATCAAGCATAGAGAATAGTAGGCCTATCTGCGTACCGGCGATGGGCGAGGAGCGCTCGCCGGGGCTGCGCGGCGCGGCTCGGCCCATGATGGCGGCGATGGAGAAGTCCGTGGCCCGCGCCCGGCTGTCCTCCGCCAGCATCCTGCCGCTGACTGCTCCTAGCTCTTCCCGCTCCACATCCATCAAACTGAACAACCTAATGTCTCCGATCAAACCAGCCGAGCAAACGAACTCCCGTATCCATTTCACCGATCTCCAGTTCTATCGTCAGAGTACATGGCACTGGCACTTTAAACCGATCGAGT